>JAZKJV010006643.1:0-412500 GCA_037367405.1 Ottelia alismoides | reverse complement strand
TGTAATTTTCAGTCGGAAGTTCCTAATTTGTTTTATATATCGACCATTTGATTGTACATAAACTTGACAACAAAAGGATATATAAGAGACCTTAATATTCTTCCTCATTCGTTCGTATATTTGTTGAAACTTCGCACCTTTTCTAAGAAATGGTTGTTGTTCATGGTATGTTTGATGCCCTACTTATTAGAAACTTCCGCTCATATATTTATCGGAACTTAATATCATCTTGATTTAATATTAGAGTCATCATGCGCATATTACTCCTTGTACATATATCGTTATAAACTAAATGTTTGTGTAGATATATTGATACTTTTAATGATACTTATACCAATCAAAGCAAGGGCACACTGCTAGTCTTTTTTCTAATGAGCATTGAAAAATGCACGTCAAGGAAAAACAAGAAGCAATGAGCCAATGAGAGCACATCCTATGCAGTACTGTGAATCTCTAGGACATCCGAGTCACCCGATCAAGATCGAGCGGTTCCCACTAATTCATCGTGTTGTAGGGCAATTACAAACAAAGTCTGTTGTAACACCTGTTGAAAATGTAATTTGTAATTAGCCCACAATCTTCCACCTATATGAGAAGATGTGGGCCTCTATCTCCCACCAACATATGGAGAATCTTAATGAAAATATATACATGAGAGAATATTCTAGAAAAGAGAGAGGTGGAGAAAATATCTAGATATTTCTCTACCTCCTACCAAAATATCTAGATATTTTATCTTAAAGGATAAGCATGGAAGATGATTCTAGACCACTCTTTCAAAATATCTCCACCCTCTTGGGGGCCTATAAATACCACCCAAGAGGTCCTCATTTCACACAACAACCATAAGAAGTCCCCTACCAACACAAGAGTCTCTCAATTGTCCTCCTCCTTCTAAGTGTTGTAAGTCCCTCTTCTTTTATTGTAAGCATTGTAACACCTCTTTTTGTAAAGATTCAAGTCTTGTATGCAAGTTCAACTTTTAATGAAAAAAAGTTATTAGTTCACATCTAACTTGAGCATTGATCTATATTCTCTCCTTTTAATTTGCTTCTTATCTACCACCAATCTTTCGTTCCTCAAACAAATTTGTTATCAGAGCAAAGTTCATTCTTATATCATTATTGAATCCTTTTCTTTGTTCTTCTCTTCATGGCATCCACCTCCAATACACCTTTATTCAACTACACCCAAAGCTTCATTCCTATATTTGATGGAGGAAGTTATTATTATTGGAGTCTTCAAATGAAGATCCTATTCATCTTACAAGACTTGTGGAATCTAGTCATAGAAGGTTATGAGAAGGTTAAAGATGCAGATGCAGTTGCTTCACTAAGTGAAGGAAAGAAGAAAGAACTCAAGGAGAACAAGAAAAAGATGTAAAGGTCATTCTCTTCATTCAACAAGGAGTAAGCAAATCTATCTTTCCTCGTATTTCTGTAGCAACTACTTCAAAAGAAGCATGGGAGATTTTAAGAAAGAATTTCAAGGATCTGCCAAGGTAATCTCTATCACGCTTAAATCTTTATGGAGAGATCTTTTAATGAAAGATGGAGAAACTATCCAAAGGTTCTTTCAAGAGCTTCTATTATTATAAAAATTCGAAGCTATGGAGATATTATTCAAGATAAGAAGGTAATTGAAAAAATATCAAGAAGTTTACCTGCTAAATTTGATCATGTTCTTGATGCTATTGAAGAATTCAAAGATTTATCTTCTCTTTCTATATATGAATTAATGTGCACACTTGAAGCACTTGAGCAAAGAATTAGCAGGTTTACTAATCAACACTTGGAGTAAGCATTTCAAACAAAAAATGAGCATCTCCAAAGCTAAGAATGGAGATCATGATAAAAAAAGAAGAGGACAATATGCAAGGAGACAAGAGAATAATGGATGGCATGAATCGTACAGAGGTTAAGACAATGGAAGACTCAAAGAGGATATAATCAAAGAGCTCCAGGTACAAGAAAATCTTCTTATCATTGCATTATTTGTAAGAAATATAATCATTAATCCAAGGATTGTACATTTCATTGCATAAGATGCAAAATTGCAAATTATTCTCAAAGGGACTGCTGGTTTCAAAAGAATGAGTCTAATTATATTGCAAAAGATGAGGATTCCAATCCATTACTTTATTCTTACATGAATACTAAAAAAGTATCTAAAGATATTTGGTATGTCGATAGTGGTTGCAGTAACTACATGACAGGTAATAAAGATGGATTTGTGAGCCTTGAAAAATGACATAGTTTACAAGTTAAGCTTGGAGACGGAAAGCTACAAAATGTGGAAGGCAAAGAAGTTATTGCAGTACAAATAAAAAAAGGTTCTTCTAAACTTATTCATGATGTTCTCTATATTCAAGGCTTAACTAATAATCTTCTAAGTGTTGGCCAACTTATGAATGATGGTCATTCTCTAAGATTTGATAATGTAGTGTGCAAATCTTTGATAAAAGAAGAAAGTTACTAATTGCAGACATTAAAATGGCTCCAAATAAAGTCTTTCCATTATCAATGCCCTTAAAAGAAGGTTATGCTTTATAAGCTATAAATGAGGATGATTCCTTTTTATGGCATTTAGGAGATGGACATCTAAATTTTAGAAGCCTCTAGCTATTAAAGTAGAAGAGCTTAGTTGTTGGGCTTCCATTCATCAATAAAGATGAAAACATATGCGAATGATACATATATGGAAAGATGCATAGATTATGATTTACGAAGACATCATGGAGAGAAAAAGCTCCACTTGAGTTAATACACTATGATGTATATGGACCAACTCAAACTCCGTCTATCAATGGAGCCAGGTACTTCTTATTATCTGTTGATGATTATAGTAAAATGATGTGGGTTTACTTCTTGAAAGAAAAGTCAGAAGTCTTTTCTACCTTTATCGAATTTAAAGCTTTTTGTTGAAAAGCAAAGTGGAAGAAAAATAAAAGTTTTCCGATTAGATCGTGGAGGACAATTTATATCTAAAGAATTTCAAGACTTCTGCATAACTAAAGAAATTAAGAAGGAGCTAACAACAAGATATACTCCTCAATAAAATGGAGTAGCAGAAAGAAGAATTTGATCAATCGTTGAGATGGTAAGAAGCATGCTAAAAGGTAAGGGTCTTCCTAACAAACTTTGAACAGAGGCAGTAAATACTTCGGTTTATATATTGAATAGATCACCTACAAAAGCAGTAGTGGATAGAATACCTTATGAAGTCCGGTATGAAAGGAAGGCAAACGTCAGTCATTTCAAAATCTTGGGCTCTATTACATATGCTCATATTCCATCTCAAGTTAGACAAGAAAATTTTGATGAAAAGGAAGAAAAATATATCTTCATTGGATATTGTGATGAATCTAAAGCTTACAGATTATATGATCGTAAAGAAGGAAAATTAATTATATGTAGAAATTTCATCTTCCATAAAACATCTTCATAGAAATGAGATGATTCTTCAGTGCCACAAAAGTAAGCTGTAGCTAAAGAAGATAATCCAACTGATGAAGATATTTTCACTTCAAATCAAAGACCAGTTGGGCCAAATATCTCTGACTCAGAACATCTACATCAAAAGGTACGGTCTCTTCAAGAAATTTATGCATCATCTTCTGTTATTGCTTTATTTGCTTGTGAGCCATAAAAATCTGAAGAAGCAATTAAGGAAGAAGTATAGATTAAAGCAATGCATGAAAATATTGCGGTCATTAATAAAAATCACACTTGGGAGCTCATGGACCGTCCTAAAGATAAGGATGTCATTGATCTTAAATGGATTTATAAAGTCAAATACAATGAAGATGGCTCCATTCACAAGTATAAAGCTCGATTGGTTGCTAAAGGTTATTCGCAACAGCCATGTATTGATTATAATGAAACTTTTGCACATGTTGCTCGTATGGAGATGATTAGAACCTTACTTGTACTTGTTGCTCAAAAGAAATTACCAGTTTATCAATTTGATGCTAAATCTGCATTTCTTAATGTAGATTTTGAAGAAGAGGTTTATATTGAACAACTCAAGGATATATTTCCAAAAATAATGAAGAAAAGGTTTGTTATCTCCGCAAGGCCTTATATGGCTTAAAGCAAGCACCAAGAGCTTAGAATAATAAAATTGATGGATTTTTTCGTGATAATGAATTTCTAAGAAGTCCTAACGAGCCATCTCTCTATGTGAAGAAAGAAGGTATGCAAAATTTCCTTATCATATGTCTTTATGTTGATGATCTTATATATATAAGCAACTACTTCAAGATGATTGAGGAATTCAAGAGAACGATGATGAAAGAGTACGAAATGACAGATCTCGATCTTATGATATATTTCCTTGGTATTCAAGTTCACAAAAAGAATGTGAAATATTTATCTCTAAGGAAAAATATGTTTATGATATACTCAAGAATTTTCATATGTTAAATTGCTAGCCAGAAGCAACTCCTATGTATGTTAAGACAAAACTTTCTGCAAATGATGGAATTCAAGAAGCCGATGGTTCTCTTTATATGAGTTTTGTAGGCTCCTTATTATATTTAACTAATACTATACCAGATATAGTATATGTAGTTAGTGTCATATCAAGATTTATGAACAAGCCCAGCAAGCTCCATTATGCATCCGCAAAAAAGTATTCTTCGCTATATTCAAGGTACCAAGAATTTTGAAATTAAATATACTTCAGAAGAAGATAATTCACTCAAAGGCTACTTAGATATTGATTGGGCTGGATCCATAGATGGCTGAAGCTGAATATATTTCTGTTACAAGTGCATCATGTGAAGCTGTGTGACTGAGAAGACTTCTTCATGATATTCACGAAGCAAATGTTCATACAACAACTATATTACGTAACAACATGTCAGGCATTGCTATAACAAAGTATCCAGACTTTTGTGGAAGAATAAAGTATATTGAACTTCATTATCATTATGTTCGAGAGCTAGTGGAGAATGGTGACATCAAGCTGGAGTTCATCAACACAGAGGATCAACTTGCAGATATTTTTACAAAGCTACTTCCAATAGAAAAATTCCAACATTTCAGATAAATAATGCAAATTACAAATTAAGAGGGGGTGTTGAAAATGTAATTTATAATTAGCCCATGAAGTATTATTGCAATGGGCTATTATACATGGGCCTACAATCCTCCACCTTTATGAGAAGATGTGGGACTCTATCTTCCACCAACATATGGAGATTTCTTCACCTCCCACCAAAATATCTAGATATTTTATCTTAAAGGATAAGTATGGGAAAGGATTTTAGATCACTCTTTCAAAATATCTCCACTCTATTGGAGGTCTATAAATACCACCCAAGATATCCTCATTTCATGCAACAACATGAAGAAGTCCTCTACCAACACAAGAGTCTCTCAAGTGTCCTCCTCCTTATAAGTGTTGTAAGTCCCTCTTCTTTTATTGTAAGTATTATAAGTCCTCTTCTTATAAAGGTTCAAGTCTTGTATGCAAGTTCAATTTTTAATGAAAAGAAGTTCTTGAGTTCACATCTACCTTGAGCATTGATTCATATTCATTCCTTTTAATTTGATTATTATCTACCACCAATCTTTTGGTGCTCCAACAACACCCAGGTGCGTGCCACATGTACGATGAAACTGAAACCCCTCACTCGACTCTTTCCTCCTCCCATTTTTGCCCTCGATGATCCTGAACGGCTCCCTCCTCAGCGAATCGATGACGCATGCACCTCCCTCCCCCTCCCCCACCCCCAGTCCTCACTCCTCCCTGATGCGTTCAGATCATCGCATGCACCCTCCCACCTCCCCTGACGAGTCCCGCCTCCTCATGGCAGTGTGCAGATCATCACGACGCTTCCTTCCTCCCTTGACATGATAAGATAATCACGATGTCTCCTTCCTCCCACGACTCGATCAGATCATCGCGTGGAGTGATGAAATCTGGGAGAAGGGAAATGTAAATTAGATAATTATAATATACGTATCTGATATATGTGATTGACGTATGAACCGTAAGAGTTTTAACTTGACAAGTATCTTTATCTAAATGAAAGTACTTGAAATTTGCCACTAGAGGGATTTTTGTATATAATGATCAACCCCCACTCCCACCCCTTGTACCCTCTCTATGCGAGAGGTGGTTCCCATCCCTCCCCTCTCTTCTACTCGAGGTGGATCCCATCCATCCCCTCCTCTCTTCCCTACTCGAGATGGTTTGGTTTACTGTAGACTAGTCACGCCGGTTGCTCGACTTTCTGTTGTGGCTGTGGCCACTTGGTCCCTTTCAAATAGTGTGGTTGCCTCTACGTTGGGAAGGCGGTGACATGTTGTGTATCAACTCCCAAGAAATCAGGTTAAGAGGCAAGCATGCAGTCTTCACATCCATGCACCTCTCTCATAGGTTCTAGGTCAAAGCATACTTCTTGTGGTGAGAAATTCTCATGGCCTTTGTGGTTAATGGAGCAAGAGGAGGAAGGCTTGGTTATTAAGCTACAGGGAATTTTCCAAGAAACGAAGGAAAATTCCCAGCAGTATAATGGCACAAGAAGACTCAAATTATCCTTTAGTGTGGTAGAGAATGTTATTCCTAGCTCAAAGTTATCACAGACAGACTTACAGTTTTAATGGATTTATGCAGATGATCCGTAATGTGTGGAAGAATTATTTTATTTAACAAGCTAGAAACCGAGGCTAGGAAGTGGTGTTCAGGATGATCCAAGATATGATCGCAACATTCCAAAAGGATCTGTGGCACTTTGAAGGGAATCTGATAGCAATGGAGGATGCATCTCCAGTTGCAAACGTTGAGAACTGTACATTCTCATATTTGACTACTTCGTAGGTTTTCTCACGCTCCTTGTGTTTGACCCTGCTTGTTATAACAGGTAAAATAAATAGTGAAACTGCTTACATCGTGCTTGATTATTTGATTTGACTGATGGTTTATTTATCTTGATTGATTGATCGATCTTGATGATTCGGGTCGCAACGACCCTTGATTATTTATTTACATAACCTGAGTTATCGACCAAGTCATCAGAAGGTATAGATCTTCAAAGCATGGGTCATAGCTATGAGCTTCACACCAAAGAGAAGACATCGCTTACGATGAAACTTTCTCTCCAGTAACCATGCTTAAACCCATCAGAATATTGCTAACTATAGCTACACAACTTGGCTTTGACATCTACAAGATGGAAGTCAACATTGCATTCCTATATGAATACCTCTCTGAGGATGTTCATATAAAGTAGCCCCTGGGCTTCATGGATGAGGAAAGCAAGGCATGCAAGCTAAAGAACTCCATCTACGGACTCAAATAAGCTTCTTGTAGTTGGAACATCATATTTGATGAAATTATAAATGTTGTGATTTCAGTTAGAATCTTCATGAACCATGTGAAGTTTAGTGGCAGTGATATTGTGCTCATAATGCTAAATGCAGATGATATCATAATCATTTGGAAGATATGTGGATGATAACAAGTGTTTTTATAATCTGATTGTTTCATACCTTGAGATATGATCTCAAGGATACCTCTTAGATCTTAGTTCTGAAGATGTTCAGAAGCATAGAGAAGAGGGTATTGTGATCGTTACATTAGTTGTACACCTTGGACATGTTCCATTTTCTGGAAAATTCCAAGAAATGCTTCTTTCCCTTAAGATATGGTACTGACCTATCCAAAGGGATAACACCTCAAAGAGGTGGGGATGTGAATACCGAAGCTACATGCCTTTGTGCATTAGCTATGGGATGCTCTGTGTGTACTAGATGTGTACGAAAGCCAAATGTCTGCTGCAATGGAAGTAGTAATCTGTTACTGGCCCTACTATCGATATAAAATACTTGATTGCAGTAACAACAATATCTTCAAAGAGGAAAAGACTTTAGAGATAGTGATCTCTATGTCTTATCTTCAAGAAATTAAGACTTTATAGATGGAGATCTAAGAGGTATTAACCGTGGATACCTTAAAAGATAGAGATCTCCGAGAATAAGGTATTCTGATAAGGATAGTAGAAATTACATACAGGTTATAATGATTATTGAATTGTACAGTCAACAATGCTATAACTGCTTCAAGATTGAGTATTGGTTGCATAAGATGCAATATTCGCATTGGATGCGAACATTGTTATTGGGGGATAGACAAGTGTCGTAAAAGGACATGGCGTAGTCTCTCAGGAACAGAGTGACGGATCAACTTACCTAGCTATTTTTTTCTAAATATCTTATGATTATCACATGAGTGTGCATTTAAAGATTAGCCCATTAATGGCTCTTTGGGATAGTGGTAGACTGTTGGACATGCGAGCTCACAACGAGCCATTATGCAATAAATGTTATTACAAATATCATTCCCTGATCTGAAATGAAGAATAATTAATTTGCATAATAGGTCTCTTAGTACAATTAGGATTATGTACCATGGCCATCTTAATAGACATACAACTGTTGATTCACTTGTTGAATCATAGAGGCTGGTGCTTGGATGAGTATCTAAGGAGTTAGATTGAGAAATCATAAAGCACTGTCAAATGATTATTAAGAGAGGATCTCCATCCTGAGATGGAGATGACAATCCTTTCCCTAAAGGCCAATATCTAACTGGCCTCTTGATGCAAGTCCTCTAGATAGGAATAAAGATTCGAAGGTGTCATATTAATTAGGTTAAAGAGTTAACTTATGGAAATCGATATAAACAAAGACTTATGTCGTATGCTATCACGATATAGGCACATATCCTCTGATTGGAGACAGATGTGTTACTATATATCTGAGTATGTATATTTGGTAAACCAATAAGTTGATGATCTAATCAAGGTCTATACACCGATGCGATGGTGTGCATGCAAGGGTATATGAGTAATATGATCTCTCAAAGGGATCATATGGGATCATTTACTGAACCGGAAGACATGATCTCACTCATGAGAGATCGGGAAGGATCAGATTCCGTGCTCGGTTGTCTTGATTTGGAAGCTTGACTAAATTTGTAGGTTTGGTATATGTTTTTTGAAGGTATATGATCAACACCTAGGTATGATATATGCTTTTGGAAAGTATATGATCGATATCAACTCCCAATAGTCAAATGAGAAACTTAATGATAAAACCCTGAAGAAGACAATCTAAATGAGATCTAAAACTTCGGGTTTATTCTTGGTCTTTCAGTTGATGAACGCCAAATGTGCCTCTTTAATAATCAATCATTTTCATAGTATAGAAGGCAAATCTGGTTCAGTAAAATAAACAATCTTTGAAAGTTGTCGAATATTTATACTTGACAAGTATACCAAGGTCGAACACAGAATATTTATCAAATTTTATCTATTTAGTGAGTGATTATTTTCATGTCTTTAGTTCTTCATGCAGATGCACAATAAGACAAATAAAACAATGCAATTATATGATGCACGCCATTTTTATGGAATTTGTCAATGCAATTGTATGATGATGCACGAACATGATGTATGAATGAATGCAAAGGATAGACATGCAAAAGATGAATTACAAATACACCCTAGAGAAAGTATGAGAAGAGAATATAATTCATATTCCAAGTCAAATGGAGTATAAAAATTATGAGCAGGCTTCTACTAATGGCAGAGAATTATAGAGAAAAGGACACTAAATAACATTAAAAACTCACCACATTTAAATTAGTGCCAAATTGCTCTATTGGGTATTTTTGAGATGTTTCTTTAACTGCTGCTAGTTTGGGTTATCTCTATTGAATGGGTTCCCTTTCTTATTGGAACCTAGTCCATATATATATATATATATATATATGTATATGTATGTATATGTATGTATGTATGTATGTATGTATGTATGTATGTATGTATGCATGCATGCATGCATGCATGCATGCATGCATCTATGTATGAATGTATGTATGTATGTATGTATTGGTAGTCCTATTTAAAAAATAAAAAATCAATTAGTAATTAGAGGAGGAGATCAATTACCTTTTAGGGTTAAGGGTCATCTTTTCCTAATCTTATTGGAAGTAGGAATTCATGTTTCCTTATTTGCTCATCTCCATGAAGTATAAATAGGGAGCATGGGGTGCATACCAAGATCATCCCAACACAAGCTCTCCTAAAACAAGAAAGAAAGAAGAGAGAGAGAGAGAGAGAGAGGAATAAGAAAGAAGATTCGTGATTGTCGCGCTGTTTGGAGGGAGTAACCTTTGGAACAGTTCTTCTCTAGCATTCTTTCCTACAGTTTGATGAAGGATTTATCATTGGGTTATATTTCTCCTCTCTACTATTCCCCATTGTTTGATGATCTGTAGCACCATATTGAAGGTCAACCTTTTGTAAGCCCCTCACAGGAGATTACTTCGATATAATGCTTGATTTGGTTTGTGATCAACCCCATGGTTTTTTCACTCATATTAAGGATTTTCCACGTTAAAAATTCTATGTGTATTTGTGGCTGATTTTTCCTATGGTTGAGATATTTTGCTTATACTTGTAGTGATATATCGTACAGGATCCACTTATCAACGTTGATAATTTTCCGCAATTCGATCTATACAGGGAATCTATTCCCAACAAGTGGTCACAGATCAAAGTTCAATAGCGGATTACAAGATGGAGTTTAGTTCGAACAGGATGATTAGTCATAATAGGACTAATTACAATTTATGGAGGAACAAGATAAAGGATCTTTTATATTTGAAGGTTATGCTCCTTCTAGTGTTATCTACGCAGAAGCTCGAAGCCAAAACCGATGAGGAATGAGAGTTTGAACACGAGCAGGTTTCTGGCTTCATAAGACAGTTTGTTGATGAAAATGTCTACAACCATATCCAAGATAAAAATCATGTTAGAAGCTTTTGAAGTTGGAAAATCTTTATACCTTCATGACGGGAAGTAACAAACTGTTTCTTCTCAAGATACTAGTGAACTTGAGCTTCTAGGAAGGCAACTCTATACTAGATTTTCTGAATGAATTCTAAGCAATTACTAGCCAGTTGACGAGCATGGGGATAAAATTTGAAGACGAGATGTTGGGACTGTTACTACTTGCTACTCTACCATATTCATGGGAGACGTTTAGAGTCTCACTTATGAAATCTGTAGTCAATGGGGTTGTTTCTTCGGAGACAATCAAGTCTGGAATTCTCAACGAGGAGATGCGAAAAAATCCAAGGAAGCTCTTCACATTCAGAGTTTCTTGCCACAGAGAACAAGTGAAGGAGCCGAACAAAGACTGATAATGGTAGAAGCAAGTCCAGATCTAGATATCAGAATATGGAGTACCACTATTGCAAGAAGAAAGGGCACATCAAGAAGTACCACTTCCATTTCAAGAGAGATAACGAGAATGATGGCATCAAGTATGAGAAAAAGAATGAACAAGTTGTTGCAGTTGCACAACATGAGGTCCTCATTGTCTGTGATGAGGAGATGGTAAATGTCGCATATGACGGTATCTCTTGGCTTGTTGATAGTGGATCTTCTCTACATGTCATATCTCAAAGAGAGTTTTTCTCTTCATATACAGCTGGTGATTTGGTACATTGAAGATGGGGAATGGTTCTTTGTCCCATGTTGTTGGCATTGGCAATATTGTATTAAAGAATGCTAATGGAGCGGTGTTGATGCTTAAAGATGTGAGGCATGTACCAGACATGCACTTAAATCTCATTTGTGTAGGAAATCTTGATGATGATGGATATCTCAATACTTTTGGTGGCAAGCCATGGAATCTTACCCAAAGATCCTTGGTTATTTCTCATGGAAACAAGCATAACAACAATCTTTACATCATGAATGCATCCATTTCCCATGATATTGAACTTGTGACTAGAGATGCAAAATCCATTGAGTTGTGGCATCTATGATTGGGACACATGAGTGAGAAGGGGCCGTCGTGTTTGATAAGGAAGAATATGTTGGCAGATGTCAAGAAGGAGAAGTTGCAGAGATGCACACATTTCTTGAATGGGAAGCATACAAGAGTCTCCTTCAAGAGCCGTCCACCTTCTAGGAAGATGCAACCATTGGAGTTGTGGTCCGTTAAAAGTAAGTTCTCTTGGTGGTGAACTTTACTTTGTTACGTTAATTAATGATTTTTTAGAGAAGTTTGGGTCTATGCCTTGAAGAGGAAGGACCAAGTTCTTGTAGTTTTCAAGGATTTTCATACGTTAGTGGAGCGACAATCTGGAAAGAAGCTAAAGTGCATTCGCAGTGATAATGATGATGAGTATATTGAGTTGTTTAATGAGTATTATAGGTCTCATGATATCAAGACTCCACCCAAGACACTACAGTTGCATGGCGTTGCAGAGGGAATGAACAAGACCCTTATGGAGAGAGTCATGTCTCCTTTCTGAAGCTAAGTTGCCTAACTCCTTTTGGTGTGAAGCACTTTTTACTGCAGTTAATGTTATTAATATCTCTCGACATGTACCCTTGGATGGTGATGTTCCTGACATAGTTTGGCATGGAAAGAATATCTTATACGACCATTTGAGGGCCGTTAGATGTCGTGCATTTGTGCATGTTCCCAAGGATGAAAGGTCCAAGTTGGATGCAAGGGCAAAGCATCACATCTTCTTGGGATATGGATAAGATGAGCTTGGATAAATGTTGTATGATCCAGTTGATAAGAAACCGTTGAGGAGCACGATGCTAGATGATGCATATGAGCGGGTACCATATGTAGGACATGAGGAGGATGTACCATAGATCACCACTCATGATGATGATGATGATGATGATGCAGATGACGATGGTGATGATGGTCGATAGGATGACGAAAGCTATTCTTTCGAGGATCTCCCACCACAGAGACCCGTAAAGGAGAGGAAACCCTCCACCAGATATTTTGCACATGAGTACGTTTTGTTGACAGGCAGTGGCGATCTTGAATGTTATGAAGAAGCCTTGTAAGATGCAAATAAGGAGAAATGGATAGAAGCTATGAAAGAGGAATGGAGTCCCTTCATGATAATCACACCTTTGAACGTGTCAAGTTGACCAAAGGCAAGAGGACATTGAGAAACAAGCACTACAATAATTCATGTATATTCTTTGATTATTGTTTTCGAGGAATTGCCATTCGTATAGAAAGGAAGGCTATTAATATAATTTCTAATTAAGAACTGATTCACTTGCCCTATTTTGGATAATATTTATCTTGTCTTGATTATATGACAAAGATCGATATTTTCTAGGAAGAAAAATTCATGTCATGATTGATCTATCTTATGAATGGATTTTTGGGGATTTAATCACAAATATTGATGTCAAAGCAGCTATTGGATCATCTATTCTTTTTAGTTTAATTGACTATATCGAATATATTTCTGTCAATCCATGATAATTTACGCAGATAAATTGATCAATTTTGAGGATTAAAATTAAACAAAATCACAAATCCCGAACTTCATCTTCTCGACTCGCATTTGCATCATTGCATTTCATTCCTTCATTTTTTCTTTGTATTTTCTGATACATAAATTAATCGAGCATTTAATTAACTATTTAAATTAATTTAAAATCGCATAACTAAAAATCATCATTCCATGTGTTCAACCTTGGTAGACTTGCCAAGTAAAAATACTCCACGGTATTCAAAGATTGTGGTTTTTTATTGACCGAAATTGGTCTCTTATACCATAATTTTAGATAATAAAAGAGGCATTTTTCAAGCTCATCAAATGTTGTTGTTATCGGGGAATGACATATTTTAGGATTTTAAATTATTTTCTATAATTAATTTTTGCATAATTAATTTTTGTGTCATTTTTCTCTTTCTTTTGCATTTTATTTTGCGTATTATATTTTGCATATCTCTCTCTACAGATACTAACTGCATGTTCTCTCTTTGCATATAACTCAGAGAGATTTTTTGGATACAATTCACGGGTCTACAAAGAAGATTGAAATTTTATATTTTGTGAGAGAGATCTTAGAATAGCTTTATTTTCTGCATCATTCACAAGGCCCCTCTCTCTGAACACTGTTAATTTATAATAATTCAGACTTGACTTCTCTATGGTGTGTCGGCCTATTTCAACCCCTTCCATGTGCTTGGTACCCGATTTGAGTGGCGTTGGAATTAGGCACATATACACTAGCTTATTTATTTCTTTATTGTGCTCGTAGTTCTTAGGCCATACTTTCACTAATTATACGCAATGTAGATCGTTCAACACTAGAAAATTGAAGTCAATTCTTCCCACCAATAGAACTATTTGCATAGGACGTTTTTCCTCTGTGCATATCATTTACTGTAAATTTAAATTCCTTGTATTGCATCACGCATGAAGAATGCAAGGAATCACTATAGTCTTCTTATTAAGCATGCATCATTGATTTACGCTTGTATTGGCTTTTATTCTCCCTCCTCACTTTTTTCCACTTAAGAATTAAAGGAATTAGGACTGCTCATTAGACGTGAATTTCTATTCTTATCTAAGACCTCACTGATAAACGTAATCTAAAATTAGGACCGCTAATTAAGGCTAAAATTGACTTAAAATTAACCCTTATGTCTGATTAAGAATAACCCACTCATTGTTTGTAAGGACAAGATCGCACCTCTAGAATAGAGCTAAAAATTGAAAAAAAATCATTCAAACTACTATTTTTAGAGAAAAAACTAGCTACTTCTCAAGGAGGGTTTCGAGTAGTTGTTTTATAGTCCGACTTCTCATAGCAGAGCAGGTGGTTTAGAGGACATCGTGTAAGGCTCCGTCCTCAAGTAATGGATACCATATCTTTATGCTCCATACTTACATCTATACTGGTTGAGGGTAGATGCAACTAGTTGTATGAACTCATGACAGTCTTTGTGAAATATTTTAGCACCTATAGCTCCGCTTAATCTTTAATATTATTTGATCATTAATTAAAACCGAAAGGATAAGCGGCCGGACCCTGACATGCCTTCATAAGTGTCGAGTGGGCGAATCTACTTGTTTTGTGTTTTGAATTGTGTGCGTCAAAGACCTTGCAATTGCAAGTACATCTTGGTTCGTAAATCATTCCATCCCTCTCTTGAGAAGATGTCGGCACATTGGTATTCCTACCCGATCTCCACGATCATGTTTATCCTTCTTCTCACATCTAGGGGAACCTACTCTTCAAACTTGGTCCTCCTCAACCATCATTCTCTTCCCTACCGTACATCCCACCCTATGCCCACACTTTTTTATGGAATAGACATCTCTCACATTCTAATAATCTTATGGACACGAGAGAGTGAGCAGAATTGAGATGAATAATTTAGTAATAAATATTGATAGATAAATATGATTTCCGGTTACTATGGAATCCCAACCTCTTGAACCATCCCCTACTCATGTTGACTATCTTCTTGAGTACGAACAATTTTCCTTCGATAATTCACGAGAAAACTATAGTCAAAGAAATGTAACTCATGAACAGATTGTAGCGATTGTTAATAATCAATATTCTACTCAAGGTTACATGTCGGAATCACGACATATGGAAAATGATTATTTCATCACAATTCCATAGATGTTTGATGATGAGATTGCTCAGATCAATCATAGAGAAAACACTTTGACTGAGAAAATATATGATCTCATCCAGTCTATGCAGAATCCAGAAGAAGTGAGACCACCACCTTGCGAACCATAAAATCATCACTATATTCACAATCAGGCACAACCACCATTGACCTCTAACCCTATACTGAACATAACCCCAAAAATATAAAAAAATGAAAAAAAATAGATCGAAAAAATTTGACAATTCTGAAATGGAAGCGTTTTGTAAGAGTCTGATCTTAAAGCTTCCTTTGATCAAGGACATAGAATATGTTCACAATCTTAAGAGATTTATGAAGAGTAAACTAAACCCCAAAAAGATGGGCAAGAAATGATCAAGGATTGAATATCGTGTCATATCTATGGTTGGCTCCTTGGTTATGAATCACAAAATTAAAAGCTACAAAGTCAAGCGGTTGACTCGAGTTATGTGAAATTGAGGATTCTACATTCAATCATGTTAGGTTAGACGACGAATCCACATTAAACATCCTCCTCAACCATTTTTGACCAACTCAAAGTCCGACAACTCAAAAAGATAAGGGTGATTGTTCAACTGCCTTATCGATTTACCAAAAGATCGTGGGGGGTTATTTCTATCGTCATAAATTTCTGAGGTGACAGACATAAAGTAGACTTTATTGTCCTTTATACTGAGCACCTCGGAAAGTTGTCTGAGTCTCGTATCATTTTAGAAAAGCCATTCTTAGCATCTGCTAAGGCAATTGTCAATTGTGAGACTCTAGACATCAAGTTTCCGAACTCAGACCACAATGCGCAAAGCCTCAACAACACGAAATGCTCTAAGGAAACTTTGATTGATACCGATAGTAACGATCAGGAGACAAATGCATCACATGATCAGTCCTCTCCTCACAAAAAACCGATACATGCCCTAGGAGAGACACCCTTGAGACTGGGTTGGACAGACCTTTGATTTTGACCACACCTCCCATCCTGAACCTGCTCCTAGAAGAAAACATTATTTAAGAGCTTATGAAGAATTGGACCATATTTTTGAGGAACATCATGATTATTTATGGTTCAATCTTTGAGTCGACATTAACTCATGAGATACTTGAGCCACACAAGGAACTCAGGAAACTTCCAATGTCACCGAAATTCACGAATATCAGGAAGTGACATCAACATCCCCGGCTAGAAATCATAAAGCCACTAGGAGCATGCTCCTTCACACGAAGCCGTGTATGACCCTACAAGAATTGGCCGACTTTTACGAGGATTCATCTAACAAGGAACTCATAAATGCCACACCGATTACTCAGGATAGGGAGAAAAAGATTGTACATCATTCTCACGATGCTTTTCAAGGAATCAAACCGACCAAGTACCTTTGACCATAAACACAAGGTGATTTCTGAAGAGTACTCGTCCGGCCCTAAAGTGGTTCATCATGTAAGTGCACAATAAGTATATCCATGATCAAAGGGCACTTACCTCTGGTTGACTATAGTTGGAGATCTTCTATGTACGACTACTATTCTTTTGAGGACGAATCTGATGATGGTTAGTTGTCTTCATCATCCCCCTTTTCACCCTCTACATCTGCATATTATCTTCCACCCCACTCTCGTAAGAAGGTCCGTCACAAACCTCCTTGTCCTTATACATCCATAATCTACTCGGTTCCCCATTTATAATTAAACAATCATATTTAGGCTAACCTCATGAGCCTAAGTATAAGAGGACCGGTACCATTGTGTTTACATCGCTTCTATTCTTTCTGCTCACCCTTGACTTCCTCGTTTTATGCTTTTCTGCTATGCTTAGACCCTCAAAAGTCTAAGTATAGGGGGTATGTTGACTTCTCTTCTCTCATCTATAATTAGTACGAGCTATGTCTACATTTCACTTTGTACCATGAGGATATAGAAAAAGCTAAGTATAGGGAGGGGGATGTTTGTATATATTCATCTACAATCGGGGATGGATACAAGTAGTGTATATTATGTACATTATACTAAATTCTTTCTGTAAATAATACTTGTTTTCAAAAAAAGAGAAAAAAAGAAAAAAAAACAAAAACAAAAATAAATTAAAAAACTTTTTGCAAAAAAAAAATCACTCATGGTCTTGCATTTCGTTAAGCATCTTATGCATCCATGCATTCCTTGGTTGGTATATTGGTATATTCCTAACACATTCACTATCACTCAAGGCTTAAGGAATTGAAGACACTGAATTTCTACGATCTTGAGAGATTGAGTTAGTCAACCTTAGTCATTAGGATTTTAAAACTTAATAATCCACACTTCTCTAGTTTGAAAGATTTAAGCACTATATTGCACTCTTCATCTCTATCATCTAAAGAATATGATCAACACATCACTTTCACAATTGCATGAATGATGAGATGAGCTGACTTATCACTTGAGGAACCGGGAATTGTGATTTGAGTCTACACCTGATTTAATGATGTTCGAGGATGGATAAAGTCAATGACGGCTTTAAGAAACCTAAGTATCGGCAAAACCCTAACTAGTATGTGAACAAATTCACATGCTATCTTTGATATTTACATATGTGTCAGGGTGTGATGAAACATATTTAATTGTTGATCAATGTGTACCAACTCTTGGTAAAAGCAGTGGAGCTAGCCAAATAATGAAATGATTCGAGAGAAGTTCTCTCATACAAAGAAAAGCTCTATAATTACAAAGTCCAATTCAAAAGAGCTTCCATCCAAAGGAGAGCGCTCCCAACCATTTTAAAAATATCCACTTGAACCAAATGCTATTAGGACCAAGAGTCGGACTAGCACCAAAAAGGGCTATACATCGTATAGTGATACAAGTCTGGGTGTCGAAGGTATCTTAGATACTCAAAAGAGATACACCTAGGTGTACTCCCAGAAAAAAAGTGCAGACGGCTCCAAATTCTTTTGATAAAAACATTGATCAATAATAAAAAATACATGTGTTGAGTAATAAGGCACTTGAGAGGCCCCTTGTTCCAATGTGAGGGAGAAAACAATATACACAATCCTATGCCCTCTATCATATGGTCGTCCATCTATACTTTCAAGTCTAACACACTAATGAGACGGTGGATTGAATGTAAGAACCAATTTATTTCCTTGTATTAAGGATTAGGTCTAGAGGAGAGTCTCTTGGATAGGAAACTTAGGTGACATCTTGACCCGACTCTCATGAATGAAATACACTAAAAGTCATATCCTTATATTATATATACAAACAAAGAGTCTGATAAATAGAGAAGTTAGATTCCTTTTGATTAAAGCATGGTTGAGCGTAGAATTTTAGGATCACTCAAATTAAAGGTCTTCTAAGAATCGAGCCATGAAAATTCACATGCACGGTAAGGGATTTCTCCAACTAAGTCATTCATCCATTGATACTCTGGGACGAGAATGGTTTAAGTATAGAGGACCAAGTCAGATTCAAGGCATGAAGATCACTCGAGATAGGGGAGCAAGGAAAGTCCAGCTTTCACAAGAGAAGTACATTGAGAAGGTATTTCAAAGATTTCATATGGAGAAGGCAAAGTCAGATATCGCCCCTCTTGGAGCGCATTTCAAGTTAAGTTCCAAGGATAGCCCACAGAACAATGCAGAGAAGAAAGATATGGAAAGAGATCCCTATGCATCAGTCACAGGTAGTCTCATGTATGCTATGATTTGTACAAGGCCATATTGCTCGTGGAATTGGAGTTGTTAGTAGGTTCATCTCAAATCCTGGAAAACAACATTGGGAAGCAGTTAAATGGATTTTGAGATATCTTCGAGGTACAAGCAGTTACTCTCTTTGCTTTGGAGCAAAGAAGCATATTCTTCTTGGATACACAGATTCAAACATGACGGGTCACATTGATGGGAGAAGATCCATATCAAGCTACATGATGTCCTTTGCAGGTGGTGTAATTTATTGGCAGTCTCGTCTCCAGAAGTGTGTTATTTTATCCACTATAGAGGCTGAGTTCATTGCAACAACAGAGGCGTGCAAGGAATTGTTGTGGATGTAGAAGTTCATGCAGGAACTTGATTTTCATCAGGACAAGTATGTGTTTTACTGTGACAGTCAGAGTGTTATTCACCTTGGCAAGAATTCTACATTACATGCAAGATCGAAGAACATCAATGTCAGATATTATTGGATGTGCGTTGTGTTAGAATCGAAGCCACTTGTACTTGATAAGATCCACACAGATGATAACGGTGTTGCTATGATGATAAAGACTTTGTCACTTGAAAAGTTCGAGAGATGTTGCACCCTCACAGGTTTGGAGCAGTTCTCACATCATCTATGAGGGGGGGATTTGTTGGATGGATTCCCCTTCTTGTGGGAACCTAGTCCATATACATAGAATATTGGCGGTCCAATTTGGAAAAGGAAAAATCAATTACTAATCGAGCGAGGAGATCAATTACCTTTTAAGATTAGGGGTCATATTTTCCTACGCAGATGCTCCTTCATATCTCGTTTGTTCTGAACGGATGGTTTGATACTTAAGCTTATGATTAATGAATTTGAGCTTTTTTTTCGAAAAAAATGAAAGTCTCTCGCGTTTTGCTCACAGTGGGCCATAAATACAGTTGGTTTGACAAAATAATTGTACTCATAAGATTTTTATAGCAGCGTCACACATATAATCTTACGCACAGTATAAAAGTGCAACTACCGCCACGATTTACGGAGGACATTAAAATCTCTCCTGTTGTTGATCATTTCAAGGGGTGAAGAAATTGGAATAACGCTATGTAATCTGTCCAGTATTAGTCCTTCATAGTAAATGAATACAGAATCCACTTTGGACTTTGCAAACCTCCCTAAACAATTCTCGAGTAATCCAAATTCTACAATGGATACCCCTAACCTCCCTAATAGAACTGCTCAACCAAAGAGTAATGGGTTTCTTCCACATCTTCATTACAAGAAGTGTGCCCAATCAAAAATATCATCCTAAAAAGATCAAACCATAAACATTTCAAGCTGCAACTCTACCCCTTTGTATCCGTACAAAATTCATCAGAATCACTTCATACCAAAATGGCTTTTGTACCCTATGACTTCTCCTCTCAAACCAACACTCAAATAGTTAACAACCTCTCCAAACTCCCTAACTCCATTTTCTATTACCAAATTATTGACTTGTTGATGACAAAGAACACTTTTAGATCATTGTCTTACCCAGAAAAAGACCAACCTATTTTGCCTCCTCTATCACATGAAGCTCCACTAATCTCTCTCGTGGATCCTTCTCGTTGCAACTCCCTTCACGATAACAATTTCAAGGTTACTCCCTTCCACCAAATAAACATCGTGATTTTGCATAGATGACAAGGGACCCATCTTTGAAGCCAAATTTTTCCGAAAGCAAGATTGAAGGATGTATATCCAGATGAATGAAAACAAATTGTAGGGTTAAGCAGCCTGTAACGAATTGGTTGAATTTTTAAATATATACACACATATATAATGGGATTAATCACCAATTAAATGAAGAGATAATTATTAATTCCTAAAGAAAATTCCACCAATATATCAACATTAGTTATTCAAAAATCATCCTATTGTCTCCTAAATTATCCTAATAATTAATTTGAAAAGAAATCTCTTACTTTGAGTGTCATTAAAGGATCATGACATACCAAATCCTCTCCAATTGCCTTTACGTGAGAAACGTTTTAGAGAGAGAGAAAGGAGAGAGAGGGGGGTCATCGGCGACATTTCGTCATGCCGTCTTGAATCCGGCAATAACAACCTTCTTCGTCGGCATTGAAGTCTTGATCCGACAAAATAGGAGGAGCAACTATGTGGTCGACGAAGGTTCGGATAGGAGGAATCATTGAGGGTGGATTTCACGTCTTATCGAGGTATGTGTCGATCATATAGGATTATTAAGTGATATTTTGTGTTGATCCTTGATTTAGAATTATGACTTATAAATGTATGTGTCGAACCTTAGGTTTACTACCAAAATGTCAAAGAATCATTTTCCGTTCATATTTGTATCGATCAATTCTGATAACATCAACGTACATCAATATTTTGCTAGTTTTCTTAACCACAAGAAAGAGGAAATAATCTACAAAATATTTATAATAATAAAGAGCAACTGATTTTATTCATGGATTATGTGTGTTCACATGCTACATGCATGATTATGCAATTGCATTATCTTTGGATAATCGGCTTCATATTTTCATACAAACCAATCTCCATATTTTTTCATGTTCATGATGATTAACAAGAACAAAATCCTTTTTTCTCCAATACCAATTACCCATCCATTCTTTTCATGATATGAGAAAGCAACATTGATTATAGATTGGTATATAATGATTTTTACCTTAACCTAAAATAAGAGTAGAAGAATGTTGATGTCAGGATTCCATAAGCAGAAACTGAATATAGTTTTAATTGTTCGAAAGTTGTGGTGATTGAGTCAAAACTTTCGCTTGGATATTTTTGATTGAACAACTCAAGAAAGTAGTTTTTCATTTATTTTGTCGTTTGGTTCCTGATCGCATTTAACTTTTTAATATATATGTATATCAATCATGCAATGATATAAGTTATCTAATTTTTCCCGAGAGAGGTCGATGCAGCAGGTATTGAACTTAAAAAATATAGAGTTATGACTCGGTTTCGGCATTCAAAAGATATGGATTGAGAACCCTAATGTTAAGAACAAAACCAGATTGATGCCAAATTTTGGCTATATAATCCGTAATGTTATGATGACGTATGAAGATAAATTGAGTACATTGATATAGCTATATAAGTCTAAGATTTTTTTTGGGACCGATTCGAACTAAGGGGTCCAAAGGGCCTAAAGGGCCAACACCTTCTGGAGGTGTGAGGTACAAGATAAGTCCTCTACAGTCGTGGCTACACTGTCATGTTATATATTGTTGTGGGCCGCTTGTGCCGGCGGTAAACATCAAAGCATCAAAGCCGCCTAAGAATTAACAATCAAGACAACTCTAAACATGGAAAATGTTAAGGGCATGTGTTCAACTATGTTAAAGATATGGGCATACATACAAATTATGTTAAGGCTATGGGCATATCTGCGATGTAAGTTTTAATGTTAAGGGTGTATGTACAATTGAAGATAATGTTAACAGTATATGTGTACTTATGTTAATATTATGGCCGTACATGCAAATATGACAAAACTAAAGGGTATGTATGCAAATATGATATGCAATGCATGGATATGAAAGAAATACACCTTGTATACATCACTAAGTTAATTAACGATATGTATGGTGTTGGTTTCGATTAAGTCAAATAGTTTATGCAATATGGCATTGATATAGAACCAAATTTATAAGTCTGTATTATTGTAATAATTATCCTTATGTTATGGATGTATTAGTTAGATGTGACCTTATTTCTATGTTAGCCGACTTGACCTCAACTCGGCACATACTGAGCGTTATGCTCATACCATGTATTGTTAATATTTTTCAGGAGAACGTGAGGATTACATCATTATCGGTTAAAGGAAGACGACACCATCTTCAAGAAGTATAATCGGTACGGGACTACTGTTGGATCAGTTTCGAAGGACATCTTTATGCCCACTGGAATAAAGAAATCATCGATATGATTTCATATTGTTTATTTATCTTTTTCTTTTAATTAAGGATCTCTTGGAATTGCGACCTTACTATTATTATGAAAAAGTTTTATTTAAGTTGGTTCTTTACTGTTCTTTTATGTTGATTAATGACATGAGTAACGATCCCGAGTTTGTCCATTTTATTCTCGCTTCTGCATCATTCTCGGACGATCGGGTTCTTTACAAGTGGTGTCAGAGCAAATTTCCCTCTGATAGTGGAAAGTGCTACCGGAGAGGTGGAACTACCCCCTACAAAGAGATGGAGGAAATGGCTACCCGAAATGTGCAGTCGCCACTGTCACTGGTAATAAGTGATGGGCCATGTCGCAATGAGGACATTGCGAATATATGTGGGGGAAGTTGTAACACCCCAACCCCCACATAGTGCCACATCTAAAACTTACGAAGTGTGAGTGTGGTTTATAAGTGGTGGGGATTACTACTTGACAACTGAGGCTTAAGCATTTTGGGCGGTTGTCAAGGGATCCATTTGGGCCCTAACCCAACAAGTTATCAAGGTCAGTTTTCCTCGATAACGGACCAGGGACCTAAGCTTAGGATGTTATAAGTAGGTTGTAACACCCCAGCCCCCAACATACTGCCACATCTAAAACTCACGAAGTGTAGGTGTGGTTTATAAGTGGTGGGGATTACTACTTGGCAACTTAGGCTTAAGCATTTTGGGTGGTTATCAATGGATCCATTTTGGTCTAAACCCAACAAGTTGTCAGGATCAGTTTTCCTCGATAACGGATTGGGGACCTAAGCTCGGGACATTATAAATGGTATCAGAATAGGAGTTCCACTAGATCTTTGACTGCTAGAGAATCTCGTCTAGGTACATCTGGCTTTCTTTCAAAGAGATAACGATATGTCACTTCTTTTTTTGAAGAGTACGAGGAGGAAAGAAGCTAGGAATGGTCGGAAGGATCCTCTCTGTCGTGAGGCCTACTCACCAAACCAAGCTCGCCGTGATCCCCCTTCTAAACCCCCAAACCACTCGGTTCGACGGCACACTTCGCTTTGGTCCTTCGCCGTCAGTGAGTAGACATCTGCCCCATTTCCGCTAGATTGAGAAAGGAAGCCTCACTAGATCAGGGCATGATGCCCACCACATTGATAAGTAAAAAGATTAGTGTTAAAATTATTTACAAAATTAACTAATTTTTTATATTTTCATCACTTTATGAATTTGAAAATTAAATGTTAATTTTTTTATTTTTAGTGCTAGTTATATAATAAAATTAACTATATACATATGCCATATACATATATGACATTATATATATGGTTAAATAAGCAAATTAGTTTTTTATTTTAAATTTTTTATTATTTTTATTTGTTCATTTTTTTATTTTATTTGAAATAATTAGTAAAAAAATTACAAATATTTACAAATATAATATGTACAAATAATTGATAAAATTACACAAACCACCCTAGAAAACTGACTTTTCAATCGTAACTCCAAAAATTATGAAATCATAGCCATTTTTTAAAAAAAATAATTTAGACTACAATGGAAGTGAGTTTGGTTCAATCTAAGTTCATATAGAGCCAGAATTGATTTTTCAATTATCGCTTACTGGCTTTTTTCCAGATGTGGTTACTTTTATTATATACATGATTTCATTGTGCAATTATTTTTATTATTTAGCAAACATTTTTATTTAAAACTTTTGTTTTGAAAATTATTTTATTTAAAGTCAATTTATGTATAAATAAAATAGTATTAGTTTTACATATATATAAAATAAGTGAAAAGTATCTACAACACACACTTTTTTGGATTTTCTGATTAAGGACCCTATCTCCCTCTACTTTGTTCGTGGTCAATTAGGTCAAGTCTTGATCTTCTCTCGGGGTTCGGGTTAGCCTGTATCTATTACATATATATAATCTTCTTTTCTTTTCTTTATTTTTCCTTTCTTTATTTATTTATTTATTTTAGGTTAAAATAATATACGAATACACAATATTTACACACAGATGTAAATTAGTAAGAACATGGAGTTATTATTATATACAAGTGTTTTATAAGATATTTTGAGCTAAAATAAATGAATAAAGCTGGTGAATCACAAATTCATCATGCACTAAGGGTGGAAAGAAAAGTGTGGAATTGCAATTACTGGAGCATCATGTCTTTGGTGATAGTAGTGAATTCCATTCATCTAAATCTTAAAAAATTAAAGGTGCAACAACATATGGTTATGGAGTTCTAGCATCTAACCCCCAATTGCTGCAACAATCAAAATGAGTATCCTCTTATGGAACTGTAGAAGTTTGAGGAGCCTCTTTACAATTCCTCGTCTATGCAATCTTCTCAAAATAACCAAACTCTCAATTTACTTCATCTTAGAAACTCATTGTTCGGAAAAGCAGCTAACATGACTAAAACAAAGACTACCAGCTTATCAACTTGATGTGCCTTCAACTGTCAGATCCGGAGGCCTTTGCCTCCTCCCTCAACATAATGTTGGAGTTAGAGCTATACAATCAAATGTGAATTGTATTCTAGTGGATGTACGAATGGATAATTATCCAACTTGGTGAATCGTGTGCATATACGGAGCCTCTGCTAAGGAAGCAAGGAATTAATTCTAGGAGCAAACGGTTGAGCTAGTTTAACCTTATGCAGATGGATTAACTGTTCTAAGAGTTTTTAATACCTTTTAAATAATTACGACAAGCATGGAGGTAAATATTGTAAGAATCAACACTTGCACATCTAAAATAAATTTTGTAATGTATTGGGCTTACTTGGTTTAGGGTATGTAGGTCTCCCATACACATGGACAAACCAACAACAGAAGGCGAAAAGCATTAGGGAAAGTCTGGATCAAGCATTTGCTACTTCAGATTGGTTCTATATTTTCCCAAAGCTTGGTTTTGAAGGGAGCGATTTAATAAAACTGACTCACGTAGCACAGAAGCATAGAGATCGCATCATATGCAATATAGGTCAACTAACCGCACTAGCCGTAAGAGGCAGTGGAAATTAAAAAAATCGATGAAACCACATGACATAGGAACGATTCCGATGTCATTTCATCTAGATCACAAAATTATCTGTCATACCACTTGAAGCGTGATTGGGATCTTGTAGTCTCTAAGCGAAAAGACCTCTTGTTCCAAGTCCGACCAATGTAGACAGCACTTGCGGGCACGTGGATGAGACATGTGCTCCCTGTATTCCTAGGTGATGATTTGAGCTAAGAATCTCTTGATTTCATCATATGAAATCTCTTGTCTTACTCATTACGCATGGGACATCGAAGAAGATGAAGATCCACGAGCAGTTGATTCGACAATGCAACGGCATCGATGCTCTCCACAAACCCTAAAGTAGACGGCCACTTGGGGTTGAGAAGGAGAGCCTGTGGACATGTATGGGAGAGATATATAGAGAGAGAGAGAGATTTTATGGCTTCAACTTGTGTATAGAAAAACTATATCGTAAACCCTTCTCTTATACAAAATTGAATGATTGAGATGCACTCCTAATTGAAATCAATGGTCTAGCTTTGTTACATAATTTACAATAATAATTAATTTAAAAAGAAATAAATAAATTGAAGACATTCTTCAATAAATTTAATTCTAATTAAATCAATTTCATGCTGAATAATAAAGAAGGATGAGAGCCTCCTTCTCAATTAGGGTGGACATCCCCGTGGAGATTATCTCCATGTGGTTGTACACTACTAATAGAATAAAGCCTCCTCCTCTTTGTTAATCGATGAGATTCTCAATCTCATCATAATTTTCACATGTTGCAATAAGATTTGATGCTTGATTTTTTCACAAATACAATTCCAAATTATTTTGAAAATTTCAATCATGTCATTGATAATTAAGGATCATATTAATCCATCTAATATTAAATTTAATCACATTTACATTTAATTATACAATATAAATACAATTCACATTTAATTGTATAATGTAAATCCAATTCACATTTTCTTATAAATTGTCAATGTTATTTACAATTAAATCTGTCTATGATATTATGAATTTCATTCACAATATTATGATTATTGCATATAGTACCATCCACATTAATCTTATCAATGATAATTGAATCCATATTTAATTTTCTTAGATGCGTATCTACATATGTCCAAATAATGTGAATCATATCAATATTATTGATGATAATTAAATCATATATAATCATCAATTTTCCAATTCATAAATAATGTCAACAATAGAATTATTCTTAAACTCTTTCAAGAACAATGTATTTTGTCTGTGAATATTTGGAGATAAGAACAGAGCGATCGTATATTCCATGTATCGTGACTTGGATAGTGAGATCTAATCTCAAATCCATATCTTAGAAGACCTCTCAGAGATGTTTGATCAAGTCAGACAAAATATCCAATTTTCTCATTGCCTCTAATCATATTCAAACTAACATTTGGACTAAGATTGAATAACAAATCTACTGAGTGGAGTCACTAAAATTCAAACATGCTTCACTACTTCCTCGGAATGGAAGTGTCATGATTATACAATCAATTAAGATCACATCACCCTAGAGTATTCTTAATACATTTGCATCTTGCATAATATAAAACCTAGAATAAACTCGACGTCATGACCTTATTTGAATTGTCTCCTTTAGGGCTTTATTGTTAAGTTTCTCATTCAATCATTGGGAGCTGGTATCGATTATATGCTTTCCAAAATAATATATCATACCTTCAAATCTTGTATTGTATCCAAAACAAGTGACCAATGGTGGAATTTGATTTATCCAACTATCTCATGAGTGAGTTCATATCTTCCAGTCTAGTAGTGAACATGTGTAGTCCCTTTGAGAGATTGTACTACTTATATACCCTTGTATGCACACTAGCTCATCGGTGTATAGACCTTGATTAGGTAATCAACCTAATGTACATACTTGGACATATAGTAATAAATATGTCTCTGGTAGAGGTTGCGTTCTATACATGACAACATATTACATAGGTCTTAGTTATCTCAATATCGTTAGATCAACTCTTTAATCTAACTCATCCAACACCTAAGACATTAAGAAATCGGTCAGATGTCTGCCTTTAGAGTAAGGATTTCATTTCCTTCTCAGGATGGAGATCCCTTATTGATAATCACTTGATAGTGTGGTTGAGTCTTCAATCTAACTCTTTAGATATTCAACCTTACACTAGACTCTATGATCCAACCTTTGGATCAACAGTTGTTTGATATCAAGATGGTCATGTTACATAACCTTGATTATACTAAGAGACCTATTATAAAAATTAATTATCTTAATTTTAGATTAAGGGGAGAATTGCAATAAATTTTATTACATAATAGCTCATTGTGAGCTTCCCTATCCAACATGTTTTCTCCACCTCTATTATATATTCAGTGATTATATTCCAATACTGTTGAAACTTCTTCGACAAGAATATACAACTCGTAAAGTATAACACCCCAACCCCAAACATAATACCACATCGAAAACTCACAAAGTGTAGGTGTGGTTTATAAGTGGTGGGGATTACTACTTGTCAACTTGGGCTTAAGCATTTGGGTGGTTGTCAACAGGTCCATTTGGGCCTGAACCCAACAAGTTGTCAGGGCCAGTTTTCCTCAATAACGGACCGGGGACCTAAGTTCGGGACACTACAAATGGTATCAGAGCTGATTTCCCTCCGATAGTGGAAAGGGCTACCCGAGAGATGGAGTCGTCCCTACAAAGAGGTTGGAGGACAAGGCTACCCGGAGCATGCAGCCGCCACTGTCACTGGGATTAAGTGATGAGCCATGTCGCAATGAGGATGTTGCGAATATAAGTGGGAGAGGCTCTGACACCCTAACCCCAAACATAGTACCACATGGAAAACTCACAAAATGTGGGTGTGGTTTATAAGTGGTGGGGATTACTACTTGACAACTTGAGCTTAAGCATTTTGGGTGGTTGTCAACGGGTCTATTTGGGCCTGAACTCAACAAGTTGTCAGGGCCAGTTTTCCTCAATAACAGATCGGAGACCTAAGCCCGGAATGTTACAAATGGTATCAGAGCCAATTTCCCTCTGATAATGGAAAGGGCTACCCGAGAGGTGGAGCCTCTACAAAGAGGTTGGAGGATAAGGGTACCCGGAGCATACAGCCGCCACTGTCACTGGGAATAAGTGATGGGCCATGTCGCAAATGAGGACGTTGCGAATATAAGTTGGGGAGGTTCTAACACCCTAACCCCAAACATTGGAAAACTCACAAAGTGTGGGTGTGGATTATAAGTGGTGGGGATTACTACTTGACAACTTGGGCTTAAGCATTTTGGGTGGTTTTCAATGGATCCATATGGACCCAAACCCAACAAGTTGTCAGGGCCAGTTTTCCTCGATAACAGACCAGAGACCTAAGCCCGGGACGTTACAAATGGTATCAGATCCAATTTCCCTCTGACAGTGGAAAGGGCTACCCGAAGGGAACTAAGCCGGGAGCGTGCAGCCGCCATTATCACTGGAAATAAGTGATGGGTCATGTCGTAACGAGGACGTTGCGAATATAAGTGGGGGAGGTTGTAACACCCCAACCCCAAACATAGTACCACATAGAGAACTCACAAAGTGTGAGTGTGGTTTATAAGTGGTGGGGACTACTACTTGTAAACTTGGGCTTAAGCATTTTGAATGGTTGTCAATGGGTCCATTTGGGCCTGAACCCAACAAGTTGTCAGGGCCAGTTTTCCTCGATAACGGACCAGGGACATAACCCGAGACGTTACAAATGGTATCAGAGTAGGTTCCCTCTGATAGTGGAAAGGGCTACCCGAAGGGAACTAAGTCGGGAGCGCGCAACCGCCATTATCACTGGGAATAAATGATGGGTTGTATCACAACGACGATGTTGCGAATATAAGTGGGGGAGATTGTAACACCCCAACCCCAAACATAGTACCAAATCGAAAACTCACAAAGTGTGGGTGTGGTTTATAAATGGTGGGGATTATTACTTGTCAACTTGGAATTAAGCATTTTGAGTGGTTGTCAACGGATTCATTTGGGCCTGAATCCAACAAGTTGTCAGGGCCAGTTTTCCTCAATAACGGACCGGGGATCTAAGCCCGGGACATTACATAAAGCCATGGAGATTTGAATTTTGGTGGCAGGAAGAAGACTCGTTCAAAAAAAAGATTAAAGATCTTCTCGGCAAGCAAAAATCTGAATGAAATATTCATTTATAACATCGAAAAAGGGCCTAGTAAGTGGGCTAACCATAACATAAAGCAATACAGGAAGCGAAAGAAAGATCTAGAAGTGGAAATAAGTCAGCTACATGCCCAACCATTTTCCATGCAAGTGATAAATCACTTTTTGGGTATGTTTATAGGGTATCTTTATAATATGGGTCAAAAGCATTCAATCAGATCAACACTTCAAGTATCTTAATGAAGAGAATGTGGCTTAAATTTATACTTGGGCAAGTCCAGGGTCGAATACAGGGACACAAGTAATTAAGCTACTCCATCTAGAGTTCAAATAGCTATTTTATTTATCTTAGTGTACTTAGAATCAAGACAATTCAATGTATGCAATTTATTTTTTTAATCTTTTATACACAAAACATAATGTGAAAGAATGAGTACAATGCACTACGAAACAGACATAAATAAGCACACGACAAGATCCTAAAATAATTTACAATTATGTGATAAATTGGTCTACAATATTTAAGTCTACAAATAATGCACTAATTATATGCTAACTTGATTTATAAACAAGTCGTAGTCAAGGCATCTAAATCCTAAGTAGATGAACGACTATTCCTATTTAATAAGAATTAAAATCAATTTAAAATAATTCACAACTTATTTAAACAAGAAAAGAAGTCAGCAAATATTAAATGAACTATTTTTATTCCATTTTTAAGGTAAAACTAATCAATGGTGATTTATGGCAATCAAGACACAAAGGAGATTGTTCTAAGAATTTATCTCTAAATAATTAACACATCATATCAAGTAGTGCATTATAGAAAAGAGAATTTAATTATGAATCCAACAAAATCAATTTCATTGAAAATTTATTAAGATACAAAATTTATTAAGCAACTAATCCAATAGCCTAATTGCAATAAAAATTAATGAAAACTAATTAAAAACATATGAAAAAGCTCCATATGGGCTTATCTGCAAATAAAATAAGCCGGATGGGTTTCTATTGAACTATCCATGATGTAGGTGCATCAAAATGCAAATAAAGGAATTCGGCAGAACCTAGTTGCAAATATCCTAGAGCGGGCATGTGCTAAATTGAATGGAGGCCTATATTCAGCTGAAGGCTTGCAACACTGGAAAGTTCAGTCCCACGTGGCTCACGACAGAGCTTCGAGCGAGGTTCAGGTCCACCTAAGCTACTACGATGGTAGAGTAGGGCCATGCTCGATCTAGGTCACAAGATTGAAGACGATGATGATTGATCCAATGGTACATGTAGGTCTTCTCCTTTGTTTCTCCTCTGTGGATGGTGGTATGAAGGTTGAGCTCCAACGAAGGCATGGTTGTTCCTATGTTATCTTCTAGACTCAACAAAGGATGGGGAAGAATCATGCATCATTAGTGAAGGCAGGGATGGATCAGATACTAGTCTACAGTGGTTGAATTAGTACGACGACACCCACTCATCAAAGACAAAACTTGAGACCGAAGATGCCTTAAACGCTTCGATCATTGAAGCATCTAGGGTACCTGCAGGGTTAGGAAGATAGCCAAAGCAAGTGGGGGTCGATGTGGGGGTGAAGTGAGATAGAATAAATGGTCAAATCAAGGTGTAAAAGCTGGTGAAGTAGTGGGTTCTTCACCCGTGCATGGGGAAGAAAGAATCGAGATGGAGGAGAATCTGTAGGAAGAGGAAAAATGAATGATGGGTCATGCAAAGATGTTGGGTTTAAGATAATGGTATAGAGTCGATCGAAGTGGCGTGAGGAGGTCTGTGCATGCGATGAATTAGATTAGTGAAAACAAGGTGCGAAAAACTACGGTTCACTTAGATATTGAAATGAAGTTGAAAATGATCGGAGTGCCTGGGATGAAGAGCTAGGGGTTTTGGTCGTCATTTGACATGCCCGACAATGGAGTAGAGCTCAAACAATACTTGGAGAAGGACTGCGACATGGTATAGCTCACCATGGACCACATTAGAGAAGAGTGATGTCGTCGCTCTTCCTATATCTCTCTCTCACACACAAAGTTTAGTAATGGGGCTCGAAGTCTCATTGTGAGAAGGCATATGGGGTCAAATATCTCCCCTCATTGGAGTTTTGTTTAGAGATGCAGTTAGTGGAGGTGGAGGTTTCGATTGAGAGGAGGTTGTTGTGATGATGTAGAAGGTGATGGAGAGGGAGTTGACAAAGGAGATTGGACTAGTCAGCCATCAAATGGTACCAAAATGATGTGAAGGGAACATGTTTAGAGGCTGGTGATGAATCTCCATTTCATCACCTTTATTCCATCATTTTGGCCTTAAAAACCCTAGCTAATACATGTAAACATCATATTTGTACAAATTAACTTCATTCTTTATTGTATAAATATTGTATAAAATATTTTTTTAATGCCAAAATTATATAATAAAGAAAAAAAGAAAAGAAAAGGAAAAAATGACAAAGGTATTTTATGACCATAAACCCCAAGACCAAGTCAAGAATTGATTTGATCGATAAGGAATAAAGTAGGGGGAGATAAGGGTCAAAAATAAAATAAAAAATACATTCTTTAATTCATCAATATTTCATTTTTAGCACCTATTTCATTTTTTACTTTTTGTACCTCAAATAAAAAAACTTTGTACATGAAAATTGTAGATAATAATATATAGAAAAAAACAAAGTTGATTTCATATAGAAATAATACACTCTGTACTTTTTATACTCTAAGATTCCAAAATCCCATCTTCTCATACCCATATCTCTCAAATAAAAACCCAAATGTATCAAAATTACCTTTAATTATATATAAGCCATTTAAAGAAGGAGGTTTCATATTTTTTGGATTTGAGGTGTGAAAGTTAGGATTTGGACCCTTATTGTATAACATACTTGAATAAAATATTCATTATATTTAATTTGTATTATTTTTATAATTTTATATTTTTATTATTTTGTAAAGAATAATTATAACATATATACATATTAAAACTAGAATAAAACCACAAATAAAACAAAAAATAAAATATACATACAAATCACATAGATGAATATACAATACATATACATATATATTTAACACATTTATTTATTTAAGTGTAAATAATATATCAGAAAAATACAATAAAAATATATTTATGTAAATAGAAATAAGATATACTATATAAAATAAGATAATAATACAATAAAATATAAATTTACAAAATAAAAATAAAATATACAAAACATAAGTAAATATACATATAAATAAAACCCTAAAAGCCACATAAAATAAATAATCTCGAAATAATTAAAAAATAATAATATACTATAGAAAATACGAAATGATAAATTTATTTAATTAAATCATTTATTATTTATTATTCAATTTCCAATAATTTTTGGGGATGGTTTTTCCTAGTTGGTCTACGTGGACCAACCAGGTTGCTCCGCTAGTTGACCTCAGTCAACTAGCTTACCTAGACCTGTCAGGTCTGATGCCTCCATCTCATTCTCCATTTTCCACACGAATATACGTTTCTCGAGGGCGACTGGACTCCATGAAGGTTGACCCATGTTCATCCGTGAATTACACCGAGCCCTTGCGTTGGGTTGATCTCCATCGATTCACCCTAGATTTTGCCTTGAAGACTCCACCTTCACCACCTGTACAAAAACTTCTTCCATGCCTCCTTCCCTTTTTGAAGCCCTTTTGGCCCTTGTTTGACCTCCACTCCTGAGCTTCGGACTGAAGCTCGTGACAGAGGCTTCTCCAGCCTTTTGTAGCAGTGTCAGATGAGGCCTAAGGCAACTTCCAATCATCTCCCGCAGCCCAGCACTGCTTGAGGTCCTTTATAATGCTTTTTAGTTAGTTTTTAGGTTCTATTTTTATTTCATGCACTTAGTTTTAAGTCTTACTGCCTGCCTTATCTTGATTTAATATATTCGAAGTTCGTCGGAGGTTAGCTCCGACGAACCCATTCACTGTGATTCCACCATTCACGGTCGCGTCCTCCGCCCTCACTCTCTTCCCTTTCACTTCACCTTCACCCCTTGCACGTCCATCTCACCAGATCCATTGTGGAACTGGCCTTGGGTGTTCCACCACCTTCATCTCATTAGAGCTCCTCCACTACACTCCACCAACCACCCATTTCGTGTGCTAAGGGTCGAGGAAATTTGCGCTTGACCTGGTAACCTGTTTTTTACAGGTCCCATGAGCCATCAAGCGCATCTGAAGTTATTTTGGACTTATAGGAGGTACTTGGGGTTATTATTCATCTCCGACCATTCAGGAGGTCTCCAGTGACCCTCAGGACATTTTGAAACTTCCAGCAGATAGAGGGACCCTCCATCTCCCTTTTGCAGCTCTTGAAGCAGGTTCAGACTACCAGAGTTGCATTGTAGCGTCGATCAAAGCTCGCCACCAGCTCTATTCTTCCCTGTTCTTACATGAAGGTTCTGAGCCGTCTATCAAGCCTCGTCTCCAGATCCTCCAGAAGCTGTTAGATGTAGCCATCCATGACCATTGATCTCCCAAGTGGGATATAATCCTGATCATCCAAGGCGAAACGGTATGGGTCGTTCAGCGGCCGACACGTGGCTAAGTGAGGCGTAAATCGTCGTCCATCTTCGCACCTTGGGGGGTATTTTTCCTACTAGTTTTTGTATTTTAATATTTGGAAGATAAACTTTCATTTGTTGTATTATATTTTTGTAAAATTTGCAAAAGACCCCCAGAACATTATTCTACTTATATTTTGATCCATTGCCATGTCAGCTGAAAAATTTTGATATTTTTGTACTTAAATTATTGTCGTAGCTTATTGAGATCTAGTCAGAAGTTTTAATTATTTAGTATATTATTTTTATAGAAATTTGGAAATTATGAGGGGTGATTGCAAAATCTCCCGTCCACACGTTATGACCTCGTGTCGTCTGAGGTTCGGTGCAGTCTTAGTGTGACCGAGGTGGATGGGTTAGCTAAAGCTTCACATGCGGGCTTGCTCCTTCTTGTGGCAACACTGGGGGCATGTTTGGTTGTCAAGGTACACCGGGGTACCCTGGCATACCCCTAGCTCCAACCCTGCATTACTAGGTTGGGATTGCTTGTATTGACTTTACAATTTCTTTGGTCTAATATCTTTTATCCATGTTCAAATAAACTTATTAACATAAAAACATATTATAATCATTAAAAAAGTTAGGGATATTTACTTCCATAACCCTGAGAAACTTCGTAATTACCCCGGATACCCTCTACAAACACGAATTACACCCAGAACCTCGAGTAATGCTTAACCTTTACATGTCATAACCCTATGTCAAGTTACGTCATAATTATCCGTTAACTTTGACGGAAAAAGTTATATTTTGACAATTTTACCCTTCAAAATACATCGTATTTATAACATGATGCCATTATGCAGATGAAACAAAATGAAACCCCTCTTGTCGCCCGCACGACCTCCGATCGGAGCTTCCCCTGCGCGCACCTCCATCCCCCTCCCACCGCTTGCTCCGGCAACACCCCCCGGTGCGCCTCCGACCTGCAGACCCACCCCATGCTCCCGCGTGCGGCTCCGTCCAGCAGCCCCACCCCCTGCCTCCTCCTCTGCACTGCAGCCCCACCCCCTGCCCCGCGCGCCTCTGCCCTGGTTGCAAGGCCTGCACCCGCGCGTGCCTCCACCACCACGGCACCACCCCCCTCCCAGCCCCCACCCCTTAGAACGGAACAGAACCCCCCCCCCCCCCCGCACGCCTCCGCCAACCCCGAGCCCCCGCGTGCTCCTGTTGCACCCCCCGCCCGGTCGCACGCCTCCGCGCAACCCCTGCCCCCGAGCCCCCGCGTGCGCCAGTCGCCCCCACCCCCCGGCACGCCTCCGCCAACCCCTGCTCTCGAGCCCAAGCGTGCGCCTGTGCCCCCCCCCCCCCCCCCCCCCGCATGCCTCCGCCAACACCTGCCCCTGCGTGCGCCTGTTGCCAACCTCCAGCCCACTCCCGCCGCTCGACCCTGCAACCCGCTCCTCGCCCGCCCACTCATCCTCAAGTTTCAGTGCCACCCCCGTCCTCCCGTCCGAGCCCGCAACCCCCTCCCCCTCCTCCCATCCGAGCCCTCCTCCCGCCCGCCTGCAAGCTCCAGCACCTCCGCAACTCCCGCCCTTCCGTTCGTCCCCAAGCTCCAGCAGCTCCCTTGCCAGCCGTTCCAGGCTCCGCTCTAGGCCAAGCCCCAGGTCGTACCTCTGTTGAAACCTCCACCACTCGAACCCACTTCCTTTTATCCTTCCTTCTTTTTTCCGATTAATCTCAGCCATTGATCATTGATTGGGTTAGATTAACTCAGCCATCTGGTTGAGTTACTGAACTAAAGTAACGGAAGGTTATTAATGTAAAACAGAGTGGTTATTTAGGGTCTTGGGTGTAATTCGTGATTATAGAGGGTATCCGGGGTAATTACGAAGTTTCTCAGCGTTATGGGTGTAAATATCCCAAAAAGTTAATATAATACATAATCAATGTCACATCATATCATAATTATCATCCCAACCCTCCCAACCCACAAACAGCTACTATTCACAGGAGGATACCTCAACCCAACCAAACCCAGTAACCAAACATACCCTGAGGCTTAGGGTCGGATGCGTGTGATGTGGGCATCCCAATGCGGCATAGGCGAGGTGCTCGAAGGTGGTCCCGGAAATAGCACATGCACTCTAACTCCATCGACACACGATAGGAAGTAGAATATTTCAATGAGGATGGCCCACAGCTGTTGCTGCCTCAGGAATCAGCCTAAGAAGGGATGTTGCTCGGGCTAATGATGAGTGACTTGGGTTCGATTGGTGACGAATATGTGATTCATCACTCCAAAAGTTGAAAATAGAGACTTGTTCCCGAGTAATTAGCTGCATATTTCCACTTATGTTGCATAATTAGCATTCATGTATGCATACGTAATATATGCATTTTAGCATTAAATAAGAAGCCCAATTCACTTGTAATTATTCACATATTTATCTGTATTTTATACTCACTCCAAAGTCAATAAAACCAACTCTATACTGTGTAGATTACTAACTAATAATACAAGGAAAAGGCCAAATTTTCTAACTTGTAAAATTACCCAAAAAAACCGTCGACCTAGTTGGATACCTTAGGTATTAGAATGCACATATCTATCTCATACAACCTACAATCTAGGTCTACTCACTTTTAGAATAATATATATTCAGAGACCTTAAAAATGAGACCAATTTCATTTAAATCGGAGCTCGTATGCAAAACTTAGGTTTTGGGACCCCATTGTGCATTATATTTGTACCCTTGTATTTTTGTATCTTAGTTGACGTCATCTCCATTTTTGGTCAACATGAAACTTGTAGATATCATCAAGATCTACAACTTTCATGTTTTGAGTTTTCCCAAATTCGACCAAATTCTCTCTCTTATTCCATATTCTCTTTCGGCCATTCAGATCAGGCCACGTGGCGCCCTCTGGTTGCGCCACGCGGCCCGCTCGTAAAGTGCCATGCGTCCCTCCTTCTCTATCGTCTGATCCTTCCCTTCTCTCCAGATCTGGACCATCCATACTTCCATATGATCTCCACCCTTAAATCAAGGTCTAGATTAAATCTGGGCCGCTCACCAGCACCCTCACTTCCTTGCGAGGCGTAGTCCATCAGGAGCTGCTAGATCGCCTTCATCCTGGCCACTCATCTCACGCTAAATCCGGGCCCTTCAATCAGATCCTCCAGATCCCATCTCCGTTGTTAACGCCTGCCTCAACCATAGAACTCCATGTGGCACGCTTAAGGCCACTGGATCTTTGCCCTGATGATTTGATCCCACCCGCTCGCTCACGCTCAATCACAACCCTTCGATCTTTGCCTAATCTAATCCTCATTGTCCTTTAGTGCTGCACTCCCATGATGCCACGTGGCACTCTCTACACCCTCCGATGTCACCATCTCAATCTGATCTGAACCGTCTCCTCGCGCCCAACTCCTGGCCATTGGATCACTAGATCCAACGGCCCAAAAGTTGCCGTCTACCTCCCACAGGAGCCTCGCCCGCGTCGCCCACTTCGCAATGGCTCCGCCCCCTTTCTATTTTTGGCTCCACTCCAGCCATCTTCTCCGCCCCTATCACCGCCACCACATCGCCCATACCACCCTCAACCTCGCCGACCTCCACAACCTCCATGAACCTCGCCCACGTCGCTCCACGAACCTCGTCGCCCCGTCACCTGCACCCCCACCTCCTTCCTATAAATAGCCCGCCTCCGGCCACCTTCGACCCCATATGCCATTGCAGAGAGGTCCCTTGAGCTCCTATCTACCCACTGGTGACATCAATTGCGAGAGAAAGCGAGCAACGGTAAGTCTTCATCTCCGGCGAGATCTACGGCGTAGCCACACCGAGTCGCAGCTCCTCCGACGAGCTGTTTGAGATCGGGTCCTCTACCGACCCTCGAGCGACGATCCAAAGCATCTTTCGAGCTTCCAATCCCCAGGTAGACACCCCCATTCCTCCTCCGATCTTCTCCTTCTTTTTCTTTGCTTTTCTCTTAAATTTTCCGCCTCCTCCGATCAATCCTGCTCTCACCTGATCATCCACCGGGCTTCGCCTCGAAGCTCGGGTCTTCGCGCGCTCTTCCATTCGCCCCGACTATGCACAGTACCTCCTCCGACTAAAGCTCTGCCTTCACGACGAAGGAACGCCACTCCAACCATCACCACTTCACCTCCGAGGCCTCGCTGCACTAGCACACACTCCCACAAGCACGAGCTCATGTCTTTTTGGCACAAGCTAACCCTGCAAGCACGTTATCTTCATTGATCGGAGTCTTCACCGAAGCTGCTTCGAGCTACATCGACTCCGGCTTCCAGACCGCCTCCGCCTCATCCAGGACCTCTGGATGCTCCGCCACGTCTCCACGATTGGTCCGAGCCCTCCAAGAGTCTCCTTCGAGCTTCACCAGCCACAGGGGAGGGCAACGGAGCCAGACCCTCTTCACCGGAGCCCCACCAAGTCCACTGCAGGAGGCGTCAACAAGACAAGCATCTACCGCCTGATCCTCTTGACCGGACAGTCCCAATCTAACCGCGTTGCCTTGCTCCAACAGCCATCGCCACCGTTGGATCGACCGTGATCTGACGGATCCTAGACGCGCCACGTATCCTCCTCCGAGCCTCTACCCCGATCTTAGGCTCGGAGCACCCGAAGCAGACCTAGGATGATCCAAACCTCCCGAACCTTTCCCCGAGCCTCGATCGACGTCTGAGCCTAGCTCTGCACGTGCTTCCCATGTGAGGGCTGGGTAATTTGCATAGAGGCCCCCAAAGATTTTGGAAATTGCATTTTGTTCCCTATTAGGTGTCACACTAGGCGCACGTGATTTTGTGGGAAATTTGCATCCATCTCCCCCGTATTATAGGTAATTGCATTTCAGTCCCTGTCAGCACGTTTTGTATTCAGAATTATTATTTTCTGTATTTGCAAATAGGTCCATGTCTTTGTACGCATGTTTAGGTGTCCAATTAGCATCATTTTTAAATTCTAAAAATTACATGATGTAGCTCAAACTGTCCTTTATCTTATGTCACACGTGTTTAATTCTTGTGACATCACTGGAATTTAATATTATTAATTTGCTGAAATTTTATATATTTTGCCCATTGTATGCAATTTAATTCATATTAAATTCCTTGTTGCTTTAAAAAATCATCATAAAATCACATTAGACTTAGGATAATTTACGCTACATGTGCTAAAAAATCATTGCATTTGCACGCATCATGAGGCCTGAATAAATCAATTAGTGATTTTCTTAATTGATTTCTAATAGATCCAATTCACATAGAATTTTGGGTTTATTAATTTTCCTGAATTCATCATACTTAGATCTATCTAGGATAATTTTTATATTTGGAAATAATGTGTGTTGGTATTTATTAAAATTAAATTTGTGAAAATCACCCTGCATTCATATTTTATTCACAGTAAATTCATAAATGTCAGAAAATTCCGAAAAACTTAATGTAGCCTAATTTCATTGCATTTCATATTCTGGACAAGTTTCAAAATTTTTTGAATTCAATTGATCATAATTCTAATTTAACTTGTAAAATTGGCCCAAAATTGCATTCATCTTTCCTGTATTGCATAAAAAATTGCTAAAAAAACCCAAAAATATCCTTCTGAAAATCTGACCTCTAAATTCACTCCTAATTCACTTAAGGAGACAGCTGCCTCCCTGAGTTCGACCTTGGGCTTGCCCAAGTAAAATAAATCCGTCGCTCGTAATTAATTGAACATTAATTAAAGTGGTATTTTTGGTGAAGCCTTGATCACCAGACTACAATGAATCTAAACATTAATTTGACCACTAATTTGATTGAATTAACAAGGGTGGTCTGAGCAACATCAAAATGGCACTGTTGTCGGGGAGGCACAACTTAGGTTAATTTTTAGAGAATTTTGAGGATTTGATTTTCCATCCCCTGGTAGTCTGATTCCCGACTTTCTTGTTAATATTTTTCTGTGATTTATTTTTTAGTATTCCGTGTCGTCTTTTATATGACCTCAATTTGTTTTTGTGCGAGGAACACGAGGACTCGAAGGTGCTTCGAGGAGCTTGCATTTGAATATTTTTTGTGGTTGTGAGGACTTGTAATTGTGTCATTTTTCATTATTTTTGCATTCTTTCCAACGGTTCCCGTTTGGGTTCTCGCGTGTGTAAAAATAGTGGAAACATGTCCCCGTGTGCTGTGTGGATTGCTTTTTAGATTAGACTTGCACTAGCGGCTCCTAGAGCCACTTTAGGACTTGCTTGTACCCGTAATATTCTAGAATCACACATCACACATAAAAGATGCACTTAGATCACAGATCTAGTCAAATTTAACTTATGCTTCACTCGCTAATAGAACTGCCTGTTTTGGAGCGGATTTTATCGTCTGCATTTGCATATAGTGTAAAAAGTTTTCAATTCTGTTATGCATCCTGCATAAAAGCGAAGGGATCACTATAAGTCTTCTCAACTCAGCATACCATCAATGTTTTATCGCGCATCGGCTTTTCTCGACTCCTTTCTCTTGGTTTTTCAACTTAGGTAAAAAAGGAAATTGGGACTGGACGATAGGTGTGCTTTGTGGTTGGACTAACTCAATGACAATCTAACTTAAAATCGGGACTGCTGAACAAAATTGACCAAAAAATTCAATAAAATCGAAAATTTTACTTGCGGGAGATTAACCCCGACCTTGTTTTCAGGCTGAGTGAGGGTACTTGAGTGTGTGCACACCTTAAGGCTGAGCCCCAATCCCCGCCTTCCATATCATGTACCAACTAATCCTATCAAATATCACGAGTTGAATTTTCTCATATTCACTGACTAGCACCAAGTAACCTCTGCCTGTTCGCAAGTAGATAGGGGTGAACCAACGGTGCTTCGCAACAAGTTGTTAGTAACCCCCTAGGGTGAAGTTCCATCCTTGTCAGCCTCCGCCTGCGTGCAGGTAGATAGGGGCAGGTCTTTGAAACCATCAGCTTGGGATAGGACGAAGAGAAGAAGAGAACATGTATCTTAGGCAACATATTAAACAAGGAAGACGTATCCGGCTTTGAGACGACTTCCCTATAGGCCACGTAGCTTTTGCTGTTTGCTTGAAAATCACACTTAAAATCAAATAGATTAATTGGACTCGATTTCGAGTCCTTCACCTTGTGAGTGTGAAAACCAGGGTTTGGATTCACTTGCTTGTCTCAGGTAGGAGTAAAATCCTATCTTAAACTCCTGAATCTTCTTCTCGCCAACAAAGATGACTGACTGTGGGGACATCTACTCCCAATTTGCCAATCTTTCTTTAAGCCCCCCACGAAGCTCATCTTCATCGGCCCAAGTGCAACTTGGGCCAACCCGAGCTCATGACCCTCTTGAGTTCTGGATCCCTCAACCTCAAGGTGGTTACTCTCAAAGCAACCCTTTTCTCTCCTCTGATCTCACCGAGGAAGATCAATGCCTTGGTAAGAATCCCTTCCTTGATTTATCCTCTAACCAAGACCATTTTCCATTCCCAGGGATAGAGGACAAGATGCCACCTAAGAGACCCCCTGATGAAGAGGAACTAAGAGATGACTCGATACGGCAAATCCTTGCTCACCTCACCACAACCGAACAATAGAATGCAGATCTTACGGCAAGGATGGGACAGATCATTACGACAGGATGAATTGATCGACCAATGGTAGATGCTTACAACCCAGCAGAAAATGAGATGCACAGTTGGTTGGCACCAGTGGTTCCCCCCAAAGCGTTCGAGCTGAAGCCCCACTTTCTCAGCCTGCTACCGAAGTTCAATGGAAATGCAAACGAAGAACCATATTCCTTCCTTAGAGACTTCGAGTTGGTTTGCAACAACCTTAGTCACCCTAAGGTTGGGCAAGACTACATCAGGCTGAAGGCCACCCCGTTTGCCTTAGGAGATAAGGTCGCTCATTGGTTGAAAAATCTCAGGGTGAGATGTACGACCTGGATGTAGTTCAAGGATTTATTCTTGAAGAAGTTCTACCCACTCAGTAGGACTAATCAAATGAGAACGAAGATCGCAAGTTTTTTCCAGGGACCCAATGAACCATTCCATGAAGCCTGGGATAGGTTTAATGATCTAATCCAGAAGTGACCTTGCCATGACATTTCAAAGGCGATCTTAGTCCAGACCTTGTTTTGTGGCATGACCCCGGAGATGCAGGGGTTAGTAAGTGCCTCTTGTGGAGGAAGTTATCTGAACAAAAATGAAAATGCTGTATGGAAAATCTTGGAGCAGATGGCAGAAACAGGCAGGTCACAAGCCACCAGGGCCTATCAGTTGTCTCCCTCGATCCTATCCAACAAGACAACTAGGAGGACCGTAGCAGATCTGACAGAGGACCTCATCCCCAGCATGGGGATGATAGCTGACAAGTTAACCATGGTCGAGCAGATTCACAAGAGGGACACTGACCTTGAGTCACTCTCGCGATTGCCAAAACAAGTGGAGGAACTAACTGAGAGGGTAGCCAAGATACGACTACATGCCCCTTCTGCACCACCTATACTTGTACACCGATTTCATCTTGTACAGGAACAGGCACCTGGGCCTCAGAGTAGTTGGGTAGAGGAGTAGTCATACACTCAGCAGGAGCAGCACGCACCCCCACAAGTGGATACAGGATACGTGGAGCCTCCGCAAGTGTTCGAGATCAATGGTTTGTGGTACAGCCATGACCCCGTCGGCAGACAGTCGGGGATGGGGAACAGTCAGCCTCACCGACCTTCCCTAGCTTACCAAGAAACCAGCTCCATCCTCGCACCGCACTTCATACAGTCCCGACCCGGACAAGGGTACCAGCCTCAGCAGCACCAGCAGCAGCGCATTCCACTCGGGCCAGTAGGGCCTCCACCATAATCCCATCATCAACAGTATCAGAATGGCCAGCTGGGCCAATACAGGAACTCATCCGTGAGTCAGCATCAACAAACCCAACCCACCAGTGAATTGGAGTCCCTCACCTTGGCGATCCAGACCCTGACTGATAGGGTCCAACAAATTGAGAATGACTATCTGGATATGAGAACTGATTTGAATCGTGTCTCTCGTACCCAGGACCAGCAGATGGCGCCAAACACCTCAATTCCCGCTCAGGTTCAGGCCAACCCAAATAGCTTGAATCAAGGCTAGAATTGACTAAGAGATCAGGTATATTATTCAGATAATTCTTTATATGAACATGAGATCCTTTCGTATGATAATGTCAATCATATGTCCCTCAAGAGCGGAAGGATCGTGATCGTTCCTGATTAGGCACGAGCGCAGGAGGAAGAAGCCGCCAAGTCTCTACCTGAGGAGAACTTGGAGGCGGAGGAGCACCACCACCACCACCGGCAGAAGAAGAGGACTTCTAAGTCCTCCAAGAAGCAGGAGAACCGCACCAGCAGTGAGTCTAGCGAGACCGATGAAGAGCCTACACCTCCATCTGAGGAGGATATCCCAACAGTCGCGGAAGACGCATCGCCGATTTTGCAGCAGAAATTTCCTTTTCGTCGGAGTCAGTCTCAGAGTCCAAGTCATGTACAGAACTCAGTTCCTATTGTCAATGAAAATCTTTCAATTTCGGAATCTGAGTTAGCATCAATAATCCTTTTCCCCTAAGTTCTTAAGGGTAGAAAGAAGAACATCAAAAAATACAAAAAGATGAGCCAGAGATGGCAGAGTTTTGCAATAAACACATCAAGGTCATGAAGGATATGATTAGATCCTCAAGCGCATCACGGAAGCGTGATTGTCGTATCGGATACGACGAAGAACTACTAGTCATACTAGTTGCTCTATGCAGCAGAAATTAAAATTTTTTATGCGACGAAACCACATGATCCAAGAACACTTCTCGGATCATTTCGTCTAAACCACAAACAAGTATTAGGGTTACCTCTTTAAGCGTGGTTGTGATCAAGTCTCTAAACGAAGAGACCTCCTGTCTCAACTCCGATCCGACGGAGGAGACGCTTGCGAGCGCGGGGATGAACCGCGTGCTTCTCGCAATCCATGTTGATGATCCAAGCGGCGGATCTCCTGATCTCGACACACGAGATCCGACGTCTTCTTCACGAGCAAGGCACGCCGAAGTAGACGGAGTTCCACGAGCAAAACATCGGGCAGCATAACGATGACACTGAGGCGATGGAGATCCTCTCCAGGGCATCCATGATGGACGGCCATGAGAGGGAGAGAGAGAGATGCTTCTCAAGCATTGTGTGTAAAGAAGAGCAATGGGGTGCCTCTCCTTTTATAGGGTTTTGGGATCCATGGATTTCAATTCATGGGACAACACAAATCCAATGGTCCTCATTGATTGTGTTTCTTTCAATGGCTTAGATTTTGTTGGAAAAAATCCAACAACAATTAATTTAATAAAAATCAAATATACAATAAATATAATTTGATTTATATCAAATCAATCTTCATTGAAGAAATAGGAATGGAGGCAAGCCTCCTTCCATAAGGAGGGTGGACGACCACCAATTCCTTATGGGAATTGTGGCCGTCCACTCTTCCTATATGGAAGGTGGATGCCCTTTTCCTATTACATGAGATTTCATTATCTCATGATTCTCTCCAATATTTTCAACAACTTTTGTTGCAAATTATTTCCCAAAAATAAATCCAATTCATATTGTGAACATTGCAATCATACCATTGGAAATTTGTGAATCAAATTCACAACCCAAAATAAAACATAAATTACATTTTCAATTTAATGTCCAATGTGAATCCAGTTCACATCAACATTTAATTAACAAATGTAAATTACAAACATCTATGTCTTATATATTATAAATCGCATTTATAATATATTGATTAATATGGATATTGCTATCCACATTATTCATATCCATGATAATTAAATCATATTTAATCACCTTAGATCTCATTTCTCTTATTCTCAAATAATATGAATCACATTCATATTACTTACATCTTTGATAATTAAATAACATTTAATTATCTCAGATAACTCTCTTTATAATATGAATCAAATTCATATTACTCATGATAATTAAATCTCATTTAATTATCCATTTTCTCAATGCTTGGATACATATATCAACAATAGAATTATCCATGAACTCCTTCAAGGATAATGCGCTTTCTCCGTAGATACTTGGAGATAAGGACAGGGCGATTGTATTGTTTCTCGTATAGTGACTTGGATATTGAGATCATTTCTCAAATCCAGATCGCGGGCCTCCCATAGATGCTCGATTAAATCAAGACCGCAAATCTAATCTTCTTATTGCATCCGAATCACATTCAGATCAATGTCCAACATTTGGACCAAGATTAGATCACTTCTCTACTAGGAGTCACTAAAATCCAGACCTGTTTCATCACTCCCTATGAATGGAAGTGTCATGGTTATACAATCATTTATGATCACATCACCCTCAGGTATTCCCAATACCTGTACATCCTACATACTGGAAGACTCAGATTAAACCTGAAGTATTTGATCAACTTTATACTGTCTACTTCATGGTTTTATCAGTAAGTTTCTCATTCGATCATTGGGAGTCGGTATCGATCATATACTTTCCAAAAGCATATATCATACCTAGGTCTTGATCATATACTTTCCAAAAGTATATATCAAACCTACAAATTCAGTCAAGCTTCCAAAGCGAGACGATCGTGCACGGAATTTGATTCTTCCCGATATCTCATGAGTGAGCTCATGTCTTCCGATTCAGTAAATGAACATGTATGATCCCTTTCAGAGATCGTATTACTCATATGCCCTTATATGCACACCAACGCGCCAGTGTATAGACCTTGGTTAGGTCATCAACCTATTGGTCTGCCAAATGTACATACTCATACATATAGTAACACATCTATCTCCGGTCAGAGGATGTGTGCCTATATCATGACAGCATACGATATAGGACTTTGGTTATCTCGATCTCGTTAAGTCAACTCTTTGACCTAACTAATCTGACACCTCTGAATCTCTATTCCTATGCAGAGGAGCTGCATCAAGAGGTCGATCAGATATCAGCCTTTAGAGATAAGGATTGCCATCTCCTACTCAGACTGGAGATCATCTCTTAACAATCATTTGACGGTGCTTGATGAGTCCTCAATCTAACTCTTTAGATATTCATCCAAGCACCAGCCTCTATGATTCAACAGTTGAATCAACAGTTGTATGATCATCAAGATGGCCATGGTACATAACCCTAATTGTACTAAGGGACCTATTATGCAAATTATTCATTCTTCATTTCAGATCAGGGAATGATATTTGCAATAACATTTATTGCAAAATGGCTCGCCGTGGGCTCGCATGTCCAACAATCTCCCACTAGCCCAAAGAGCCATTGATGGGCTAATCATTTAAACCCACACTCATGTGACAATCATAGGCTATTTAGAAAATCGCTAGGTAAGCTGATCAGTCACTCTGTTCCCACGAGACTATGCCAAGTCCTTTTACGACACTTGCATATCCCCAGTAACAGTGCTCGCATCTAATGCGAATGCTACATTTCATGCAACCAATACTCAATCTTGTTAAAGCTATTATAGTGTCCTTGACACTATAGCTTAATAATTGTTATAACCAGTATTACCATAATCCTTATCAGAATACCCTTATTCCTGGAGATCTCTATCTTCAAAAGTATCCAAAGTTAAGACCTTTTAGATCACTATCTATATAGTCTTAATTTATTGAAGATAAGACTTTGAGATCACTATCTCAAAAAATATTGTCATCTTTGAAAATAATGTTATTTCTGCAATCAAGTGTTTTTATCTCCATAGTAGAATTAGTAACACTTTACTACTCCTATTGTATGGCAGATATCCGGCTTTTGTACACATCTAGCATACACTCAGCTTCTCGTAACTAATGCACAAGTGCAAGTAGTTCTAGCATTCACTTCCTCCACTCTTTGAGGTGCTATCCCTTTAGACAGGTCAGAACCATATCTTAAGGGATTGAAGCCTTTCTTGAAATTTTCCAAAATTGGAATATGTTCAAGGTGTACTAATATTGTGACCGTCCCAATACCCTCTTCTCTTTGCTTTTGAACACCTTCAGAACTAAGATCCAAGAGGTATCCTTGAGATCATATCTCAAGTTATGGAACAACCAGATTAGAAAACACTTATTATTATCCTTATATCATTTTAAATGATTAGTATATCATCTACATTTAGCACGATGAACACAAAAGACACTCCCACTAAGCTTCACATGGCTCATCAAGATTCTATCTAAAATCATAACATTTATAATCTCATCAAATCTTATGGTCCAACTTCAAGAAGCTTATTCGAGTCCATAGATGGATTCCTTAGCTTGCACACCTTGCTTTCCTCAACCATGAAGCCCTAGGGCTACTTCATGTGAATATCCTCAGATATGTATTCATAGAGGAATGCAGTCTTGACTTACATCTTGAAGATGTAATAGTCAAGTTGTGTAGCTAAGGTTAGCAATATTCTGATGGTTTTAAGCATGGTCACCGAAGAGCAAGTCTCATCGCAAGCAATGTCTTCTCTTTCGTGTGTAGCTCATGGCTACGAACCATGCTTTGAAGGTCTCTACCTTCTCATCAGGTTCCCTTTCTCTTGAAGATCCATTTACACCTTTACAGGTCTTACCCATATAGGTGGATCCTCGAGGGTCCATAAACAACACTTGTATATGAAGTCTACGTTAGACTTTTATTGCTAACATCCATCTATCCATGCTATGATCTTCAGAAGCTTCATCACATGAAGTTCGATCATTGTCAGATTTCTCTGGCACATAGAATCCCTCTTCAAACTCATTTGAAGAGGTTTTAGTGTTTCATCTTTAATTTTCCTTTTAGTTTCCTATTTCAGGAGCCTCGTTATCGTTTCAAGATTAAATGAGTTCCTACACTTCATTTTCATGTTGATTTTCAAGAGTCTCAACCTCTAAGAATCACATTCTCATAGATGAGATATTTTAAGAATCTCAAGATCATAAAGTAGGTATCCAATACCGTCCTTTATTTTCCTAATGAAGCATTACTCTCAAGTGCTAGATTCCATCATGCATGGAACCTTTTTAAAGATATATATTGTAGTCTCTACTACACATATATACTTGGAAACTAAGGGATAATTATGCTAAAATTCATCATTGATAAGATCATGTCACACATGATCCAATTGTATCTCCCTATAACTCTGTTGAGTTAAGGTGTGTTAGGAGGATTGAGATAGAAATGATATTCATATCTCCATAAGGTATCCTTTGAATTCATCTAACATGTACAAGCTACCTAGGTTAGATCAAATTCATTTTATCTTCCTTCAAACTTTCGTTGTAAACCAAAATTATGTGAAATCTTTGAACATTTCAAAGGTTTCTAAGTGAAGAGAAGAAATCTCATATCATACATAATCATCAGTAGATATCATATATCCATAATGTTTACTATGATATAGATGATCCACATACATCAATATGTATGAGATCCTTAATACCTTGATGTCTTACACCACTTCCAAAGAAGGGTGTATTGGACATTTTACTTTGAATACAATATTCATAAGTATGTAAGTTTTGAAATTTTTGACATTCTAAAGTTTCATTTCTTACTATTCTATTTATCAAATCAATAGACAAACGTCCAAGGCTTGATGCTAGATCATTGTCAAATGATCTTCATCCTCCTATTGACCTTAAGGTTTAATTTCAGTATTTAGAAATGTTAATGAACCATTCATTAATTTTCTAATTTAGTGGAGTCCACTAGATCTTAGATTACTATCTGAAATATCTCCATCATAACTTTTTATGATAGATTTATTACATATTTTATGTTTATTTCCAACATTTAGAAATAAACAATGAGTGTATTCTAATATCTAGGTCATAGAGACATTCTCTAAGACTAAGGGCTCTCCCACTGAAATTATAAGCCTTTCAATCCAATAGAGATTGTTGCAACAATTGCATCAATATCCATGTGAATGACTACCTTAAGATCAAATTTTCTATTCTTCCAAAACATATGCGACCCATTGCAAGTGTTGTAGAAGATTGAGATACAATTACAAGACTTTAAGCAAGTCAATTTCAATGATTTATATGTGGATTATTCTGATGCTCTATCCGAGTCCTTTCTAAGGATTCTAGATAGACTTGATAGTCATACTATCAACACATCAACTTATTGCAGTATTGGCATTCATCCAACTCTTCGGATGACATATGAAAGTCATAGATGTACAGTCAACTCTTTGACCATACTTCTTACTCGGGTCCAACCCATGCTTCCACTGCGCTCCCTTTATCTATAAGCAACCATTGCTTAAGACTAAGGATCTCTTACGTTAAATTCAAAAAGAATTTAATTTAAGAGCATTTCAACATTTATACAAGCTTCATTAAATTCATACAATATGAATATTATGAAGCTTCATGAATGACTAGAGTATAGACAGTGGAATGATGACACTCATCATGTCTACATCCATCTAGACTCTCAAAACATTGGTTCAGGTAGGTATTCAAACAATTTGAATACATCATCTCTTATAGAGCCATCATTCTGCACGATGCAGAGAACCACGTCATTCATGATTAAATGTCAAGAGCACATATGTATGCCAGAACATCTTCTTAGATTTACGGATTAATTAACAGTTGTGATCATCATCGACATGTCACTTCCAAAGTACATCTGATGAGATCAAGACTATAGAGAAATACAAACCCTAGGGTTGTAGTCCTATTATCTATTTAATTGCCATTCCTCAATATTATAAGGAAACTTGCACATTGCAACCACATACATTATGTGTCCAACTACAAGTACAATATCCGGATCATGAGTCCAATCCATGATATTTTACTGGTTATTATTGAGTATAACATTGAGTGGATTTAATGAAGGATTATCTGAAATAAGAAATTTGCATAAATTTATATATATATATATATACACATTTTACTTTGATTTATGAATTTTATATCAAAGTTGTCTTGCCTTGTCAACACTGAAAGTTCATTCCCTTAATCACTTTCAATGTAAGAGATATACTTACCATTATATCTCAGCAAGATCTGGGATCTCCTTTCTTATCTTCGTTACATCCCAATAATATGAGAATCTACAACTCCGATAAAAAGAAGCGGGAACACATTCCGCCTTTCAAGTCCAACTTGCATCTCCCAATTGGTCTTCAACACCCGGGCCCACCACCCCTAAGGCGATGTTGACCCGTCATTAATTGAACCAACCGTCAACAGGAATAGTACTCGTTATGCGCAATCCAATATCGCCCCAATAATATGAGGATCCGATATTTGGGTGACTACGCATACGGCCTTACTCTTTCGAGAAGCTAAGAGCCCGATCCAGATGCACTTGCATACAGGAGCTGTCACTTCGGACAGGCGTCTCCTACATGCAATCCCTGGCGACGGAACTCTTCGCCTTAACGGGAGACCATGGATGTCACTTATGTGATCCGCCATCTCATATTCAAATTTTAATTAATTATCATGAATCACATTCATATAATTAATTCTTCCAAGGGAAATAATAACTCTATTCATAATAGAGTGTCTCAATTGGACATAATCAATTTAATCATATTAAATTAATTATCAATCCAATTCAATCAACAAACTTGATCATTTTTACTTGAATATATATATATATATATATATTGAAGGATATTGAGAATCCTCAAGCGCATCACGGAAGCGTGTCGATCGCATCATATGCAATCGGAGCAACTAGTCGCACTAGTCGCTAGGTGCAGCGGAAATTAAAATTTTTAAATCTTAAAGATGAAACCACATGATCACGAGAACACTTCTCGGATCGTTTCATCAAACCACAAAGTATAAGGAATACCGCTTGAAGCGTGGTTGTGATCGCGAGATCCCAAAGTAGAGATCCTCCTATCTTAAGTACGACCCACGGAGAATGCGCTTGCGGGCACGATGATGAGTCGCATCCTTCCCGCAATCCTTTGACGAAGATCCAAGCGTCGAGGCGTAGAAAAATGATCTCCTTCCTAATACACAAAGTAGACGGCCACTTGAATATTAGGGAGACCCCACGAGAATGAAAGAGAGAGAGAGAGAGAGTAGAGTTCTTCAACTCAAGAATGTTGTAACTTGGAAAGGCTACCCTAGCCCTCCTTTTATACTAGTTTAGGATCCAATGGATCTCAATCCATGGGACACATGGATCCAAGGGCTATGCTTGGTCCATGCTAAATCAATGGCTATGATTGTTGTTGGTTAAAACCAACAACATTAATTTAAATTAAAAAATATTGCAACATTATCAACATAATTTATTTAACAATAATTAATTAAGAGATAATGTGATAAATTAAATGGAGTCAACCAACCTCCCTAAAATTGGGGGGCGTCACCCATGAACAATTCATGGGTGACGCCACCTATGGAGGGTGGTTTATTTTGCTCCATTTTATTTATTTTATTATTCCTTAATTAATCACAATAAATATTCACCAAATTAATTCCAAATTAATCTGTGAATATTTCAATCTTGCCATTGAATATTATGTGAATCATATTCACAACCCAAACTAATTAGTAAATTGCATTTCCAATTAATTAATAAATGTGAATCCAATCCACATTATTAATTAACAAATGCTATTTACATAAATTCTCTCTCTTATATATGTATATTATAAATCGCATTTATAACACACATATATCATGGATAGTGTTATCCATATTCTCTTAATCCTTGATAATTAAATCCTATTTAATTATCTTAGATAATCATTTTCAGAACATGAATCATATTCATATTTAAGCTTGATAATTAAATCTCATTTAATCATCAAGTCCTTGCTTAAATATTTCATCAAAAGAATTATTCTTGAACCCTTTCATGAATAATGCGCTTTCTCTGCAGATACTTGGAGATAAGGACAGGCCGATTGTATTGTTCCATGTATAGTGACTTGGATGTTGAGATCTTGTCTCAAATCCAGATCGTACGAACCTCCCACAGATGCTTGATTAAATCAAGACCGCAGATCTAATCTTCTCATTGAATCTGAATCTCATTCAGACCAATGTCCAACACTTGGACTAAGATCAGATTGCTTCTCCACTGGAAGGGGTCACTAAAATCCAGACCTGTTTCATCACTCCCTCGGAATGGAAGCGTCATGGATATACAATCGTTTATGATCACATCATCCTCAGGTATTCCCAATACCTGTACATCCTGCATACTGGAAGACCCATGGTCAACCCGAAGATAAGATCAATTTTATACTGTCTTCTTCAGGGTTTGATCACTAAGTTTCTAATTTGATCATTGAGTTTTGGTATCGATCATATACTTTCCAAAAGCATATATCATACCTAGGTCTTGATCATATACTTTCCAAAATTATATATCAAACCTACAAATTCAGTCAAGCTTCCAAAGCGAGACGACCGTGCACGGAATTTGATTCTTCCCAATATCTCATGAGTGAGCTCTTGTCTTCCGGTTCAGTAGTGAACCTGTATGATCCCTTTGAGAGATCGTATTACTCATATGCCCTTACATGCACACCAGCGCGCCGGTGTATAGACCTTGGTTAGGTCATCAACCTATTGGTCTGCCAAATGTACACACTCAGACATATAGTAACACAGCTGTCTCCGGTCAGAGGATGTGTGCCTATGCTGTGACAGTATTCAACATAGGACTTAGGTTATCTCGATCTCGTTAAGTCAACCCACTGACCTAACTAATCTGACACCTCCGAATCTCTATTCCTATGCAGAGGACCTGCATCAAGAGGTCGGTCAGATATCAGCCTATGTGAGAAAGGATTGCCATCTCCTACTCAGGCTGAAGATCACATCTTAACAATCATTTGACGGTGCTTGATGAGCCCTCAACCTAACTCTTTAGATATTCATCCAAGCACCAGCCTCTATGATTCAATAATTGAATCAACAGCTGTATGATCTTTAAGATAGCCATGGTACGTAACCCTAACTGTACAGAGGGACCTATTATGCAAATTATTTATTCTTCATTTCAGATCAGGGAATGATATTCGCAATAACATTTATTGCATAATGGCTCGCCGTGGGCTCACATGTCCAACAATCTCCCACTAGCCCAAAGAGCCATTAATGGGCTAATCATTTAAACTCACACTCATGTGACAATCATAGGCTATTTAGAAAATAGCTAGGTAAGCTGATCGGTCACTCTGTTTCCGCGAGACTACGCCAAGTCCTTTTACGGCACTTGCATATCCCTAGGTAATAGTGCTCGCATCCAATGCGAATGTTGCATCTAATGCAACCAATACTCAATCTTGATAAAGCAATTATAGTGTCCTTGACACTATTGCTCAGTAACTATTATAACCAGTATTTCTATAATCCTTATCAGAATACCTTTGTTCCTGGAGATCACTATCTCTCAAGGTATCCACAGTTAAGACCTTTTAGATCTCTATCTAAAAGTCTTAATTTCTTGAAGATAAGACTTAGAGTTCACTATCTCTAAAGCCTTGTCATCTTTGAAGATATTGTTATTATTGCAATCAAGTGTTCTTTCTCCATAGTAGGATTAGTAACAGTTTATTACTCCCACTGCATGGCAGATGTCTGGCTTTTGTACACATCTAGCATACACTTAGCTTCTCGTAACTGATGCACAGGTACAAGCAGTTCTAGCATTCACTTCCTCAACTCTTTGAGGTGCTATTCCTTTAGATAGGTCAGTACCTAATCTTAAGGGAAGGAAGCCTTTCTTGGAATTTCCAAGAATGGAATATGTCCAAGGTGTACTACAAATGTGACAATCCCAATACCCTCTTCTCTTTGCTTCTGAACATCTTCAGAACTAAGATCTAAGAGGTATTCTTGAGATCATATCTCAAGGTATGGAATAGCCGGTCTATAAAACACTTATTATCATCCTTATGTCATTCCAAATGATTAGGATATTATCTACATTTAGCACGATGAACATAATGGCACTCCCACTAAGCTTCACATGGTTCATCAAGATTCTATTTGAAATCATAACATTTATAATTTCATCAAATCTTATGTTCCAACTACAAGAAGCTTATTTGAGTCCATAGATGTATTTCTTTAGCTTTCACACCTTACTTTTCCCAATCATGAAGCCCTGGGGCTACTTCATGTGAAATTCCTCAGAGAGGTATTCTTTAGAGGAATGCAATCTTGAATTACATCCTGAAGATGCAATAGTCAAGTTGTGTAGCTAAGGTTAGCAATATTTTGATGAGTTTAAGCATGGTTACCGAAGAGCAAGTCTCATTGCAAGCAATGTCTTCTCTTCTGGTGTGTAGCTTATGGCTACGAACCGAGCTTTGCAGGTCTCTACCTTCTCATCAGGTTCCCTCTTCTCTTGAAGATCCATTTACACCTTTATGGGTCTTACCCATATAGGTGGATCCTCGAGGGTCCATATACAACAGTTGTATATGAAGTCTACTTTAGACTTTATTGCTAATATCCATCTTTCCATGTCATGATCCTTAGGAGCTTCATCACATGAAGTCCGATCACTCTCAGACTTAAATGACACGTGGAATACATCCTCAAACTCATTTGAAGAGGTATTAATGTTTCATCTTTAATTATCCTTTAAGTTTCCGATTTTAGGAGCCTCATTATCTTCTCAAGATTAAATGAGTTCCTTCACTTCATTTTCTTCTAGATTCTCAAGAGTCTCAATCCTCCGGGAATCACATTCTCAGAAATGAGATCTTTGAAGAATCTCAAGGTCATAAAGTAGGTATCCAATACCATCCTTTATTTTCCTAATGAAGTAGTACTCTCAAGTGCTAGATTCCAGCTTACTTGCTTGGAATCTTATTAAGGATATATATTGTAGTCTCTACTACACATATATTCTTGGAAACTAAGGGATAATTATGCTAAAATTCATCATTGATTAAATCAAGTCACACATGATCCAATTGTATCTCCCTACAACTCCATTGAGTTTAGGTGTGTTAGGAGGATAGAAATGATATTCATATCTCCATAAGGTATTACTTGAATTTTATCTAATAGGTACTTGCTACCTTGGTTAGATCAAATTCATTTAATATTCTTTCAAACTGTGGTTCTAAACCAAAATTGTGAAATCTTTGAACATTTCAAAGGTTTCTCAAGTGAAGAGAAGAAATCTCATATCATACATAATCATCAATAGATATCACATATCCATAATATTTACTATGATACAGATGATCTACATACATCAATATGTATGGGATCTTGAATACCTCGACATCTAACACCATTCCCAGAGAAGGGCGTATTGGACATTTTACTTTGAATACAATATTCACAAGTATGTAAGATTTGAAATTTTAGACATTCTAAAGTTTCATCTCTTACTAGTCTATTGATCAAACAAATGTCCAAGGCTTGATGCCAGATCATTGTCAAATGATCTTTCATCCTCCTATTGATCTTATAAGGTTTGATTTTCAGTGTTAGAAATCTTAATGAACCATTCATTAATTTTCTAATTTTGTGGAGTCCACTAGATGTTAGATTACTATCTGAAATATTTACATCATAACTCTTTATGATAGTTCTATCTCAGAATTCATGTTTATTTCCAACATTTAGAAACAAACAATGAGGGTATTCTAATATCCAGGTCATAGAGACATTCTCTAAGACTAAGGGCTCTCCCACTGAGAATATGAAGTCCATCTATCCAACAGGGATTGCTGCAACAATTACAATAATATCCATGTAGATGACTACTAAACCTTAAGATCAAATTTCTAATCTTCTAATATATATATATGCAACCAATTGCAAATGTCATTAGAATATTGGGATACAATTGTCAGACTTTATCTTATGAAATAAGAAAATCAGAGTCAATGATTATATGTAGATATTCTGATGCTCTATCTGAGTCCTTCACTAAGGATTTTAGACAGATTTGATAGTCATACTATCAACACATCAACTTATTGCAGTATTGGCATTTATCCAACTCTTTGGATGTCATATGGAAGTCACAGAAGTAGGTCAACTCTTTGACTTTCCTTCTTACTCGGGTCCGACCCATGCTTCCACCGCGCTCTCTCCATCTATAAACAACCATTGTTCAAGACAAAGAATCTCTTATGATGAATTCAAAGATTTCAATACAAGAGCATTTCAACATTTATACATGCTTCATTAAATTAATTCAAAATGATTAATATGAAGCTTCATGAATGACTAGAGTATACAGTAGAATGATGACACTCATCATATCTACATACATCTTAACTCTTAGAGACTTAGGTTCATGTAGGTATTCAAACATTTTGAAATACATCATCTCTTTCGAGCCACCATTCTGCATAATGCAGAGAACCATGCCATTCATGATTAAATGTCTAGAGCACATATGTATGCCAAAATATCTTCTTTATTTTATAAGGATTAATTTGACAATTACGATCATCATCGACATGTCACTTCCAAAGTACACTCGATGAAAGATCAAGACTATATAGACATACAAACCATAAGGTGATGTCTTATTGTCATATTTAATTGCCATTCCTCATTATGTTGAGGAAACTTGCACATTGCAAAACACATACACTATGTGTCCAATTGCAAGTACAATATCTGGATCATGAGTCCAAATCCAAGATATTTTACTGGTTATTATTGAGTATAATATTGAGTGGGGTTTAATGAAGGATTATCTGAAATAAGAAATTTGCATAATTGTATATATATTATATATACATGTTTTACTTTGATTTAGGAATTTTTATATCAAAGTTGTCTTGCCTTGTCAACACTGAAAAGTTCATTCCCTTAATCACTTTCAATGTAAGAGATATTCTTACCATTATATCTCTAGCAAGATGTGGGATCTCCTTTCTTATCTTTGTTGCATCCCAATAATATGAGAACCTACAACTCGGATAAAAAGAAGCGGGAACACATTCCGTCTTGCAAGTCCAACTTGCATTTCCCAATTCGGTCTTTAACACCCGGACCCACCACCCCTAAGATGATGTTGACCCGTCATTAATTGAACCAACCGTCAACAGGCTTAATACTCGCTATACGCAATCCAATATCGCCCCAATAATATGAGGACCCGATATTGGGGTCACTACGTATACGGCCTTACTCTTTCGAGAAGCAAAGAACCCGATCCAATTAAATCATATATAGGATCTGTCACTTCGGACAGGCGTCTCCTATATACAACAACTGGCGACGGAACCCTTTGCCTTGACGGGAGACCATGGATGTCACTTATGTGATCCTCCACCTCATATTCAAATTGTAATTAATTATTGTGAATCATATTCACATAATTAATTCTTCCAAGGGAAATACACATCTATTCAAAATAGAGTGTTTATTGGATATAATTAATTTAATCATATTAAATTAATCATTAATCCAATCATCAATCAACAAACATGTCTTTTACTTGAATAGCAGGTATATACTTAAAGTACGTATTATTCGAATTTTAATAATTAGAAAAATACACATTGTCTGTCTCCTGCATTATACAGTCCCTACCCGCTGTCATGGCCAGTACCGACGAGAGTGGGACGGACCACATACATTGCAACCCGCGACCCCAATGCTCTCCGACTAGGCACCACATCCGCCTCGGGAAAGGATAATACCAGATAGATCATCATGTACTTTGAGATGCTCATCGGTTTTTCAACCGAAATTATACCATATAATATACATCAAAACATTTTTGATTATAAGGAGATTTGCTAGACAAATCCCCAATCCTATTCAAGCAAAAAGGGTTTTTCATGTAAAAGTTGTCCTACAACAATTGTAGGATAAACTATGGTTTTCATGAAAGCAATGTTTGTTGATGAACCAATGATCAAGATCTAATATCTTATCATTGTGGTTTAGGCAAATGTCATTCAATGAAATAATCATCTCTTTAAATATTTCACAAATATTTATCACTAATTATTCCAGAAAATTAACAATTAGTTTTCATCATGATAATTGAATGACTTATCGCAAGGATCAAGATCCAAGATGTCAATTTCCAGCAGTGACCCCCAATCACTAAAATTAACTTATCTTGATCAATTTAAATCCAAAAAATGCAAACTCAGTTTCCAAAGATTGCCTATTTGATTTATTAAAGAACCCAAGTGATAATTCACGCATTTCGAGGCGGGTTAAAACTGTAATTATCTCATTAATCACGTTTAAATCCGCAGTTCCCGCAACTGTGAATATAGTCATATTCAAAAAGCCATATCTTGAGCAAATAAAGTCCAAATTTAGTAAACTCAAGTCCTATGGTTTCCTTGTTTAAAGGAGAACAAAATCCAATTGAAAATTTTGTGTTTAAACATTTTAAACAGAGCCTAAAAATTCAATTTTACAGAGGTGCGAAAAATTGAAATGCAGTAAAATTTCGCAACACTTTCAAGAACCAAATCGTCTAAGGTCTACGGATCATATCCAAACCTTATTCGACCTATGGCTCTGACACCACTTGAAGGATATTGAGAATCCTCAAGCGCATCACGGAAGCGTGTCGATCGCACCATATGCAATCGGAGCAACTAGTCGCACTAGTCGCTTGATGCAGCGGAAATTAAAATTTTTAAATCTTAAAGATGAAACCACATGATCACGAGAACACTTCTCGGATCGTTTCATCAAAACACAAAGTATAAGGAATACCTCTTGAAGCGTGGTTGTGATAGCGAGATCCCAAAGTAGAGATCCTCCTATCTTAAGTCCGACCCACGGAGAATGCGCTTGCGGGCACGATGATGAGTCGCGTCCTTCCCGCAATCCTTTGACGAAGATCCAAGCGTCGAGGCGTAGAAAAATGATATCCTTCCTAATACACAAAGTGGACGGCCACTTGAATATTAGGGACACCCCACGAGAATGAGAGAGAGAGAGAGTAGAGTTCTTCAACTCAAGAATGTTGTAACTTGGAAAGGCTACCCTAGCCCTCCTTTTATACTAGTTTAGGATCCAATGGATCTCAATCCATGGGACACATGGATCCAAGGGCTATGCTTGGTCCATGCTAAATCAATGGCTATGACTGTTGTTGGTTAAAACCAACAACATTAATTTAAATTAAAAAATGTTGCAACATTATCAACATAATTTAATTTAACAATAACTAATTAAGAGATAATGTGATAAATTAAATGGAGTCAACCAACCTCCCTAAAATTGGGGAGCGTCACCCATGAACAATTCATGGGTGACGCCACCTATGGAGGGTGGTTTATTTTGCTCCATTTTATTTATCTTATTATTCCTTAATTAATCACAATAAATATTCACCAAATTAATTCCAAATTAATCTGTGAATATTTCAATCTTGCCATTGAATATTATGTGAATCATATTCACAACCCAAACTAATTAGTAAATTGCATTTCCAATTAATTAATAAATGTGAATCCAATCCACATTATTAATTAAAAAATGCTATTTACATAAATTCTCTCTCTTATATATGTATATTATAAATCACATTTATAACACACATATATCATGGATAGTGTTATCTACATTCTCTTAATCCTTGATAATTAAATCCTATTTAATTATCTTAGATAATCATTTTCACAACATGAATCATATTCATATTTAAGCTTGATAATTAAATCTCATTTAATCATCAAGTCCTTGCTTAGATATTTCATCAAAAGAATTATTCTTGAACCCTTTCATGAATAATGCGCTTTCTCCGCAGATACTTGGAGATAAGGACAGGGCGATTGTATTGTTCCATGTATAGTGACTTGGATGTTGAGATCTTGTCTCAAATCCAGATCGTACGAACCTCCCACAGATGCTTGATTAAATTAAGACCGCAGATCTAATCTTCTCATTGAATCTGAATCTCATTCAGACCAATGTCCAACACTTGGACTAAGATCAGATTGCTTCTCCACTGGAAGGAGTCACTAAAATCCAGACCTGTTTCATCACTCCCTCGGAATGGAAGCGTCATGGATATACAATCGTTTATGATCACATCACCCTCAGGTATTCCCAATACCTGTACATCCTGCATACTGGAAGACCCATGGTCAACCCGAAGATCAAGATCAATTTTATATTGTCTTCTTCAGGGTTTGATCACTAAGTTTCTCATTTGATCATTGGGATTTGGTATCGATCATATACTTTCCAAAAGCATATATCATACCTAGGTCTTGATCATATACTTTCCAAAAGTATATATCAAACCTACAAATTCAGTCAAGCTTCCAAAGCGAGATGACCGTGTACGGAATTTGATTCCTCCCAATATCTCATGAGTGAGCTCATGTCTTCTGGTTCAGTAGTGAACCTGTATGATCCCTTTGAGAGATCGTATTACTCATATGCCCTTACATGCACACCAGCGCGCCGGTGTATAGACCTTGGTTAGGTCATCAACCTATTGGTCTGCCAAATGTACACACTCAGACATATAGTAACACATCTGTCTCCGGTCAGAGGATGTGTTCCTATGCTGTGACAGTATTCAACATAGGACTTAGGTTATCTCGATCTCGTTAAGTCAACCCATTGACCTAACTAATCTGACACCTCCGAATCTCTATTCCTATGCAGAGGACCTGCATCAAGAGGTCGGTCAGATATCAGCCTATGTGAGAAAGGATTGCCATCTCCTACTCAGGCTGGAGATCACATCTTAACAATCATTTGACGGTGCTTGATGAGTCCTCAACCTAACTCTTTAGATATTCATCCAAGAACCAGCCTCTATGATTCAATAATTGAATCAACAGATGTATGATCATTAAGATAGCCATGGTACGTAACCCTAACTGTACAGAGGGACCTATTATGCAAATTATTTATTCTTCATTTCAGATCAGGGAATGATATTCGCAATAACATTTATTGCAGGCTCGCCGTGGGCTCACATGTCCAACATATATATATGGTAATATCTCAAAATACGTATTAATTCGAATTTTAATAATTAGAAAAATACACCTTGATTTTCTCTGGCATTATACAGTCCCTACCCGCTGCCATGGCCAGTACCGATGAGAGTGGGACGGACCACATAAGTTGCAACCCGCAACCCCAATGCTCTCCGACTAGACACCATATCCACATCGGGAAAGCATAATGCCGGATATATCAATTTGTACCTGAGATGATCATCGGTTTTTCAACCGAAATTATACCATATAATAATAATCAAAATATTTTTGATTATAAGGAAATTTACTACACAAATTGCCAATCCTATTCAAGCATCAAGTTTGATGATTGTGTTTCCAATTAAGATTTAGATCAAATCTAATCAATTAATTGGTTGAGGTCAAGTCGATTAAGTAAATAATCATCTTCCAATATTTCACAAATATTTTTCATGATTATTCCATGAAATTAACAATTAATTTCACTAATTGACAATCACTTGTTTCTAGATTAGGACTGCAATTTTAGTAGTGACCCCTACTCACTAAAATTAACATATCTCAATCAATTTAAATCCAAATTAGACAAACTCAATTTTCAAAGATTGTTAACTTGATTTAGGACAGAACTCAAGTGATGTTTCACGCATTTTGAGGCGTATCAAAATAGTAATTAACTCTTTAATCATGTTAAGATCTACAGTTTCCGCAACAGTGCATACATGTTCATTAAAACGACCATACCTCGAGCATACGAAATCCGATTTACGCAAACGCATATCCTATGGTTTCCTTATTTAATGGGGAACAAAATTCAAGTGAATAATTCGTGCTTAAAAATTTTAAACATGGCCGAAATTATTTACTAAACAGATCTGCGAAATCAAATGCGATAAAAACTTTCGTGACCTTAACGAACCCAAGTCGTCCTCGGTTTGCGAATCATATTCGAAACCGTCAAACTAAGGCTCTGATACCACTTGAAGGATATGGTTAGATCCTCAAGCGCATCAGGAAAGCGTGATCGTCGTATCAGATACGATGAAGAACGACTAGTCGTACTAGTTGTTCTATGCAGCGGAAATTAAAATTTTTTATGCGACGAAACCACATGATCCAAGAACACTTCTTGGATCATTTCGTCTAAACTACAAACAAGTATTAGGGTTACCTCTTGAAGCATGGCTGCGATCAAGTCTCTAAACGAAGAGACCTCCTGTCTCAAGTCCGATCCGACGGAGGAGACGCTTGCGAGCGCGGGGATGAACCGTGTGCTTCTCGCAATCCATGTTGATGATCCAAGCGGCGGATCTCCTGATCTCGACACACGAGATCCGACGTCTTCTTCACGAGCAAGGCACGCCGAAGTAGACAGAGTTCCACGAGCAAAACATCGAGCAGCATAACGACGATGCTGCGGTGATGGAGAACCTCTCCAGGGTATCCATGATGGACGGCCATGAGATGGGGGGAGAGAGAGAGAGATGCTTCTCAAGCATTGTGTGTAAAGAAGAGCAATGGGGTACCTCTCCTTTTATAGGGTTTTGGAATCCATGGATCTCAATCCATGGGACAACACAAATCCAATGGTCCTCATTGATTGTGTTTCTTTCAATGGCTTAGATTTTGTTGGAAAAATCCAACAACAATTAATTTAATAAAAATCAAATATACAATAAATATAATTTGATTTATATCAAATCAATCTCCATTGGAGAAATAGGAAAGGAGGTAAGCCTCCTTCCATAAGGAGGGTGGACGACCACCAATTCCTTATGGGAATTGTGGCCGTCCACTCTTTCTATATGGAAGGTGGATGCCCTTTTCCTATTACATGAGATTTCATTATCTCATGATTCTCTCCAATATTTGCAACAACTTTTGTTGCAAATTATTTCACAAAAATAAATCCAATTTATTTTGTGAACATTGCAATCATGCCATTGGAAATTTGTGAATCATTTTCACAACTCAAAATAAAATGTAAATTACATTTTCAATTTAATGTCCAATGTGAATCCAATTCACATCAATATTTAATTAACAAATGTAAATTACAAACATCTCTCTCTTATATATTATAAATTGCATTTATAATATATTTGATTAATATGGATATTGCTATCCACATTATTCATATCCATGATAATTAAATCATATTTAATCACCTTAGATCTCATTTCTCTTATTCTCAAATAATATTAATCAATTCATATTACTTACATTTTTTATAATTAAATCACATTTAATTATCTCAGATAACTCTCTTTATAATATGAATCAAATTCATATTACTCATGATAATTAAATCTCATTTAATTATCCATTTTCTCAATGCTTGGATACATATATCAACAATAGAATTATCCATGAACTCCTTCAAGGATAATGTGCTTTCTCCGCAGATACTTGGAGATAAGGACAGAGCAAATGTATTGTTCCACGTATAGTGACTTGGATATTGAGATCATTTCTCAAATCCAGATCGCGGGCCTCCCATAGATGCTTGATTAAATCAAGACCGCAAATATAATCTTCTTATTGCATCTGAATCACATTCAGGTCAATGTCCAACATTTGGACCAAGATAAGATCACTTCTCTACTGAGAGGAGTCACTAAAATCCAGAACCGTTTCATCACTCCCTAGGAATGGAAGCATCATGGTTATACAATCGTTTGTTATCACATCACCCTCAGGTATTCCCAATACCTGTACATCCTGCATACTGGAAGAATCAGATTAAACCTGAAGTATTTGATCAACTTAATACTGTCTACTTCATGGTTTTATCAGTAAGTTTCTCATTCGATCATTGGGAGTCGGTATCGATCATATACTTTCCAAAAGCATATATCATACCTAGGTCTTGATCATATACTTTCCAAAAGTATATATCAAACCTACAAATTCAGTCAAGCTTCCAAAGTGAGACGAACGTGCACGGAATTTGATTCTTCCCGATATCTCATGAGTGATCTCATGTCTTCCGGTTCAGCAAATGAACATGTATGATCCCTTTGAGAGATCGTATTACTCACATGCCTTTCTATGCACACCAGCGCGCCAATGTATAGACCTTGGTTAGGTCATCAACCTATTGGTCTGCCAAATGTACATACTCAGACATATAGTAACACATATGTCTCCGGTCAGAGGATGCGTGCCTATATCATGACAGCATACGATATAGGACTTTGGTTATCTCGATCTCGTTAAGTCAACTCTTTGACCTAACTAATCTGACACCTCTGAATCTCTATTCCTATGCAGAGGACCTTCATCAAGAGGTCGGTCAGATATCAGCTTTAGAGATAAGAATTGCCATCTCCTACTCGGGCTGGAGATCATCTCTTAACAATCATTTGACGGTGCTTGATGAGTCCTCAATCTAACTCTTTAATATTCATCCAAGCACCAGCCTCTATAATTCAACAGTTGAATCAACAGTTGTATGATCATCAAGATGGCCATGGTACATAACCCTAATTGTACTAAGGGACCTATTATGCAAATTATTCATTCTTCATTTCAGATCAAGGAATGATATTTGCAATAACATTTATTGCAAAATGGCTCGCCGTGGGCTCGCATGTCCAACATGTCACAATCCCTTTTTACAAGTATGTGGAGATGACACCTGCATTTCAGAAATACCTTAAGGTAAGATGCACACCTACTAGGATCAAATGGAAGACCAAAAGCCATGTTGAGAAACACGTTCTGTCAGTATCCACTACTTACACAATAAAGAATTCGTTTCCAAGGAAACAGAGAGACATGAATGCACATTATGTGGTGAGTCATGTCGATGACACTGCATTTGCACAAACTCTCCATGATAACGGATCCTCAGTTAACTTAATGCCTACAACCCTTTATGAGCGGCTTAATCTCGGACCTCTTAGGAAATCTAGAGCCCTACTTCAGTTTGCATATAAATCAACCAAGAGGTTCCAAGGAGAATTGAGGAACGTTGTCATCAAAGTCGAGGATCAGGAGTACATGGTGGACTTTACCATCCTTGATATGGAGATCCCTCGCAATTGGAGAGATTTCCATATCATATTAGGAAGGCCCTTCCTCAGAACAACAGGGGCCATATTTGATTATAAGATTGGGAAAATCCAGTTCCAAACTCCAGGCGGAGATGAGGAACTTGAGATAAAGTAAACTAGATGGCAAAGACCGGATTCAGAATCCAGCACCGAGTACTCTTCGTCCGAAGCAGAGTGTATTCATGTAGACACTATTGGGCCATGGAGACAGAATCCAGCTAGCACCAATGAGTCCCTCTTCTCCGGAGAAGATCTTGTGCATGAGTCAGTTTGCGAGGTCCTTAGAAACGAGTGCGGCACAGAATATGCATCCCCCTACATCTTCGATGACTTAGAGGCCCAGTTGGGCCTACCAGTCCTTCCCTCTTTAGGACAATCATAAGGTAAGGATGATGAGTCGGATGTGGCTTTTATCGATTGCTTGGAGACCTTTGACGATCCAACTCCAGAGCCGAATGAATTAGTGGCAGCAATTTCAATGACAGATCCAACCGCTACCAGCATAGAGCCAGATTTGAATTAGCCGGATTTCCTTGATGATCACACATTACCTGAGCTCAAACCTTTACCCACAACACTTAAGTATGCCTTCCTTGCAGGACAAGAGAAAAAGTATCTGGTCATCATCAACTCACGATTAATCGAGGAGCAGGAATCTCGCCTGCTAGAAATCTTGGATAAAAATCGCAAGGCGATAGGCTGGAGCATCTCCGATATACACGAGATAAATCTCGCTCTGTGTTCACACCATATCTACTTGGAGAATGAGGCTAAACCCTCTCGTGAATTCCAACGTCGATTGAATCCAAATTTGCGAGACGTAGTGAAGAAGGAGATAGAGAAATGGTGCGACGGGAGTTTTATTTATCCCATCTCCGACTCCAAATGGGTGGCTCCAATCCAAGTTATCTAAAAAAAGTAGGGAATTCTTGTGTGGATTACAGATGTCTGAATGTCGCGACGAAGAAGGATCATTTCCCCCTACCGCTCATTGATCAGATCTTAGAGAGATTAGTGGGGAAAGAATTCTTCTGTTTCTTAGACGGGTTCTTGGGCTACAATCAAGTGACCATAGCTCCTGAGGACCAGGAGAAAACCACGTTTACATGTCCTTTTGTACTTATGCTTTCAGGCGCATGCCCTTTAGGTTATGCAATGCTCCTGGTACTTTTCAAAGGTGCATGATTGTTGTATTCGTCGAAATGGTCGGAGAATTCCTGGAAGTCTTCATGGATGACTTCTCGATCCACGGCGATTCCTTCGATTCTTGTTTTAGGAATCTGGATCGAGTCCTCAAGCGATGTTGTGAGGTCAATCTTGTGCTCTCTTGGGAGAAAAGTCACTTTATGGTGACGGAGGGCATTGTGTTGGGGCACGTCATCTCCAAGATAGGAATGGAGGTTGACCCTACCATGGTGGATGTGATCAGACGACTCCAGCCACCAACCAACGTGAAACAGTTGCGGTCTTTCCTCGAGCATGTTGGATTTTATCGAAGATTTATCAAAGATTTCTCTAATATTGCCTGACCGCTAACTGAGCTTTTAGGCAAGGACATGGAGTTTATTGTTGATCACAAATGTCTTGAAGCCTTTAAGCAATTACAAGGTATGATCATGGACGCCCCAATCCTACAAGCCCCAGATTGGTCTTTGCCTTTTGAGATCATGACGGATGCATCGGATTTTGCTGTTGGGACTTTGTTTATCACTGAGGAGGGATGATGTCCTGTTCGCCATACACTACGCAAGCAAAGTGCTTGATACTGCTCAGCGTAACTATACAGTTACGGAAAAGGAGATGCTTGCAGTAGTGTTTGCCTTGGATAAATTTAGATCTCATTTAATTGGATCCAAGGCGATTGTGTTCACTGACCACACAACACTACGTTACTTAATGGAAAAGAAGGACGCGAAGACGCATCTTCTGAGGTGGATTTTGCTTATACAGGAGTTTAACTTGGACACTCGTGATAAACCTGGAAAGAAAAACGTAGTAGCTTATCATCTCTCCCGTCTTGAGGATATTAAGGCTTCTGATGATACGCCGATTCGAGACTCCTTCCCTGACGAGCTGATCTTTGTTGTCGACTCACTCCCATGGTATGCCAATGTTGTGAACTATCTTGTCTACAAGAAAGTTCCCAAAAATTGGCCCAAGAGCCACATAGACCGACTGAAGTCGGATTCAAGACATTACCATTGGGAGGATCCGATCCTTTTCTTTGAAGGACCGGATTGTGTCTGGAGACGGTGTATTCCTCAGGAGGAATATCAGAGTGTCCTTTCTTTATGCAACAATTTGGAGGAAGGAGGACATCACTCTAGGAAGAGGACCGCATGGAAGTTACCTCAGTGTGATTTATACTGGCCGACTCTGTTTCGCGATGCAATCACCTTTGCGAAGTCATGCTCAGTATGTCAGTGAATGGGAGGAACCATTGGTTCCAAGGATGATATGCCGATGCAACCTGTCATCATTTGTGATGTCTTTGATGTCTGGGGCATCGACTTGATGGGCCCATTCCCCGTTAGCCACGGATTCGAATATATCCTTCTTGCGGTAGATTATCTGTCAAGGTGGGTGGAGGCTATCCCAACCCGAGCCGTAGACAGTAAAACTGTCTGTAAATTCATTAGAGATCACATCATCTCTAGGTTCGGGATCTCGAAGGTGTTGATATCAGATGGGGATAGCCACTTTGTGAACAGAGATGCGAAGAAGCTCTTGAAGGACTATGACATCGAACACCGTGTCGCTAGTCCTTACCACCCATAGACCAATGACATGGCAGAGGTGTCGAATAGGGAAGTGAAAACCATATTGCAGAATCTTGTCCGCCCAGACAGGAAGGACTGGTCTCAGATTTGGGATCAGGTCCTATGGGCTTATAGGATAGCTTACAAGACACCGTTAGGAATTTCCCCATTCAAGATGGTATTTGGGAAGCCATACCATTTTCTCGCAGAGTTAGTGCACAACTCAGAATGATAAATCAAAAAGGTCAATTGGAACACACGCCTAGGGCAAAAATAGAGAGAAATGGATCTGAACGAGCTTGTGGAAGTCAGATACCGAGCATACGACAACAGTTTAGTGTACAAGGACAATGTAAAGCGTTGACATGATAGATATATCAGACGAAAGATCTTTGTTCCTGGACAGAAGGTATGGTTGCCTAATGCAAGGCTGAAGGTTTTCCAAGGCAAGCTGAAATCCAGGTGGACGTGCCCATTCATTGTTCGTGTTGTGCATGATAGTGGATGTGTTGAGATCTCAGATCTCACAGATGACGCATAAACATTCTTAGTCAATGGACAAGTGTCGAAGCACGTCGTCGAACCCAATGAACAGTTAGTCCGTGTTGAGGAGATTGTATTCATGCACGAGAAAGATTCAACAGATACATGTAGAGCCGCACATGAGACCTTGCAGCAGTAAACTCTCGCCATCAGCAGCATCTAGAAAGATTCAGACCGCGATCCTTGTATATATCCACCACTCCTGTACATTCTTCCCCCTCCCGCAACTCTAATCACTCGACCCAGCTTCATGTATTTCCATCTACGACTATACTTAGGATGACCAGATCCTAAGTATAGGGGGACAGGTATCATCTGAATTCATTCCCTGTACATCCTCCAGATCACATCGGTCCTCATACTCACTATTGTCTTATACTTAGGCTGACCAGAGCCTAAGTATATGGGGAACTGATGTGCATTATGTATATACTCATCCACTTCCCCTCTTGACCTTGCCTCCCCTGTTTTTGACCTTATTCTACACTTAGGCTGCCAGAGCCTAAGTATAAGGGGGCAGGACGACTTCTAAAATTTTTTGTAAGTTTACTCCCTTACGCTTAGGATGAGCTATGTCTTCTTCCTCTCTTTTTGTGCTCTGAGGCCATAGCACATGCTAAGTATAGAAGGCGTGTATATATTACATATATACTTTACCCATAGCTCGTACTTTCACGTATTTTTGTATATATTATACAATAATTACGAGATGGGTAAAAATGGAGAAAATTTTTTGTAAACTACATGTAAACTTGTATATTGTATAACGCTTGTATAATACTTAACATGGGAGGTATGCCGAATTTGTGAAAAAAAATATATCAAAATCAAAGGCTTCTTATTTACTCTTGCACATCATCTCTGCACCAGAAAAAAAGAAATAGAGTCTTGCATTTCATTCATTTACATAGCATGTCATATGCATCTCATCTGCATGTCTTGCATATGCAAGGTGAAAAGCTAGCGGGTTCTGAACCAAGTTATGAGTAGATACTGAGGAGGGACTTGATTTGACCTTAATCCCCCTAATTTTTGAGGAACCTTATAGGAAATGGAGTTAAGATTTCTCAGCTCAAGTGAGTTAGTTCTTTGAGTCCGCAAGTCTATGTTCACATGTCATCTTGATTAGTCTAAGTAGAATATATCTTGCACACGCATGATTCTTTTAGACAGTGACCTAACTTGGACAAGCACAATGCACGTAGCTCTTCATTAATAAAGGTGGTGAGGAAGTAGAATCCTTTAGCTTGGAGTAGCACACGGGTGGAAACATCCGTCCTCCTCTAGGAAGGGTAGTGCATCTCAACCTAGTCTGGTGGTTTTGACGTTTGAGGACGGGATGCTATGGGTTGCAATAATGCTTCAAAAGAGGGATAGTCTACTGGCTCAAGAGGAAAAACTCCTGATGTACATGCTGCACCTTGTATATAGTTCAAAAAAAATGCAAGAACTTCAAAAAATAGACATGCCAGATAGAAAATAAAATACCTGTCGGAGTGTGTATATTAGCAAGAAGTCTGCAGTTGGATGACTTGGCTACACCGATCAGGCATCCCGGGATAGATAGCTACACTGGCTATAGTCCATTCTTTTCTCCATCCCCTCCTCTTGAGCTGGTCGCACTTGAACTTAGAAGAGAATACCCCGCTCCTCAAGGAAAGAGTTACTGGACCCGGGAAATAGAGTTACCTTATTAGAGGAGGCTGGTTCCTTGCCATTTCTGATGTGGAGAGTTATATTTCACTCACACAGTACAAGTAAGATTCATAGTCATCAGAATTTTGCGTATGAAGATTTGTTCTGACCTGACTATTGGGGCATCATGAATAGAAAACTTGTGGAACTTGAAGTCTGTTAGATCTTAAATTCAGATCCCAATAAGGTTCTGCCACATAATTAATCCAAAGGTCGAGTCAAGCTCCATTTTCAACTTTTATTCATGACCTTGGTATGGAACCCAATCTCATTTCACTTTTGCATTTCATTTTAGTTGCTCGGGGAGGAGCAAGGTTTAAGTATAGGGGGTTGATGAATATGTGATTCATCACTCTAAAAGATGAAAATAGAGCCTTGTTCCTGAGTAATTAGCTGTATATTTCTGCTTATGTTGCATAATTAGCATTCATGCATGCATACGTAATATATGCATTTTAGCATTAAATAAGAAGCCCAATTCACTTGTAATTATTCACATATTTATCTGTATTTTATACTCACTCCAAAGTCAATAAAACCAACTCTATAATGTGTATATTACTAACTAATAATACAAGGAAAAGACCAAAATTTCTAACTTGTAAAATTACCCAATAAAATCCCAGACCCAGTTGGAGACCTTAGGCCTTTGAATGCACATATCTATCTCATACAACCTCCGATCTAGGTCTACTTTTTAAAATAATACATATTCAGAGTCCTTCAAAATGAGACCAATTTCATTTAAATCGGAGCTCGTATGCAAAACTTGGGTTTTGGGATCCCATTATGCATTATATGTATGTATATTTGTACCCTTGTATTTTTGTATCTTATTTGACCTCATCATAGTTTTTGATCAAATGAAACTTGTAGATCTCATCGAGATCTACAATTTTCATGTTTTGAGTTTTCCCAAATTCGACCATATTCTCTCTCTTATTCCACATTCTCTTTCGGTCATTCAGATCAGGCCACGTGGCGCCCTCTGGTTGTGCCACGCGCCCCGCTCGTAAAGCACCATGCGCCCATCCTCCTCCGTCGTCCGGTCCCTTCCCTTCTCTCTAGATCTAGGCCATCCATGCTTCCAGCTGATCTCCACCCTTGGATCAAGGTCCAGATTTAATCTGGGCCGCTCACCAGCGCCCTCACTTCCTTGTGACACGTGGTCCATCAGGAGCCGCTAGATCGCCTTCATCCTGGCCACTCATCTCATGCTAAATCTGGGCCCTTCGATCAAATCCTCCAGAACACATCTCCGCCGTTAACGCCTGCCTCAATCATAGAACTCCACGTGGCACGCTCATGGCATTAAGTAGCACTAATTATCTACAAAGTATATAATATTAATTATACCTAGTTAAGTGTTTAATTAATTATTTAAGCTAAGATAGATGGTTAAAAACTTAATATAATTTTGGTGAATATGAGATTCATCATCAAGTAAAGGAAGAGATTAAAAGAGTCGAAAAACTGTATGATAAAGTGCTTCAAGAAGAACAACAACATTGGTTTCAACGTTCAATGCACCAATGGATCAACCAAGGGGATCATAATACCAAATTTTACCACCTTTACGCCTCCAATAAAAAAGGAGTTATGAGATTCATTGGATCAAGCAATGTGATTGGCATTTCACGAGTGCTCTACCTCGAATATATGAGACTTTTTTCACCTATTTTCAAAACCAATTTACTCACTCCAGTGAAGTCATGCATGCTCTTCAGAAGATCAAGTAACATCAGATGAAAATGACTTAAGTAACATCAGATGAAAATGACTTACTTCAGTCTATGCCAACAAAAGAGGATGATCAAAATCACCTATTCTTTATGAACCCCCTCAAAATGTATAAGACTAGATGGATATTAGGTGGGTTTTTAATAACAAAAGTTGCATATTCTTCAAGAGGGAATTATTTCCCTTACCAATTCATGCTTCCATGAAGTGCTATACTAGAGGACCTAAACAAGATATTCATTGCACTTACACCCAAGAAGAAGGTGTTTGAACTCTTGGAGAATTTTGACAAATAAGTCTTGCAGACACCTTATATAAACTTATAGTTAAGTTGATATTGAAGAGGCTAAGATCCATTATACAAATAATTTGATCAACCTTATTAAAAGGATAAGCAAATTACATACAACATTGTCAGGCAAGGATATCATCCATTCAATGCATTCAAAGAAACACAAGAAATTTCATATGACCCTTAAATTGGATATGGAAAAGGCTTTTCATCAGATGGAATGGAGGTTTTTTATTAATATTCTAAATCAACTGCACATCCCCATTTTCTAATAAATTTAATTACCTCATGTATGTCTCTCTTCTCTCTCTCCTTCTATTTTTATAAATGAAGAAAGCACACCATATTTTGTCCCTGGGAAAGGTATTCATCAATGATGTCCATTGTCACCCTTCCTGTTTAATTTGACCATGAAAATGCTATATAGGAAGCTTGTTTTCTCACTCTCCAATAAGGCCATCACATGTTACAAAGTTTCAACTACAAGTGCTCTAGACACACACCTCATGTTGCGGATGATACCTTAATCTTTGGTCAAGACAATCCTATTGAGGCATCAACTATCAACAATATTCTACAACAACATGGGTATTTCTTTGGGAAGATCATAAATTACAATAAATCTAAAATAATGTTCACTAGGAACACCTCGAGTGTATCATCTAAAATATTATGAATGAGCTAAACATTCATTCTCCCCTGGATGAAGACATATATTTAGGATCTTCGATCAAAGAAAATAGGAAAGGAGCAATAATACATTGGATGGTCATTGAAACGAGAATCTCTAAATTAGCAGAATAGAAATGCAGAGTGCTCTTTCAAGAAGGAAGAAAAATCCTCTTACTTCAATATTCATAGCGTTACCCTTACACATAATGGCTATTACTTCGCTTCAAGGAAGAACATGTAAGGCTTTGGATAAACTAGTAAAGGTCTTATGGAGGAGATATCAATAAAAATAAAGGCACCACTTCCAAAACACATGAATGGAGTTAGGTTAGAACAATCTTACAAATAAAATTAAGTGCTTCTACCGGAATTTATTCGGAGATTCTTTAAAGAACCACACATCTTATGATCCCAGATTATGCAAGCGGAATATTGCAACAAATATGATTTTTGGGGGGTTATAATAAAAAGATCAATCAAATTTATGGAAATACTTCATTCGGAATATTGCAACAAATATGATTTTTGGGGGGTTATAATAAAAAGATCAATCAAATTTATGGAAATCCTTCATTGGATTGAGAGACTTCTTATTTTTGGATGTCAAATGGTTAGTTGGTAATGTGAAAAATATACAAATTTGGTAGGACATTTGGATATGTGATTCTACATTGCTATTTCCTATACTTGGTTTCTTTTTGATGGTACTAGCAAGGGTAGGGAATTTGTTGGATGCTCACGACAACTTGCAGCTCAACAAGCTTCATTCCTTATTCACACATAATATAATCAGATTATGTTGATAAAAAGTAACCCATAGATGGATGGCATACTAATAGGGAAGCCACATCCGAAAGGAATTCTTATAGTTAGATCAGCCTATCAATCACTAGTTAATAGAGGAAGAACAATATCTACTGATCATATTGCAAACTGCAAATCAATATGGCATCATAAAGGAGCTACATCCCATGATAAATTTTGTCATGTATCGAGTGATAGACCATAGTATACCTTTTTGGCTCCCTACTGGCCAAGCATATACCAAACTTCAAGGACGAATGCTACTATTCCAACCAAAATATGGAAGACATGCATCACAATTTTACAGAATGCAGTTTTACGAGAGCAATATAGTTTAGTCTAAAGGAGGCCTCTTCCCATAACTTCCAAGATGATCTGTTTTGTGCTTCATACAATTTGGATGGTAGGTGCAATCTAAAATTTAAAGGCTAGACTCCATGCCCAGTAAGGATTGTTAAAATCTCCCTTTACGAACCTTCCTGTTCTAATCAAACTTCAAGGCACATGACTCTACGTGAGTAATGAATATGTATTTCATCATCTTTATCCATTTATTTTATCTTAAAATCTCTTATAAAGCACCTGTAAATATCAATAAATCTATTCTTTTGCTAACCCTAATTCTTGTGTAAATATTATATATTTGTCACTATTTTAACCTAAAACAAACAAATAAAGAAATACAGGAAAAATAAAGAAAATCAAAGACTATATATGTAATAGATACATGCTGACTCTGATCTCGAGAGAAGGTCAAGACTTGACCTGATCGACCAGGAATAAAGTAGGGGGAGATAAGTACTAAAATCAAGAAAATCAATATTCATCTGTGCATATCACTTGTATACTATTGTATAAAATACTATTCTTCACTCTATTTTATTTGCAACCAAACTCACTCCAAATCAAAATTTTCTATTCTTGAAAATTGTACATAACAATCTTTTGTAAATAATAAAAATATTTGCAAGAACAATCAGTGTACCTTGTATAAATTATAATACTATGAAAAAGCCGCAAAACTCAACTTGTCATATCAATGTCTTCTCCACTAAAATTCAAAATTAATCAAACTCATTTTTATTGTACTCCAAATTAAATATTCTGTAAAATAGAGATGGTTTCATAAAAATCAGAGTTAATGTGTGAAATATGACGTTTTGGGGGTACTATTGTATATTAAACCTATGTATATTGTATGTGTATTTATTTTCTTTGTATTTGTGTGTATATTGTATTTCTAATAATTGTAAATATTGTATATGACTTAAATAAAATTTAAATAAAAATCACAAAATAAAATATCAATAAAATAAAATTATGTATATATTATATGTAGCACTATGTATATATTATAAATATACCTATTTATTTAACCTAACAAATTACTTCATAAAAATAAAAAATACCATTATTAAATTATGTATATATTTATAAAATTAATAAAGTAAAAATCAAGATGTTGTAAACATATATATACATACATATAAATAGCATATTTTATTTATTTATAACTTTGTATATATATTATTTAATTAACTAAAGCTAACTTTAAATAAGATAATTTAATTACTAACATTTTTTATTTTTTATTTTTTTATTTTAAAATCATTTTCTATTTCCTTTTGATTATATTTTAATTTTCTTCTCTTTTTATCGCATAGCCTATTTTGTCTTATCCCAGACACGCGTTGATTGGCTGAGCCTTGGTCCATAGCACCGGGTCAACTCCCCAGTCTCCCCTTGTTTTTCTCTCCTTCACGTGCCATCCCTTCCTTGTAGATTTTCCCCTCACGCATCGATCATTAACCCATCCCGATTCCTTCTCCTAATTTGTAGCCCTCATTAACCTCTCAATCGCTATGTCATTGATCCTTAGATCTCACCTCGATCTACTCGCATTTCCAAATTCAAATCACGTCGGACCCTCTGCCTATTTATACTCCATCATCTTCGCCCACCGCGTTTGATCCATTTTTCTCCCTCATTTCTTCCCGAGATCGAGTCCTGGAGCAAGCTTGAGGTGACATCTTGAGCTTGTCATGATCATGAGCATGAAAAGGTGGCTAGAGATGCGATCCAGTTACTCACCGGATCTTCACTGGCGTAGTTCTGACTCTTCAACTTATGCAATGGATTGAGGTGCATCTTCTCCATTCCTTCATCGTAGGTACTCTTAGGTTTTATTTCCTCTTTGTTTTTTGTTTTTATTTTGCACTTTAATTCTTTATTTAACGAAATTAGATATTCACCCATCTCCCTTTGATCACTTTTAATCATTGTTGACCACACCACCCATCTTTCTTCACTTTCTCACGCAACCTAGACCCCAAGATCATTCATGCTTTGGAATTTAGCCTCCACTCCGACCACCTTCGCCGAAGCTACCCATTCCTTCACCATTTCCCTTGTTTTTCACTAATAAAGTTGACCGGAGAGATCCCATCCGAGCACCATGTCTTTTGCAAGTCTTTCGAGCTTATTTGGGAGTGAGGAGCAGTATTTGGGAATGGTAGAATATTTTGCGATCCACCCCCATGCTTTTATTTCATTTGCAAATAAGTCCGTATCAGGACACATGTCAAACTCCTATTATCCGAACATTTTCATTTATTTCCCCTTGACATATTTTAATTACATTTTATTCTAGTTTATTTTTATAAACATTTATCTTAGAAAAAATTACAATAAAGTCCCACACACTTATTTGTTATTATTCGAACCTTAGAATTAAAGTAATTACAATTGAGTCCAATCCAACGCATGTCACATGCATTTGCATGCATTTCTCTAGGTAATTTGCAGATTCCATCTCTCATTTAGTTATTTATTATCCACAAGTCACTTAAATAAAAATAATTACATCTATGCTCCTGTAAGTGTTGTATGGACTTTAGTTGCCAAAATTTTGCCCATCAGTTCTGCTATAGCGTTACACGATCATCTTGATACTTATGGTACACTAGTTGCGAAGTAGTTGTTGATCAGATAAATAATCAGACCAATCCAAAATGGAGAATTCTGAGATATGCAGACGACTGTCAAAAGGAGACGACGAAATGCAAACTTCATCCATTTGGAATACCGCGTAAATATGTAGAGTGTAAATTCAACCAATTTCAGGAATATTTGAACTGCATCAAAGTTGCACCCTTGTATAATATATTTTGTTATTGAATGAAATCGTTTATAATTAAAAAAGACAACAGCCAACAAAATGGATGAAGAAAGAAAAAAACAACCACGAATATAAAAGTGGAGGATAAAGACAAGGTGGGGGAGTGCAGAGGTTAGGAAACGTCAGTGGTTAAAAAAACCGGCGGCTAACGGAGGTCGTCGTCTGCACGAGGGGGGGAGGAGAACAACAGCAATGAAGGCGTCTATGTCCATTCACTCTCTCTCATTCCCCTTATATTCTTCAGTTCAACGCTCCCCGTCTCGCATCAGATCGGATCATGGGGTCGTACGGGGAGTTCAGCCAGAAGATAGACTACGTCTTCAAGGTGGTGCTCATAGGCGACTCCGCGGTGGGGAAGTCGCAGCTTCTCGGGAGGTTCGCCCGAAACGAGTTCAGCATCGACTCCAAGGCCACCATCGGCGTGGAGTTCCAGACCCGCACCCTCCTCATCGACCACAAGAACGTCAAGGCCCAGATCTGGGACACCGCCGGCCAGGAGAGGTTTTAACCCTTTTCTCTTTTGCCCATTTATCATCCTTTTTTTATTGTTTATTCATGATAAAACGAAGTTGGAGGGCTTGTTATTTGAGACCACCCGGCTCAAAGCTTAAAGATCAGCTCTTGCTAAATTGTAGAATTTGCCAGGACTAACTTGACTTCGCTGTCCAGTAAGTATCAGCCCGTCAAACCTCACCTGGATCATAACCTTTGATCTTTATTTGATCATGGCATCGTACCTCTTAGCAGATCCTTGATTGACCGGTTGTGGGTCGCGGGTTCTTCTTTGCCAGTTCAGCTACTCCACATTTTGTATTGTTAATTGGTTTTCATCTTTGTTCCGCATTTGGTATTGCCATCGAAACCGATTCTATTCCTGCGTAATTGGTTCATTTCAACGTAGGTAATCTGTTATAAATTGTCGCCAATTAGATGATGTATGCATTCTGAATGTGCTAAACTTTCTATGTAGATCTTGGGTTGAGTTGAGCTAAAGGCTCAATTTGGATAACTATGACAAAAGTATTCTTTATTGGTAGGAAATCATTATGTTTGATAAAGCTAAACTTGTTTGCATCACTAACATATCCATTTTGTACGATGACGGCAAAATCCCAACCCAATGCACATATCTAGCATGTAATCTATGCATTCGAAGGAGTTTCATGCTTATCAATTGACCACTATGTATGATCTAAAAAGACATTCACATCATTGGCGATCTTATATTATGATAATTAGCTTTGGTGTTAACGTTTCTAAGATGTCTTGAATTATGTGCCATGGGTTGGTGTGGATACAATGCTTGGTCCTCTTCTCCCCAAGAACTTAAGATAGTCACACTTTAAGCTTTGAAGTGAACTTTAGTATTTCGATTAATCATCTTGTCTAGCTCAAACGACATATGTTTCTCCGAGGGTTTGATGAGTTTTTTTTTCTGGAGAGCTTTCCCTCCAGTTATAAAGCTCCCCATGAGAATGAATTAAGAGTGGTTTCTTTTAATAGAATAGAATGATAGAGGTATACGACAACAACCTCGGGAAGTCGGGAGAGGCCTCAGATGTGGTGACTGCTTTTTGCCAGGTATGTTGGTGGTACCTCATAGATGAAAGGGTCGAATCCTACATGTGTCTTGAAGCATCCAAGACATCAGGTGAAGCCAAACAGAGATTCCTGACAAGCCAACTCAAAAAGTTGTCAATCACCAATATCAACTCTGTAAACTCTCCGCTTGACCGAGCCCAGCGAAACCATTATCTAAATTTTCTAACTTGCCCCCTATAATCAATATATGGATTTCCATAATATTATATGTGTTGTATTAGACAGATCAAGCATACTCTCATAACACTAAGTAAGTATCCATTGAGCTGGATCCTTCCCCTCACGCATCTCCTCGTTAGACTTGTCCTTCTCGACTAGATTAGCAGACAAGGATCGAGAATCTTGGCTGTGACAAGGGAGCAAGAAAGTCATCGTCCTTCAAGGCGAGGCCAATAATCATACTGTTGCAGATTGACAAGTCTCTCACCAACCCCCTTTTGTCCTCCTATCTGATAAGGATGTGCTTCCCCTTCCCGTCTATCGACTGGAATACAAAGCTTGGCTCGACTGGCTCTATTCCCTTAAAAGACATATTTCGAGGAAGATTTTATGAGGGGAAAGATTTTCTGGTAGAAGAAAGTATCTAGGTCTTGGTTAATTTTACTGACTAAGGTAATTACTCGAGCCAATCGAAATTTCGAAGGAGTCTGGAATTCACCTGAGAACTGCCACCAAGTAGGGAGAATGAGAGGGACATGCCCAAGGAGCCATGGGTCAACAATCAACTCCCTCTGTCTACATGCACATGCATTTCATTGGTTCATTTGCAAATTTTAGTGAAACATATAAGAATACTTCTCCATAACCCAAGAGGAAATCTCCTCTCCATGAATTTTTCTAAACAAGATAAATCCATCATTATGTGCATCAAACTCTTAAGAATCAATATCAATTGGCACTCTTTAAATGACTGCGATTGCCTCGGACTTCGAGAGGACCTCAAACATTATTTTTTCCAATAACATTAATGTGCGCAACCCTACCAAGATTTGGATGGAAGCTATTTTTTAGTCCATGCGGCTTGTGCGGAATGTGAATATCTTCCTTGGAATGGACGTGTGATGGCATACAATCTATTGGTATTGCATCAACTTAAAGTATTCCCAATACTCAATGAAGTCGAGGGCAGCCACTTCCCCTACCATAGGCTCATTCTTTGAATTGAGTAGACCCTCCCTTACCTCATGAAGTAGCCATGGCAAAGGAAGTCTGAGATTTAAGTGCAGATGCCATGCAGATTCTGTTCATATGGCTATATGCTTCCTCTGTATGGATAATGGTGTTGAAAAGAAGTTGACTACGTGCTACATAATATGTCCGATCAAGACTTGCAAGAAAAACGTCAGCTATCATGGCTTTCCTGTATGTCAATTGCTTATCGATAGTGTCATTTGGTGGGAGGCAATTGTGGAGTTTCTCGAACATGCCCTTTGGTCTGGAATAATACAAATGAAGGGGGCGACCATCTTGCTTGGTCATGTAGATGTCATGCTGAAGCCGAAATCTTTGTTTCATTCTTTGCTTGAGAATATTTTATTCCAAGAATATCCCACACTGCCTTCGATGTGGGTTGACATATGATCTCATTGGCAATATATGTCGTCAGAGTGCTTGATAGGCAAACTCGAGCCTATGCGTTATCCTGCTTCCACGCAGCATTGGCACTACATTTGTCGGCTGGCCATGCTTTCGTCAGGATGTACTCCGTGTTGTGGCCCTCTATCATGCTCATGAATTGCATCACCCACAATTCGTAGTTTATTTGGATTAGAGAAACAATTCCTAGTTTGACCCGTCCATCCCGATAATGGGATCGAGAGTGTTGATGGCCTCAAGAAATGGATTTTGGAGTAGCATCTACCTTTTCTTCTGCTATGATGAAAGAAGCATGCACAGCAAAGACATAATATGTGAGAGAGATGGATCAAACTTGTCTATGCAAGCATAGTAGAAAGGTTGTGTGTATAGACTTAGATACGCAATACTCCCATCATCCATGTAGGCACTCTAAAGACAGCCAGATCTAACTCTTATGTGATCAATTCCGGACCAGACTATCCTGAAACATGAGGTTTAAAAAATAAAGAATTTATAAAATGCTCACTGTGAAGCAGATGGCGCAAAAGTGTAGACTATAATCAAAAGGCCTCAGCGCACCTTTTTTCAGCAAACGGCTTGTCGACAAACATGTCGGAGTCCACCCAAGTCCAACGAAGCATCTGTGAGTATGTGGTTGGGATCGCTGCTGCTAGCACTACTGTCGATGGTTGTGGATGCTGCTAGCGACACTAACCGCTGTCGGTGGTTGCTGCGATGGAAGGCCGGTGGGTGGGGTTAGGGTTTTTATCAAAAAAAGGTCAGTCGCTCTGATCTAAGTACGCTACTCTGATACCATGCAGAAATGAAATAAGTGGATATATATTATTGAGCCCTAGGATTCTCTATATATAGGGAAGAAACCTTGAAGATGAAATAAAATTATCCTGTTGGGATACAACATATATGCCCTATTGGACCTACATAGAAAAAGGAAAGAAGAACTGCCATACAATAATACTATGACTACAATAAATTTTTTGAGTCCATATAACTACAATAATATTGTAACAAAGTTGACTAGTAGTCAGTCCCTACTCCTCTACTCCTGTTGATGGAATGGGGGCCTAAAAAGAAATCCTCTTGTTAGTTGGGGATAAGCAATCACGGCATTAATTGCAGTATATTGTTTATTATTTTAATCACATATAGTGTTGGATATATTCACATCCAATCTTATGCATAGATAATACATATATCATTTTGCTATGTGTGAACATCCAAATCCATATCTACATTATCGTCTTCAACCATGGTTATTTTAGACATCCATATATTACAATTCTTATTATCAATATTTCCTTTGTTTTTCCAATATTACTCTTGTTCTTTTGGATTTCCTTGTAATTCTTCCAAATCCTTTTTTATATAAGAAGGGTTAGGTTTCATAAGAAAAGCTTTACTCTCACAATGGATTAAAGCAACAATTGTAGATAGGTATTTATGTACCTTTTTCTCTATATTTTCTCGCCACCTTCATCCTTCCACCCTCTTGCCACTGTCTTTGTTGCTCCACTTATGGCCGCTATCGACCTCATACCATTGACACTGTCATTACCCAACAACCTTGGTCGGCATCCCTTGCCATCCAACATCCCTCATTACTTTACTTCCCCGACAATTCAATTGTCCTTGCCACCACAACTACCTCTTTGTCATCGCTAAACAGCCCTACTAGCGTAACGATCTCCTCACTGCCACTTAACGCCCCATACTGCCACCTCCTTACTGCATTGGCATCCTTCTTGATGCCTAATGGCCCTAGTTGCCCGGTTGCCTCTATTGCTCTGTGGCCTTAAGTAGACTCATCTTCCTCATATCTTGAGTTTTAGGGAATTCCTTATCCCTCTTTATCATGATTTTCCAAACCTCTTTAGGCACATTTTTTATTCAAGAGCATTCTGCATCTATCACGAAACCCTGTAACCTATTTGGTGTCTCAGTGTGACTTCATTGACATGAGACGTCTGTTTCTCCGTTATCGTGTTTCCTGTTTACACGAGTTGTCTATTACTGCCTGTTTGCCATTTTGACTTCCTCTATCACATTCACGACTATAACTACTACATTCTTTTGACATATGTTGGAGAAGTTTCAGATTCTTGCTCATGCAAATCATGCCTCTTCTTATGAGCACACACGTGACACAGTCGAGAGTCAGAAACTTATACCTTTCAATTATCCTAAGAGAATTACATGTGCTTGTCGAACATCTTGATGTCATTGATCATACTACTGAACTTATTGATATGTTAGCTAGTATGTATAACCAGCTTCGCCTCTGTTGAGAAATTTATGTTACTCAGTTTCCTGTTTTATTTATCCTTCAGTCCTTACCATATAATTTACCCATTAAGGTTTCTCTCCTCTATATAAGAGAATCCTAGGGCACTCTTGATGAATAAGAAATTCTCTGCCTCTTTCCACATGGTATTAGAGTGTCGGTCCTAAACCGGAGCCCTATACATTAGATCACACCCCCCACCTACCAACCTACAATGACAACACTGGGCAGCTGCCACTTAGCAGTCCATCGGCTGTGCCCAGCAGCTGCCAATGCCCACCAGCGACGTCCAACAAGCCACCAACGGCCTCATACATCGCTGCCGGAGGGGCCCATAGGCATCCTGCACCATCGAGGAACCCAAACGGTGTTTGAAGATCCCTTGCATGGTTCTAGAAGTCTAGGGTTTCGCGTGGCCCTCCAGTCTTCTCGTTTGCATGTGTGCATCACCCTTCAACTTCTTTATGGTCTGATTTTGGGTCAAGAAGGTTGAGATCAGATTGTAAAGCATCTTTTCAGCCCTACAACGCAGGAAAGTGGAACGTAAATGGTTGTGGCTTGAGTATATACCCACAACCACTCCATGTTTGATCGTGTAGACTCATTATCTTCAGTCTACAACCCTAGATTTTGTTCTATTTCAGCAATTATGTCAGAAAATAGAGTTGTCACATCCTCATGTGCTTTCAAAGGTCCAGTACCCGTAGTCAAAATGGATAGGACAAACTACGAATTGTGGGAAATGCAGTTTATGAGCCTTATGCAGTGTCATGGGAAGAAGCATATTCTGACAATGAAGGAGCTGATCGACAAGACTAGGGCTAATGCCTCGTGGGAGGCAAATGCCACGTATGCACACATGTGGTTATTTGGTACTGTTTCTGTTGAGACAACCAATGATATTTTAAGTCAACCACATCTAAGGCGATGTTGGATATCCTCGTTGCAACCTATTCTCCAACAAGGAATGAGTCGAAGATATTGCAACTCCAACATGATATCTTCACGACCAAGCAGGGTAGTTGCTCCCGCCATATCCTATACACATCACTAAAGGGTATGTTTGAGAGACTTCATAGCTATATACCTTAGACATCTACACTAGAGCAACGAAAGGCATACCGAGACTCTGTTATGACTGGGATTTATTTGGCGGTCCTAGACCTAGAGTAAGATACAACACAATCTCATTTACTCAATAATGCCTCCATGCCACCTATGGGGGAGGCCTATCACATGCTCAACATGCTTACCATTCCCTCTGCTTCATTGACACAAAACTCCTCAGCCATGGTAGCGTCTCGCAGTAGAGGTGGATCGTCCTAGTTTAGTTGATGGGCACTCGAGGCAGAGGCAGTTATAGATCATGCCAACAATGTACTTATTGTCATTGACGAGGTCACTTAGAGGCAGTGTTGACGAAAGCGACCTGTGTGGCCGCATATGCGGCCGTATATGCGTATGTGGTGTCTTCATCGCATCACTTTCATAAAGTCCCTCATTATGCGCCCCGTGCGCTCATGAGGGCTGTGCAACCACATACACATTTTTTTATTTTTTATTTTTAATTTTTGCAACGTTTTTATTGTGTTATTTGTGCCACATTTTTCCTTGCTTTTGCATGTATGCCAACCAAGCATTCCATGACCATTTAAATCCGTCATCATAGTAGTTATACTGCGAGATTGGATTAAACACGCAAGGAAGAAAAAGAATAATGCACTAATAATTTAGCAAACTACTTTAGTCAACTAATAGTTATTATGAATGCAATATATTATATGCAGAGTTTGGTACCTTTGATGGAGGATCGGTTATAAGATTCAGATTTTGATATTAGTCTCTGGCAATCCGAAGCATAGGAATTTTTACGCCACCCGGTGACCGGCCTAATCAGGCACTATTGGGCGGGAGACAACCCTGCAAGCTAGATTTCCGGGAAATCAAGATCTAATATCAAATGATTAGCAAATTATGCGGAAAGAAGAAGCGTAGGAATGATACAACCCTCGATGACCGGTCTTGAAAAGGCACTATTGGGCGAGGGACTACCTTACAAACTAATTTCCATATAAATATAACGATAGAGATAAATGACATTATATTCAACAATAGAGGCATTTTGTGCGCTAACTTTTCTATTTTGTTGATTGTTGTCAATTATTTTGTGTGCTAATCATTTTATTGAGGTATTGATATTGATTGATAGAGATTGTTTTGAACTCTTTATGGAAGTTATTTTTCTTAGATCTTCTGTTGGAACACAGTTATACATAAATTTAGTTCTGTTGTAGTCACTTTTCTATATATTTATTTATTTTTAAATAAAAAATTAGGAAACTGCGTAGAACTGCATATACCCCACATATGCCCCTGTATATCGCTTAAGCGTTATTCAGTGACCTGTCCGAACTCATACACATACTGCTTTCCTGAACCTTGCTCAGAGGACACATGTTATTCAAAGCATGGTTTTCCACCCTCGGCCCATGTTGCAGATGGGGTTAAGACTGCTGCTGATTTGTGTGCTTCTACCGATCACATATTCGATGAGTTCATTCCCGGTTTGAGGGAGATCATGCCTGCTACTGCTGGTCCACCGACTGTCTCGTCAGACCCATCTGATGTGGCTACTTCTGCTTCCACAGTACCTTATGTACGACTTATGCTCTTTTTAGATGCTCAAGGACAAATCTATCAGAATGGATAATGGACTCCTGTACTTCTCATCATCTCTGTAGAGATAGATCTCAGTTCCACTCTTACAATCCTATACAGTATGGTAGGTCAGTGGTGATCTAAGAAAAATAACTTCTATAAAGAAAAATTGCCAAAGTGTGGTGTGACGGGAACTGGATGCCCCGTTTTTGCGCAATTTTTTTGGATTAAAGACTTGATGAGTTCCTTCGGTTGTGCGATTCTCTAGCTTGCTGCGAGGGCCCCAGGGGGGAGAGACCACTGTGTTTGGAGGGGCGCTCTGTTTTCGATCAAGAAGGCTTACGCGGCTATTCGCAGGCCGTCGCCCGCTCCCTCCGAGGTCCTCACCAAGGACTGTTCTTTAATCTGGGGGCTTCACCTCCCTGAGCTCATCGGGTTCTTTCTATGGCTTTTCAGGTGCAAACGCTTAATGACTCGGGACCGGTGCGTGCGGTTTTTGGGCTCTACTTCCGAATCCTGCTACCTGTGTGGGGTGGCTATCGAATCGGTGGACCATCTGTTCTTTAATTGTTCGTACACTGTAGAATCATGGGATGACCTGATACTCGCTTGGGTTGACGCGTCATCCTTCGACGCCTTCTGGGAGTCGTTCCGGTCTGCTCCTCTCAGACCGCGGACGGAGGTGTTGGGTCCGCTATCTTTGCTGTGGAGTATTTAGCTGGCGCCTGACGAGAAATGTCTGTGTGTCCTCGGGCTGCAGGTTCCATATGGAAAATGTTTTATATCAGTCCAAGGCTTTTGTGGAAGCCTGGTCAACTCTGTGATTCCTTTTTTTGTATTTTTCTTTCTTTTTCTTTAATCAATATACTGGGGAGGGTACCTTAGCGTGTTACCCCCTCTTTTGGTCTTAAAAAAAGAATCCCTCGCAAAGTGGGGGAAAGACCTTAGAGATGGATAGGTACATGGGCCTCACTCATATCTGGTTCTCAAGGTACCCATCTCATGTGGGCTTTTAAGCACGTGAGGTGAATGCAACGGGTTTTGGTCTTAATGTTGATGATGTCCCAGGGCCATATGGTTTCTCGGACTTCTTCTATCATGAGTTCTGGGATGTAGTGGGGGACGATGTAATGATGGTAGTTGCCGAGTTTTTGCTCTCCAATGCAGTTTTTGATAGGACCAGTAGAACACTTACATTTTTACTGCCAAAGAAGGTGTTGAAACGAGATGAAGACTTTCGCCCAGTTGCTCCTTGAGGTTCCTAAGGTTTTGGCTGACATGCTCATTGTCATATTATACAAACTTGTCTTTTCAGTGTAGGCTACCTTCATTCTTGGGAGATAAAGGAGACAATATTGCAACGTCCTTAAAGATTACTGCTGATTGGAATTGATGAAGTATGAATGGTATGCTCTAGAAAGTAGACTTCTATAACGTGCACAATAGTATAGACTGGCGGTTCATGTGGTCAACCCTAACCCAACGTGGCTTTCCGTACGTTTGGATCTCATGGATGAAAAATGTGTTAGTGTTGAATCTTACTTTGTACTTGTGAACGGGCGCTTTGAGGGGAGTTTCTTCCATCCACGATGAGGAGTTCACCAATGTTGGCTATTGGCACTCATGTTGTTTGTTTTGGCAACTGATATTCTTCCACATTTGGTTGAACGAGTGGTCAATGAAGGAATCTTCTCTGGATATTCCTTGGGACACATCTCTATTCCCATTTTACAATACACGGATGACACTATCTTCTTTATTGAGGGGGGAAAGATGGAGGCGATGGCAGTGATCAACGATTAACATCTTTAATGATCTTTTAGGATTAGGCTCAACAGAAGCAAATCGATTATGGTCCCATTTGGTTTCTTAGACTCAGACATGGCAATTTACGATGCTGAATGAGCGTTACACGTAGTTTATTGCTGATCCAGTACTTGGTTCTGCCTTTGAGTTATGGTTATCTTTGGTTGACGGACTAGTTGCTAGTTATTGAGAAGTTGGAATGGAAGTTAATTGGTTGGAAGGCATCTATACTATCACGTGGTGGTCGAATTGGTTCTAATAAAGGCGGTTTGGCAACGATCCTTGCTTTCTTCAAGTCATCGTGATTGCTACCTATCAGGGTGCATCGACGTTTGGAGAATGATGATGCATAGATTGTTTTGGGTAGAAACATGCAGAGCACATAGGGAATTCACTTGGTTGATTGGGATACTATTATGTTCCCAGATTAGGGTCTTAGTATTCCTTGCCTTGAGACTATGACTATGAATAGAGCTTTACTCCTGAAATAGATTGCAAGGATCTAGGGTGGTAATGACGACTTGTGTGGCAGATTAACTCGCGATGTTTATGGCATACTTGCCCAACGGACCTTAGTCTACCATCCACAGTTTTTCTAACTCCGATGTTTAGAAGTGAATTTGCATCATCCTGATTCCTGCCTACCTACCTTTGCTTTTTAACCCACTCCTTAGAGACGATTGTCTTTTTTCCTTCTTAGCGGACGATTGGACTAATAGGGGGGCATCTACAGTTTGTTCCTGAAGGATACGGGAAAAATCCTCAAGCGCATCACGGAAGCGTGATGATCACATCGAATGCGATCGGGAGCGACTAGTCGTACTAGTTGCTCGATGCAACAGAATTTTTAAAAATTTATTTGATGAAAGCACATGATCCAAGAACACTTCTCGGATCGTTTCATCTAAACCACAAACAAGTAATAGGATTACCTCTTGAAGCGTGGTTGCGATCGAGTCTCTAAACGAAGAGACCTCCTGTCTCAAGTCCGATCCAACGGAGAAGACGCTTGCGAGCGCGGGGATGAATCGCGTGCTCCTCGCAATCCATATTGATGATCCAAGCGGCGGATCTCCTGATCTCGTCACATAGATCCAATATCTTCTTCATGAGCGAGACGCACCGAAGGAGATGGATATTCATGGGTAGATGATCCGGCAACATAATGACGATGCTGCGTCGATGACGACTCTCACAATGGCTCCATGGTGGACGTCCATTATAAGAGAGAGAGAGGCTTTGCGTGTAGAGAAAAGAGAGAGAGAGCATTCATAATTCATATTACCTATCTAGAAGAGCAAGGGGTGCCTCTTCTTATATAGGGTTTTGGGAGTCCATGGATCCCAATCCATGGACAACACACAATTAATGGTTGAGATTGATTTGTGTTTCTTTCAATGGCTATGATCTTGTTGTAAAAACACAACAATAATAATTTAATTTAATTTAATATATATTGATAAATCAATATATTTAAATTCAAATCAAATCAATTAATTATCCTTGGAGATAATGAGGAGATAAACCATATCCCCCCAAAAAAGGGGGGATGGCTACCAACATCTCATGAGATCTCATTATCTCATGTGATCTCATTATCCCACGAGATATATTATCTCATGATATCTCCAGGATTTAGAACAACAATTGTTATAAATTATTTCACAAAAATACTTCATAATTATCTTGTGAAATATTACAATCATGCCATTGGAAAAATGTGAATCACATTCACATCCCAAAACAAAATGTAAGTTATATTTTAATTAATCATCCAATGTGAATCCAATTCACATCAATAATTAATCAACAAATATAAATCACAAATAGCTCTCTCTTATATGTTATAAATCACATTTATAATATATATGATTAATATGGATAGTGCTATCCATATTATTCATATCCATGATAATTAAATCGTATTTAATCATCTTGGATCTCTATTCTCATGTGTCAAAATAATATGAATTGCATTCACATTATTCTCATCTTTGATAATTAAATCATATTTAATTATCTCAGATAACTCTCCTTATAATATGAATCAATTTCATATTATACATGATAATTAAATCACATTTAATTATCAATTTTCTCGATGCTCGAATACACATATCAACAATGAAATTATCCATGAACTCTTTCAAGGATAATGCGCTTTCTCTGCGGATACTTGGAGATAAGGACATGGCGATTGTATTGTTCCACGTATAGTGACTTGGATATTGAGATCACATCTCAAATCCAGATCTCGGGCCTCCCATAGATGCTTGATTAAATCAAGACCGCAAATCTAATCTTCTCATTGCATCTGAATCACATTCATATCAATGTCCAACATTTAGAACAAGATCAGATTACTTCTCTACTGAGAGGAGTCACTAAAATCCTGACCCATTTCATCACTCCCTAGGAATGGAAGCATCATGGTTATACAATCGTTTATGATCACATCACCCTCAGGTATTCCCAACACTTGTACATCATGCATACTGGAAGACCCAGAATAAACCCGAAGTATTAGATCAACTTTATACTATCTACTTTAGGGTTTTATCAATAAGTTTCTCATTTGATCATTGAGAGTTGGCATCGATCATATACTTTCCAAAAGCATATATCATACCTAGGTTTTGATCATATACTTTCCAAAAGTATACATCAAACCTACAAATTCAGTGAAGCTTCCAAAGCGAGACGACCGTGCACGGAATTTAATTCTTCCCAATATCTCATAAGTGAGCTTATGTCTTCCGGTTCAGTAGTGAACATGTATGATCCCTTTGGGAGATCGTATTACTCATATGCTCTTATATGCACACCAGCGCGCCAGTGTATAGACCTTGGTTAGGTCATCAACCTATTGGTCTGCCAAATGTACATACTCAGACATATAGTAACACATCTGTCTCCGGTCAGAGGATGCGTGCCTATATCGTGACAACATACGACATAAGACTTTGGTTATCTCGATCTCGTTAAGTCAACTCTTTGACCTAATTAATCTGACACGTTTGAATCTCTATTCCTATGCAGAGGACCTGCATCAAGAGGTCGGTCAGATGTCAGTCTGTGTGAGAAAGGATTGCCATCTCCTACTCAGACTGGAGATCATCTCTTAACAATCATTTGACAACACTTGATGAGTCCTCAATCTAACTCTTTAGATATTCATCCAAGCACCAGCCTTTATGATTCAATAGTTGAACCAACAGCTGTATGATATTAAGATGGCCATGGTACATAACCCTAATTGTACTAAGGGACCTATTATGCAATTTAGTTATTCTTCATTTCAGATCAGGGAATGATATTCGCAATAACATTTATTGCATAATGGCTCGCCGTGTGCTCGCATGTCCAACAGTTCCCTTGTTTGTCTGCACAAGTGACGCATCGTGATGCTTTAATTTCTAAGATGTGGGTGGAAGGTACATGGCTTCCAACCTTCCATTCAAAATTCTCTCACTAGTGACGGATCAATGTTGCAGAAATCGGGTATTCATTCGAAGGGGTTACTGAATTGAGAATAATCGGTATTCGGGCGACTACTCGAAATATTCGATTTTGTATTTTTTAAATATTTTGAATATAGTATTTAATTCTAATACATATATTTTTATATATTTATACATATATGACCATCAATTAACAAGAATCTAAGATAAAAGTACCAATTAATGAGATACACATATGAATCTTTGGCATTTCTAGTAATATTGATATAAATGGTAAGCCTTCGGAATTAAAAAAAATAAAATAACACAAATTCAGCAGTTGGCCAATCGCCAGTCGAATAGTCGTCCAGTCGGCCGAATAGTCGGACCGACTATTCGATCAAGCAAACTATTTAGTGTTCAGTCGGAGACCCCCGCACATCATATTCGGACCGACTATTCGGTATAGTCGGCCGACTATTGCAACACTGACAGATCATGATGCTTTAATTTCTGAGATGTAGGTAGATGGTGCATGATTTACAACGTTCCATTCGGAATTCATTGGTTAATGTCTGCAGGATTTTATGCAACTGTCAGAGTTAACTAGCGTATTGGAAGGCCCCACATATGACAGAGACCGGTGGGTGTGGAGAGAAGGGGTCTTGATGGTGCAAAGAGTGTATGAAGCAATCAACGATCAGCCGAGACCAATGTATGAAGATTTGCTTTGAGAATGTACATTTATTTGGGATCTGAAAGTCAGAACACATATCAAAATTATAATTAGGTCACTGCAGTGTAGGAGAATCATGACCAAAGAAAGGTGGTTCGTGACTCCGCGCACTATTTAGGACGGATAATATCTATTCTTTTTGCAGTGGGAAGGTGGAGATGATTGACCATCTCTTTTTCTAATGCGAAGACACAAAGGAGACCTAGTTGAATTGGGGTGTCGACAGGGCGGATTCTAAAAATTCCATGAATTTGTGGGTTTTTCGCCATACCTTTCGATTATGCTCAAACATGTTAACATGGTACTATCACTACATGTTGCAATGATCTAGGCAATTTGGTTGTCGTGAAATGGAGTTATCTTCCGAATGGAAGATGGTTCTATGTAGAAAATATGAATCATTCTACTAAGACTTTCCTCGAGTCATGGATCTTGTAACGTGATTTATTCTTTTTTAATTAATCCACTCAAGATGGACACCACACCATTGCATGTTTCTTTTTCTTTTTTGCATAAAAAATAAAAATAAAAATAAAAACATAATGGAGGATTTTTTTGTTGAGTATGGTTATCTAAGCGAAGTACTTACTTTTTCCATCCATATTGGCTTCCTTTTAGTTTTACTTAAGTCCGTATGTTGTCATAACATAATTTCTATTTCAAAATTCCACAACATTATCAATAAAAACTTATCATGACTAAATATCTACTTTGGCATCCTCTCTTGGCTTCCTTTAAGTTTTGCTTGAGTCAAAATGTTATATAACACAAATGTCCTATCTTCAAAAGTTGTCTTTTAGAACCCCGTCAAGATGGTCATTCACGAATCTCTCGAAATCATGGTTTTAAGTGCTGATGCCCAAATACCGTAGGAAGACCTTAACCTATACCAGAACTTTCTAATTCCAAAGCCATATACAGTCTTGAGTATAGATGCTGGGGTCAAACACCATCGAAGTACAGATAGGACTTCTTTATAAAGAGATGCCCATGGCTCCAATCCAAGGATCTCATCTGCCCCTCGGCTCTTCTACTGTAGTGAGGAGGAAACCCCCATTTGCAGAAGTCCCTCCACTCTTTGGTCAAAGAGATCGGACCCGAAGAGAGTCCAAGCACCACATGATCAAGTGTCAGACACAATCTCCCTCTGATTGGTAGATAAGTCAAACAAGCGAGGGAATCAATCACAAAAAGCACCCTTATTTCTCCAGTTGCAAGTGACAAGTCGGAATTTGTGCTTTCGGCGTGGATGCGGAGGAAAATCAATTCGTGTGCGAGCTGGTTGAGGTCCCCACGTAAGGACCTACCTTTACGTTATGTGTGGGTGCCGTTGGTAGTGGGGAGGATGCGTCTGGCTGATCGGTTACTGGTGATTGAGAAGATGGAGTACATGCTCGCAGGGTGGAAATCTGTTTGCTTATTTAGAGGTGTCAGGCTGGTGCTACTGAAGTCAGTTCTATTTAGATACTATATCAAGTAGACCATAAAATCAAGGCCCTAAATGTCGATTTCGGTCACTATTTCGATGATCGACTGAAACGGAATTTTGACCGAATTTCGGTCGAAATTCGACCGAAATTTTGGTCATTTCGATCATTTTTTGTACTAGGACCCCCATATTTCGGTCATTTCGGCCATTTCGGTCGAATTTCGATTTCGACAGGATATCGATATTCGACAGAAATTCGTCCGAATTTCGCTGAAATTTGAGGTCATGCATAAAATCACCTAAATGTTCTCATTCCCAGCAAGCCTGTACGATAGAAGAGATCCCACCAATGTAGCAAGGGAAGCCGGACCAACTTAACCTGCAATTATGGCATTAGCCCTGATTAACAAAATGATTTGGAGATTAGAGAGCTTTTTATGATTTTTTAGATTTTGCATTTATTGCAATATACAAAACACCAGCTACAATTGAGTAAATGTATATAAAGGATGAACATTCTATTCAGTGCTTGCCTCTTGAGTCTGTTGTCTAATTAGCAGCATACTTGGATGCTGAGAAGCAACGTTTTTTTTGTCATACTTGCATTTTAGCAATGTTTTTTTCCTCCTCTTGCATTACACTATTCATTCGTGATCTTTCCATGTGACAGTATTCATTGGATTGTTAGAGAATGCTTGTGAATTTTTTTGGGCTTGCCAAAGCTCAATAGTCATAACTGCAAGTTTTGTACTCAGGTACCGTGCTGTAACAAGTGCGTACTACAGAGGAGCTGTTGGAGCTATGCTAGTTTATGACATCACCAAACGGCAGACTTTTGACCATATAGCAAGGTGGCTAGAGGAACTTCGGGGCCACGCTGATAAGAACATTGTCATCATGCTTATTGGCAACAAATGCGACCTTGAGTCCCAACGTGTTGTCGCCTCTGAAGATGCGAAGGAGTTTGCTCAGCGGGAGAACTTGTTCTTCTTGGAAACATCAGCACTCGAGTCCACCAATGTTGAGACTGCCTTCTTAAATATCTTAACGGAAATCTATCGGGTTATGGGCAAAAAGTCCCTAGTTGCCAACGATGATCCCGCATCTGGTGGGAATTCTAACCTTCTCATGGGTACCAATATTGTTGTTCCAGGCCAGGAACCAAATCCCAGTGGCAGCACAACTAAATGCTGTTCGTCTTAGGATTCTTCGCATCCATGCTGGTCACCATGTTTCAGTTCGAACCTGATTTTCTGGAGCCATATCATGGGCCATGTTGATTTTCCCGTATCTTATTATGGCTGTTCTTTTTGTATACTTGGTTATAGTGAGATTCATCTAGGAAAGAAAGGGATGAACAACATGGTGAAAAATGCGTGCGAGGGTTGGCATTTAAAAGAGTAATTTAGGAAAGTTACAACAATAATCAGTATAAATTCAGTCAGTTTCACTTGCTATGAAGCAGAGTCGCAAAGGGTCAAGGATGTGCAGGTACCTTTGTGCTGCTACTGTGTCATGTGCTCAACTAGTTAAGTTGGAAGTTCAAGTTCCTCTAGGTATATGCATACCGTATTCTTTTCTTTTTTTCATTTTGATGGATGACTACCTCTCTGTTTATCATGCACGTCCTTGTTATTTCTGCCCAAAAGGAAATCATTGCAACATGTTATTCCAGAAAACTTTCATGTGGAAGGCTTTCGAGCCAGGTTACTTAAGTCAAACTTCAGGATTTATAATGAATCGTGTAATTGTTCCTTTTCCGAAGAACCCAAAAAGTTTAGGAACAATGTGTAGCTCACTCAAGTTAATGAATGCTACGATGCTTGTTCCCAAACTTAGTAAGTTAACCTAAGAATTTGTCCCTTTATAACTTTTGCAATATTAGCTATACATCTCTTTTTTGGAATATAAGGCCCTTGTCTTGCAGCGTTATCACTTGTGCCTTTTTGTTAGTTTATCCATCAATGAGTTGAATTAATACATGATTTACCCCACCCCATTGTACCCGACCTCCTCCTTTGCCCTTGACCTCCAACACCCCTACCCATCGCTCCCTACCTCCACCATCGACAACCTTCCCATGGCCTTCACCTCTTGCCCTGACCTCGACCTCCTACGCCCCTTCCCCACCGCCTCAACCTCTCCGCTACCCCTAGCTGTGTCGTTTCTAGAACCACCTTTGCCCCCAACTCCCTCCTCCTGAATCCTTTAAGTTGAGTTGGTCGTGCCACATCATGTTCTCACATGGAGTTGAAATAGCTTGTCTCCTTTGCTGATATTCTAAGCCATGTCTCCACCCGGATTGGAAGGTAAAGACCAAACAACGACCCTACCCATCAAAATCTCCCCCATGAGATCTTGTATCGAAATTGATCGATTTCCCCTCCATGCCAATGGATGGTGCCACTGAGGACGGGGAGAAGTGGCTTGCTGAGGGCATCGCTAGCCTGCAGGAGAATGCCTTCTACATGCATTGTGCTCTCGTATCCCCCTCCTAGATCCCACCCCTCCCAGTTAGGGTATCCTAAAGCGATTATCCTCGTGTTGCAACCTCCTTGCATGATTCGAACAATATGAAGTATGTGCTCAACCTGCTTGAAGGATTTGAAAATTTTGAGCTTCCACACCTGCTCCACAGTTGCAAGAAGTTTGGGGGGAAGGAATGCGTGTGTTGAGGGAGGGGATGGGCAATGATGGTTGGTGGTGGGGAGGAGGGTTAGTGGGGAGGAACTGTAAAGAAGAATGCAGTTACCCTTGTATCTTAGGTTTTCTTTCTAATTACCCTTGTGTTTAAAAGTTGACGTCCATTTGAGAAGTGGATGGACAATAACTAACCCGGAGGGCACTCGTGATAAAATTATAGAAAGTAGGGTCATAATTGATATTCCAAAAAGGGTGGGGAATAACTAATGTTGCAGAAATTAAGAGGGGGCACACATGATAAAACCATTGACTTTATGTCAAAACTCCTATCTTACAGTTGTAGTTAAAATCCCATAAAATCCCATTCGGATGAGGGATAATGAATAAGAAGAAATAGAGTTAGAGAGATTTTTCATAATTTTTTTCTGATTGTTTTGTGGGATAAGAAATGGACAAGCACAATGGATAAAGCCATAATGGATTATGTGATCACCTTATTACAGGATAAAGCCTTTCTTATGGGATACAAGGCCCGGGTCACTTTTCCTCTGCCGCAACCTTCTCAATCCCCAGTTTGCATCCACAACCATGGTGACAAATCTTGTGACATCCCGCCCCTGTGCGCCTCCACTTTGAACATGCCCTCCACCGCCTTGCACGTCCCTCTGTCTTCAGTGAGTCACAAGCTCCTACATTGTGATGCCTTTCCTTCGAAAGCTTCTTCACTTTCAACTCAGTGATCTTTGACAATGTGTTTGTTAGAGGGAGGGAAAGATGGAGCAGGGGAGCCTATCTATTTTTCTTTAGGATCTGTGTAGGTAGAAATGACTAGATTAACTCACATGTGGTTAGATTTGTAGATGGGGGACACATTGATGTTTACTATAAGACAGAGGTAGTTTACATGGGTTATGGTGTAAATACGAAGTACCTTGAATTGGCATAATAATGTTATTACTTCTAAATATATTATAAAACACTTTTTATACACTTTAATAATGATACTTCAAAAAGAAAAGTACAAACTGATATCAACTAATTAAGACAAATCAAACGAAATCAAGTTTACATGGAGTTTAATTTTTGACGTAAGCTAACAGGACGATAAGAAGGTCGAGTCAAATGTAATTTCCAACTACTTGGACTCCTGAATCAAGTCAATAAACCACTTGGAAATGTAAAAGGGACGAAGAAATTGGATTATTATAGTGCTCAGAATCATCATTTTCATGGAAACTGTAACTAAAGCATATTGATGCTTTCTGTTTGATTACTAGGTTACCCATTGGTAAATATAGTTTCTGACAGATTACATCATAGTAAATCCTACAAGTAACAAGTATATATTGGCATGAAGGGTCACAGATCTTTTTACTGCCCCAAATGGAGCTACCAAACCTCCGCATTATGCCTTATACTATTGCAAACAATAATCATGCCGATATATGAATCTCTCTAACATCCATTTTGGACATAAAATAAAGCCTAAAATCATGGTGGAAGGAGATACTTCTCTTTAAGGATCGCTACCTAAAATTATCGACGTTCGGAAGGTGCGGTCATCCCCCTTTGGTATATTTTTATAAAAAAAATGTCGAAGCCTTCTCCCACTTTAAGTAGGGTCGGGTACATGAATTCTTGTTCAATTACATGTTGAAAGATCCGACTATTTTTTTACATTGACTTTCGAGTACCGAATACAACCCCCACAAGGAGGGATTTAAACCCTGGTCTTTTTGGTGGTAGGTATACTGCAACTACCACCAAACCATTGAATACTGATATCCCGCTTTGGCATATTCTTATAAAATGAGAAATTATGGCTCATGCTTGTTATCCTCGCTAAGAGCTTGGTCGACGGATGCCAAATGGAACTTAAGATTCATCCCATGTCTGACCACTTGATGATTTTCTATAACACCTAATGGACCATCATGTAGACTTGGCCATAGACTTCTTCAAACTTGGTCCTCATTTCGATTCTACCTCTCTTAAAGAATAGAGCTGAAGATCTAATGTTCCACACGTGAACGAAAGCATCATAGTGGTGATCCTGGACTTTCGAAAGAAGAGACAATGCATAATGAATGACCTAAGTATATGTATGTATGCATATATGTATTGGTAAAATGTGTATGCTTCTAGGGAGTAGATAACTTGGCTACTCCCACCATGTTTTTTTTTAATTTTTCGTGGTATTTTTTTAAAGTATCTAGGGGAATTTAGATCAACTAATTGTGAGTCCGTCACAAAAGAGAGGGTGGGGGTGAATTATGTAATATACAATATCCTAATAATGATATCCAAATAAAAAATAATTTACAAACCATTGAGATATAGGTAGAGAAATTGAAACCATAATGCACAAAGATTTTTACTTGGAAGCCCGACCATGTTGATCAAAACAATGTTCTAGGATTTCCCCTTCGCTCTCTCAGCAAAGCTTGTTTCCAATATTCCAATGCAACTTTAAGCCGAGGGTAGCACAATCTATCGTACAACTTGTACCCTCCCTTGGACAACTCCCAAAGGAAGATTTTATACTCTTCCTTAGACAACTCCCAAGGAAGATTTTATCTCTCACAGAGAAAGGAACCTATAACTCGGATGCCTATACAAAAATTCTAAACAAAAAATATAATTAAGTAATAAAACTAAAATTTACAAGCCTTCAAACTTTCACAGTAGAATATTCTCGAGGATGATGAAGATGATTGCAGTAGAGAATAGAGATTATAAAATAACTTCAGTAGCTAGACAATTTTGAATTAAAGAGAGCTCAAGGGCACAAAAATGCTACCGAACTTGAATATTGCACAAAAATAAGCACTCTTTCTTTTATTTTGAAAATAGAGGATGTTTCTCTTGGCCTTGTTTCTCAAACAATGAGCCATATGTTCCCTTATAAAAGGTTAGCCTCAAAAGAGAAGTTGGTATGCAAAAGTAGAAAATCCAATGTTATGATTTCCAAAATCCATGAAATGATCTATCATAAGAAAAAAAGGTGATCGATCATGGATGATCGATTAGGTCAACAAAAGTGATCGATCATAGTTGACCATTGGCATGTAATTTGAAAAGTGATCGATCGTGTTCAAAAAAGATGGTCAACCATGGTTGATCGGTCATGAATAACAAGATGGTCAATAAAGGGTAATCGATCATAGGTGTTAAGGTGATCCATCATATGTTCAAAAATTATTTTGTTAAATTGATGATTCTAACACAAGTTTACTGACTAATCAATAATATGAAAAAACTATAAAACTATTTTCCAGCATAAAATAAAACTATGTAATATGTCACATTAGCATCCAAAGTCTTTAAATCTTGAGATTTTGGAATTGAGTCTTTCTTTGATTCTTTATGCAATTTGATTTTGAGCCCACAACCTTCAAATTGAGTCTTTTAGAGAATGCTTTGGGCCTTGAGTCGGCTTCATATCCTTTCTGCAGTTTTCATCATTAAGCTTCTACCTAAAAAGTTAATCAAGCTACAAAATAATTATACAACAAGGTCATTAGCAAAACATAAGCCACTAACACTAATATCATCATGCCGTCATTCAAATTTCAACTAAGTTCAAGATTTTTATCACATCCATCAAGAGTACTAAATTTTAGTGGTCGTAGGATATTGAATTTGATCACTTGCAAATGGACATGTTATGAATGTCTATTTTGTACAAAATTTGAATGACAATGTGATGATATTAGGTGATATGAATCCCTCAAGGTGTTTTCAAGAAGTACTACAAAAAAATTTTAAAAGGATGAGATTATCCAAGTTAGCCACTTCCCCTAATATATATGAGAAACTTCAAATGAGGTGGGGTCCTACCACTTTCTTGGTGAACCATCCATCTCATCCCTCTATTTTTTAATTCCATATATGGATGTAGCAATGTATTAATTAAATTAACTTAATGGTCAAAAATCTATTTTGATCATTTTATCACATTCTAAATATTGAATATGACAATTATCTAACCTAACATATATCTCTCTCTCTCGATTGAGGCAACACCCTCTCTCTCTCATTTTACAAACGATGGCGCCAGCATCATCCTCCATGCAAAGCTTCTCAGTCGCAGAGGAGGAAGCCACAAAGGAGGAACATGTAGAGGAGGGGGCACAAAGGAGTAAGATGCATAGGTGGGGTCAGTGACGTTGGCATCCTCCTCCATGCAATGCCTCTTGGACATGGAGGGCGGGGCATGAAGAAGGAAGGCATGGAGAATGGGGCACACCAAAGGAGAGGTGCGGGCGGAGGAGGGACCATAGAGGAGATGGTGCGGTCGGAGGAAGAATAGAAGGGGAGGATAGAGGTAGAGGAACGTTGCCGCGTGAGAAGGTTGTGCTATGTTTTGCATATCGTAGAGAACATACTATATTTTTATACAAATATCTATCTCTTTTACGGATCTTATATTGGTTTTTACAAATCTCGTATTATTTTTTACAATCTCAAATCATTTTTTACATGTTATCAATTTCTAATGGTCTAGTTTTTGTTCCAAAACTCAGCTCAAATATTATTAACATTGCACACAAAGACTTATACATGGAGAGAGAGAGAGAGAGAGTTTGCGTGATAAGAATGGCCTAAAGTCGTGGTCTTAGAAATCTAACTTATGGGATATATTAATCCGAGGAATATGTTTTTTTAAAGCAACAAAATATATAAAAAGACATCAAGGGACAAAATTCAACAAGTTAATAGAAAAACTTGCGTCGTGAGAAGAAAGGAGACCAAACAAACTAAGGTGCATACACGATGCTGCCCCTTCCCTTTCCTTCCCTGTGTTTTTTGTATGGCAAAAATGGGTATCTATCATACAAGTGCTCACTCTCGCAGAAGATGTCTTCCTAACAACGCCACCACCATTCTTCCTCCGTTGAGAAACGAAGACGAAGCAAGTCACCAATGATGCACAGAGTGGTCCAAGCCTCGTCTTCTGAAGCTTCGATGGCTGGAAGGTCACGAGATCGCATCTCTCGACTGTTGGGCTAAATAGATTCTTAAGGTGGTGGTTGCACTTGATGCGTCCGGTTCTTTTGGAAGACCTCCACTCATTAGTTTGTTGTGGAGGTTAGGACTGAGGTGATCAATAACTCCCTTGTTCAGACCTATCATTTAAATGATAGGAGGATCTTTCTATCTAGTTCTACCGTTGGTCTCCTTTTAGAGTGAATGGATTGAGTCGTAGTGGGTCACACTCTTAGATCTTCCCCTACACCACGAATACCCCTATGTGCTGGATAACTTAATCAAACTTTTTTGGAAATTACTTGCATCTGAAAGCCCATCTCTCGATGCAGGATAATGAAGAATCTGCACTCGTAAAACTTTTGGTGGATATACGAGCTCATACCCAAAGGAATCGAGGTTGCAACCACCAATGAAGCAACCTTCAACCCCGATGAACTTCCATCTAGAAGTAGCTTCTATGCATTACAACTAACGACACTACTGTGAACCTTCTCATATCCGCATATGTTGGCATCCCTACTTGGAAGTATAAGAGTGGCAATTGATTACAATCTTTAGAAGCACATATCTTCTCTTCCTTGAAAGGCCGCAATTGCAAGAATGAACACCACTCCCAAAAGAGCACTGGTAAACAACCCTAGCAAGTCCTTACTCCCTCAAAATAAACTACAAAAAGCAACCAAGATGGTTTTGGAAAATAAAGGAGATCAAGAAGAGGTCCACACAACAACTCCACCGGATATCCTTGATTGTTGGGCTTCCACGTGTGTGTGTATATATATATATCATCAATCATCATATTATTATTATTATTATATATTATTATTATTTAAAGGTGACTCATGATGTGAAATGATGCATCCCATTAAAGGGTTGCCTTTGATATGGTAGCTACCTTAATGGAGAGGCAATCATTCATGTGTATAAATACATGGCAATGAGTCCTCTCTCCCTCAACCAAGTATGTGTGAGGATCCATTATTCAAGCATCTTAGGCAAGGTTGAGAAGGAAAAGGAAAACCTATTTGCCCTGCTTCTGTTTTGCTTCGAGTCTTCGTCTCGTTGCAATGACCTCCGGTTAGTACTTTAATTATTTAGTATAAATCTATATCTACAATTAGTATTATAGATCTATCAGTTGGTATCAAACCTAGCTATAGTGAAAAAACTAATTGTCATCGCTTTTTTTCTTACGGAAAGTTTTTGACTTGCAAGATTTGATTTTATGATACGTAAATCTTTGTAGTATTACTTAGGTCCGTGGTTAATCTATTATGTTAACAAGCCATTAAATTCTAATCATGGGTTTTCACGTATATGGAAATTCTTCATTTTTTAAGACTGAGGATGTCCATGTTTTAAAGTTTGTTTGTAAATCACATGTTGAGAAATTAAGATATGCTTATTTGAAACATGATCTCCGCAGATTAAATATTTTGAACTATTCATTTTTTTCCCGAAGTTCACAGAAGATGAGATGAAAATTAAGAAATTTCTAACGTGCAATCAACGTTGGATTTAATACTAAATTATGATAGTATTTTATCCACTCGAAGTATCTACTTATGATATAATAAAGCAACAAGTAGAAATTACTTTTGATTAACTCCCTTTAATGGGCTAATATGTACAAATGAATCGGAAGGAGTACCCACAACATCCGATCTATTCGTATTGTATATATTAATTGTTGATAATGGGTAACTATTGGTTAGTAATCCTATAGTAGCCACAACATTCAGGATTACAATGTAAATAGTTACGTTAAGCGTCGGAATTAATTGAACATCAAAATTTCATCTACATCTTTTTGTGATCCATTGATGTCATTTGGTATACTTTATATATTGGATTGGGAGGAATAGTTACATCATCCAACCTATGCCTATACATCGTTTCACTTTAGTGAGTAATCATTGGTCAGTTTATCCTAGAGTAGCCACCGCATCTAGGAATATAATGTCAATGATTACATTCAGTGGTAAAGCTAATTGCATTAATCAAGTAACATCTATGCATCTATATTGATGGAATGGGAAAATAAAATTTTCGTTAGGTATTCTAAATGTGCAGGTACGAAATATCGAATGATCTTTTAGAAATTTATTTATCTCATTAATTAAGTAAATCAAATGTATATTACAATTCTTTAGCACAACAAGTCTTGTAATGATAATACCTTGATTTTTCAGAACGTTTAATAAGTTAATGTTTTGACTTAAGTTATATGCTTGAATTATTGCTTTAAAATAGTAGTCTTATTCAATGAAATTGATATTGCCGATAATCCTGCTTTCATGTCTACTCAATTTAATGTCTTGAATTCTATTCCAATCTTAATGGGAATACTTTTTTAGGTTAGAAAGAGAAGATTCTTCTTATATTAGGATGTATGGACCTTGACTATGTGCTTTGTATTGAGGAACCAACGAAGTCTACAGAGGATAGTAGTTAAGGCATAAAGGATTTGCATGAACAATGGGAGAAATCTAACCGATTAAGTATGATGATCATGCAAACAAACATAGACAAAAATATTCGAGGTTCTATTCTCGAATGTAAGACAAAATAATTTTTGAAAGCTATTGAAAAACAATTTCAAACTTTGGAAAAGGCTATGGCTAATATACTCCTTACCAAGTTATCTTCTATGAGGTACAATTGTAACATTGGGATAATAGAGTATGATGGAGATGAACAATATTGTTGCTGAACTCAAGATGCTTAAAGTTGATATTTCTGAGACATTACTTGTCCATTTATTTCTCAATACCTTACCTTCGTAATATGAGATATTCAAGATTTCCTACAACACACATAATGATCACTGGACTCTAAACGAGTTATTAGTGATGTGTATACAAGAGGAAAATAGGCTCAAATAAGATAAGGTTGAGAGTGTCTATTTGATTACTCGAGATAAAGGGATTAAATGGAAAAGGAAGGTAAAGCATTCAGAAAAGAAGCATGCTAACTTTAAGAAAGCAAAATGCTTCTTTTGAAAGAAACCTGGACATGCTAAGAAGGAATGTATCAAGTTTAAGGAATGGCTCGCCACGAAAGGTATACATCAATGTCATGTATGTTATGAATCTAATTTCATTGATGTCCCTTTTAATACTTGATGGATTGACTTCGGTACTTAAATCCATATTTTCAACTCCATGCAGGATTTTTCGAGCACAAGGATGCCACTAAAAAATGAGAAAAGTGTCTATATGGGAAATCACATGTTTTCACAAGTTGAAGCGATTGGAACGCAGGGGCTCATTTTGGAATCTGACCATGTACTTGATTTGGAAAATGTCTTTCATGTATCCAAGTTCTCTAGAAATTTAATCTCAATATTTAGACTTTGTAATCTTTGATACAAATTTTTGTTTGAAAGTATATCTTTTCAAATGTTTAAGAATGGCAAGTTAATTAGCACAAGTGGCTTACTAGATTATTTATACAAATTACATTTAGATCCACGTTTTGAAAATAATCTCCTTGTTTGCAATGTAGTTGGTAAAAAGTGAAAACAAATAGTGATCGGCCATCAATGCTTTGGCATAAAAGATTAGCTCACATCTCCATTAAAAGAATCAAGAAATTAGTAAATGATGGAGTAATTGATGCTATATATTTTACCGATTCTAGTGTTTGTGTAGGTTGTATTAAGGGAAAACATACTACCGAATACGTTAAAGGGTCAAGGAGAAGTACTAGTCGTTTAAAAATTATACATACTGACATATGTGGTCTATTTCCTATAGAATATTTTAACGGTAAAAAATACTTCATTACCTTCATAGATGATTTCTCACGTTACATGCATCTATATCTATTATTTGATAAATCAGAGGCTTTGCTTTTAAGGATTATAAAATGAAGGTAAAGAGGTAGTTAGGAAAGAAAATAAAATTTGTGAGTTCAGATAGAGGTGATGAGTATTATGGTAGGTAATGTTGGAGGAGAACAAAAGCTTGGACCATTTTGACGATTTCTTAAGGATGAAGGTATTGAACATCAATTTTCAATGCCAGGTGAACCGAATCAAACGTTGTCACCAGAAGACGGAATCACACATTAATAGATATGGTTCGAATTATGATGAGTAACTCCTCATAGTCATTGCCTTTTTGGACTGAAGCTCTAAAGACAACCGTGTATATATTGAATAGAGTTCCAACAAAAGCAGTTCCATCCACTCCATTTGAGCTTTGGAAGGTATGGAAAGAAATGTTGGAGCACATACATATTTGAGGTTGTCAAGATGCGATTAGAATCTATAATCCACATGAAAAAAATAGGATATGAAGATTATAAGTGGATACTTCATTGGTTATCCAGAAGGCTCTAAAGGTTATACATTCTATTTTCCAAACATTGAACCGAGTATTGTAAAATCAAGGAATGCCATATTTTTGGAAAATAGAGAGAATATTGGGAGCATGATGGTATTTAAAGCTATCATACTTGATGAATTATCAGATCTTGTTATACCACTAGAAAGGAATGGGTAAAATATTCACCACGATATCTTGGATGATTCACAACATCTAGATGTTGTTCCTCAAGCTCAAGATATCCCTTTGATTGAACCAATGGTGAATCCTACACTACCTGAGAATCAAGTTGAAATAACACCAAGTGTTCAATAAGGTGTTGTTACAACTAGATTTGGTCGGATAGTAAAATCTACAATCTCATCAGCTTTTATAACATACCTACAAGAATGAGATTATGACATGGGAATATTAGAGGATCCAATATCATTTTCACAAGCCATGAATTACATTAACTCTACTCATCGGTACAATGCCATGAGGGAGGAGATGCAATATATGAGTGCAAATCAAGTATGGGATTTGGTTGAGCTATCCAAAGGAGCAAAATCTATTGGTTGCGAATGGGTCTGTAAAACTAAGAAGAACTCATTAGGTAACATTGAGAGATATAAAGTTAGACTTGTGGCAAAAGGTTTTACTCAAAAAGAGGCTATAGCTTTTCATAAGACTTTCGCTTCGGTATCACGAAAAGACTCCTTGCTCATCATGGCATTAGTAGCTCATTTTGACATAAAGTTACGTTAAATGGACATGAAAATAGCATTTGTTAATGGAGATTTGGATGAGGATGTTTATATGCGATAACATAAGGGATTTCTTGCAAATAAAGGCAAGCATTTAGTTCGTAATTAAGGAAATCTATATACGGACTAAAACAAGCATTTCGTCAATAGTACATTAAGTTCAACAATGCTATAACTTCATTAGGTTTTGTTGAGAACATTGTTGATAATTGCATATACCTTAAGACTTGTGGGAGTAAATATGTTTTTCTAATCTTAATGTGGATGATATTTTGCTTGCTTCTAATGACCTTGGGATGTTACATGAAAGAAAGATGCTTCTTTCTAATAATTTTGAAATGGAGAATATGAGCAATGCATAATATGTCTTTGGCATAGAAATTCATATAGACAAATCTAAGAGAGTGCTTGAATTATCTCAAAAGGTCTATATCGAAAAGGTATTAGAAATATTTGGTATGAAATATTGCTGTCCCACTCCAGCACCTATGTTAAAAGGAGATAAGATTTTCTCAAACAAATATCCCAAAATAAGTGGGAAAAGGAACATATGAAGGGCAACCCATATACATCTATCATTGGGAGTCTAATATATGCTCAAACATGTACTAGATTAAATATATGTTTTATAGTTGGGATGTTGGGTAGATATCAAAGCAATTCAGTCATGGGTCATTGGATAGTAACAAAGAAGGTCTTGCAATATCTACAAGGAACTAAGGATTTTATACTTATCTACTAGCATTCAAGTTCCTTAGAAAATCATTGGCTATTTGGATTCGAATTCCACGTGCATTAAAGAGGATAGAAAGTCTACATATGGATATATCTTTCTACTTGCGAGAAGTGCTATTTCATAAACAAGTGTGAAACAACGACTTGCTACTTCGAGTACCATGGAAGCTGAGTTTGTAGCATGTCATGAGCCTACTACACAAGCACTTTGGTTAAAAAAAATTCATCGAGGGTCTAAAGATAGTTGATTCAATCTCAAGATCATTAAAGATTCATTGTGATAATTCCTCAACTGTATTTTTTTACAAATAACAACAAGTATACACGTGCTGGAATGAGAATTGACATCAAGTATGTTGTTTAGGATAAAGTAAGAGATCATCTAGTATTGATTGAACATATATGTACTAAGTACGTGATTGCAAATCCTATGACAAACGGATTGTCACTTAGTATATTCGTTAATCATGTAGAAATGGGCCTATCAAGTGCCTTATAATAATATCAATACATACACGTGTGTGCACTTTAAGTTTTGGTATTATGATCCAATTATTTTATTGTATGTTACCTTCAGTTGCATGCATTTCATTAACATACATAAAGTATGGACCCGTGTTGATATTTGGATATTGACACAGGAAATATTTTTGTTAAATTAAGCATACCATTAGTAGTGTAATTTTTGGAAGGGAATATCTATTTGATAGATATTGACTATCAAGATTCATGCTAATGTAACTTAAGTTAACAAATGAAAGGCAACAAATTTGTCACATGAGACAAGTGAGAGAATGTTGGGCTTCCACGTAAAAATATATATCATCATCATCATCATTATTATATTATTATTATTTAAAGGGTGTCTCATGATGTGAAAAGATGAATCTCATTAAAGGTTTCTTTTGATATGGTGGTTACATTAATGGAGAGACAACCATTCATGTGTATAAATACATGGCAATGGGTCCCCTCTCCCTCAACCAAGTGTGTGAGGATCCATTACTCAAACATCTTAGGCAATGTTGAGAAGCAGAAGGAAACCCAATTTACCCCGCTTCCGTTCCGCTTCGAGTCTTCTTCTCGCCATGATGACCTCCGATGAGTACTTTAATTATTTAGTATAGATCTATATCTACGATTAGTATTATAGATCTATCATGGATAACATTGACTTTAAGCGTCCAATACATTCACATGTTTCTGTTTCTCCTTTTCCTAATACGAGAGAATATACTATTACCTTTATTCCTAGTTTGAAACTAAGTTTTGAAAACTCGGAAAAAGAATTGAAGGTTACTCAAATCACCTCATGGACATTAACATACTATCTTAAAACATTCATGGTCTTGGTGGATCTTGGAAATTGCTAGCCTAATTTTATTTTTGTGAGAAGACATTTTGAATACATATCTTCACTATTCAAGAAACAAGGGTCCAACCTTGAATATAAGGGGTAGACATCCCTCGACCATTTTGTTTGGAATCTAAATGAAACTTGCAAAGCATTCTTAGTGGTTGGAACCCGTCGGTATTCTCTTATACTAATGTTGAGGATTGTAATTTTACTCCACTACACTTTACCTCAGTGACAAACAACGAGGAAGAGTTTCCATTTTTTGTAAATATTTATGGTCCTTCTCATAGTGATAGTAAAACTTATCTTTCAAATCACCTGAAAAACATTGCTATGCATCCCGTTCATCTTATTTTGGCAGGAAACTTTTAAGAGCCCCTTTCAAGCTCGTATAAGAAATTAAATGATTGGTGTTTAAGGCATAACTTCTTGGATCCGAGGATACTTAGATAGCGATGGTTACCTGAGGGGAAGATGAGCTAAACTGGACAGGGCCCTGTAATGGCATTCCCGCTTTCACATCACAACCAAAAGACCCTTTAGAGACTTTCTACCTAAACAAAAGCCATCCTTTAGAGAATTGGTTAATATTTCAATGGGCTAAACTGGTTATGGTTTATAAATTATAATCCCTTTCGTTCCTGGCACCTAAAAATGTCTTGATTAAAAATTAACATGTGGTGCAAGGAAAATATACGACGCCCCTTAGTGGAAAAGGAGAAGTTGGAATAAAAGTTGAAACGGGAAGAATTCTCTTAACATTCTTGATAAAAATGGATTAAGACAACAAATTTCTCAGCTTCAAGCAACTTTACTTGAAGATGAATTCCAGCATTGGGATCAACGGGCTAAGCAGACTGAAACACTCGCTTTCTTAAATCTGCCCCTTCACATTATACCAAATCCTCTCTTGAGATAAACAAGGTCACACAGACCTCTCAAATGTTTCGAAGATTGCCTTAGATTTTTGCAAGAACCTATTATTCCTCCTTAAGACAAAAAAAAAACCCAAATTCCTTTTAACAACTGCACATCCTTGGTGGGTCAAATTGAAAATTTTCATGAGCTAATTGCTCCCATAAGTGAGCAGGAGGTGGAACACACCATTATGCACCTAAAATCCTTGAAAGCTCCTATATCGGATGTGTGTATATAGGAATTCTTCGAAAAATTTGACTACTATTAAGACATATTTCGAGTGTATGATCCTTAGAACCTCTAAGGAAACCTTTGATCCTAGGGAAACAAAAATCATAAATAACTCTGCAGATTGCCTAATTTTCAAGAATGGTGACCCTTTGGAAGTTGGTAACATACATACACATTAGTCTCTTTAATAGCGAATGAGGATAATTTCTAAGATTCCGACCAATAGATGAGCTTTGAAATTTATGAATTATATTCCCCCAACATAGTGCACCTTCTTAAAAAATCATGGTGCCTCGGATTGTTTCGTAATTATTGAGAGATATTTTATCTTCTTTTGTTTATGTATTTCTTATATTTCCTCCTCTTTCATGTAATTTGCCCAACATGGTTCTCCTTCTATATAAGTGATGAATCTCCCTTTCATCACCTTTATTCTATCGTTTTAGCCTTAAAAACCCTAGCAAATGCATGTAAATATAAATAATTTGTACATCATAGCATCCATTCCTTATTGTACTTATTTGTACATAAAATAAGGTTTTTAATGCCAAAATTATAGAATAAAGAGAAGAAAAGAAAAAAAGGGAAAATATTGCAAATATTTTATGACCCTAACCCCGAGACCAAGTCCAGAATGGAATTGGTCGACAAAGAATAAAGTAGGGGGAGCTAAGGGCCAAGAACACAATAAATATCTCATTTATTCATTCTTGATTTATGCATTTTGACACTTATTTTGTATCTAATTATTCATTCATTAAATAAAGAAATTTTATATATAAAAGTTATAGATAATAATGTAAATAAAAATACAAAATTTGTTTGTACAAAAATAATACACGATGTACATTTTATACACGGAATAAAAAGCCAAAATCTCAACTTCACAGAACCATATCTTGCATATAAAAACTCAAAATCTACCAAAATCACCTTTAATTTGTATATAACTTTTCAAGAACTAGTTAATAAATTTGGTCTCATAATTTTTGGAGTTCATCTGTGAAAGTTAGGTTTTTAGCCTTCATTGTACAGTTTACCCGATTAAAAGATTCATTATATTCATTATTCATTATTTTTACAAACTTATATTTTTAGTATTTTGTAAAAAATATACATAATGCATGTACATATTAAGATTAGAATAAAACCAAAAAGAACATGTAAAATAAAATAAGTCTATGAAATACATAGACAAAAATACTTATGTATTACATGTATATAAATAAAAAGGGAACTTCATTCTTTTATTCTTTCGTATTTTTATTAACTTGTAAATATTAGTTATATTCCATCAAAAATGTAAATCCAAAATAAAACTCAATGAAATTCATTCAAAAAATAAAATGTATATAAAATACAGGTAAAATACCTATAAGTATACCTACAAATTATATATATCTATTTATTGAAATATGCAAATAAACTCATAAAAATAAAAAAAATATATTTAGGTATATCAAAATAAGTTATAAATATATAAAATAAGAAAAATAAAATAATAAAATAAAATATACAAAATAAAAATAAACTATACAAAATACATGTAAATACACTTATAAATACACCATTAAAATAAACTTATAATAAAATACATCAAAAAATAAATAAAAATCATGAATAAATACTACATTATTTTGTAAACATTTTTTATTTTATAAGCAAAAATTAATAAAATCATTTATCATGTTTAATCAATGGGTCAAATCGACGCTGATGTGGATCAATCAGAGTCTGTCCTTCGTTGACCGCCCGATCAACTTCTCTGCCACCAGCCGCCTTGTGTCAGATGTCATTTCGACCCATCTTCTCCGATTTTCCCAAACCAAACCAATGAGTAGATCGCCTCGATTCCTTCATGAAAAAGTTTCGTCAATGATCCATCCTTCACGCCAACATATCAGATGATCAATCCTCAGACCTGGCGATTCTTTGTGGCACCCCGGTTAATAAGGGTGCATCGCCATGTCCATAAATAAGAGCCTCGACCCCATCTCTTTTTTGGTCTCTTTTTGGTCTTCTTCCACCTTTGTTTCCAGTCCTTAGAGCACCCTCGTTACAGGGGGTCCTCCAGGAAGCACCAACAGGTCGGAGGAGTCGAGGGCAGCACCCACGGTGGAGCTCCGGCGTCGCCCTGCTCCCTGGTCGACCACCAGGTATAAGAGCTATTTTATCTTGTTTAATCACTTCATTTTCTTTCCTAGGATGTAATCTCGTAGTTAGTTTAGGTCTTAGAGCTGTAGATGCTAAATAAGATCAAGATCGAAGTTCGCCGGAGCCCCGCTCCGGCGAATCTCTTCACCCCGATCTACTTATCCTCCGAACTCCCGTTCATCACCACTTCGTTCCCCTACGTGTTCTACATCTAACCATCACCTCCGATCAACTAGAGTTACCACCGCTCTGCGAATTGAGGTCCGATTCCTCCACTTCGCCGGACCTCGCCACCCACGCTCCTTTTTTACCTCTGAGGCTGCAACTCCCGGTCGAGGGAGACCCCCCTCGAGCCCCTTATTCTTTTGGTGCAGGTCATACGCTAAAGGGAGCCCCTTGGGACTCGACTTGATCGCCTACAAGGCCCCAGGACCCCCTATGCTTCCCCGAGCTTATTGGACTGATTCATGGGGCCCTAGGTCTTGAGCACCTCAGCAGCTGCGGAGAACCTTACCGGACGTGGAGAGCCCCTTGCCATCACCGAAGACCGTCTGGAGGAGGAGGAATTGATGATCGAAGCCAGGGAACCCAACTGTTCTTCCCTGTTCTTCGTGAGCAGCAGCAGCCGTCAGATCGAGGTGGCGCCCCATGTCGAGCCTCAACCGTTGGACGCTGAGCACCAGAGCCGCCCGATCATCTTGGATGATATAATCTCATCCCTCCATCGGTGAACCGCCATCGTCGCACCAGAGGCCACCGCGTGTCAAGTGAGTGAAGCCCAGCTGTCCGATTGCACGCACTTAAGGAGTAATTTGCACTTGAGCCCCTCGCCTTTTTGTATTTAATTTTTAATACTGTAAACTAAGTAGAGCATTGTAAAATAAATGGGATTTTTGCTAATGGGACCTCACATTTCTTGTATTTACAAAATGGTCCCTCCCAGCCTCACGTCCAGTACCACGTGAGGCGCGTAAATTTTGCATGAATCACCCTGGTGGTTTTTGTAATTGTAAAATAGTCTGGAGTATTTAAATAAACGTTTGATCTGTTGGTATATTTGCAACATAGCCCCTGCACATTATTTTATTTGCAACAATGCCCCTGCCAATCTGATTTATTTTATGTGTTCATCTATTTATTAAAAATACCTAGCTTGCTCCTAAAAATATGCAAAATTTAGGCTAGATGCTCTATGCCATGTAGATCCACGCCACATACTTATTTGGCATTTTTGTGCATTTTAGCTATTTATTAAAAATGAAATAGGAGCCCATTTTTGCCCTGTTTAAACTATAAAATACCAAAAAAATAGAAAATGCTCTTGAAAAATTACAAAAAATTTATATATGGTATATTTATATCTATTGAGTCCAGAAAATGAAAATCCCTAAAAATAAGAAAAAGAAAATATAAAAACTTCAAGAAGCTCCAAAATCCTAAAAAAATATAAAAACCCTAGAAAAATACCAAAAAATATTTTCTTACTTTATAATTATCCTCATATTATTATTATTATATTAAAATTAATTTGGGTAATTTTAAGACTTATTTTATATTTTTTAAAACCCAAATTATTTTCGGCCTATTTAACTTGCCCTATATTAGGGACATTTTTGGAATTAAAAAAACATAAAAATTAGTAAAATTCCATAAAAATAACAAAAAAATAATATAAAAATATAGAAAGCCAAAAATAAAAATATTATATTTACATATTTGAAGTATTTATATATATATATATGTACCAATACATGATCTCTCTCTCTCTCCTCTTATATATATCTCTTTATATCTATATCTATTTTATATAATTAAAAATATAAAAAGAAAATATAAAATATAAAAACAAATAAAATCATAAAAACAAAAAAATAATAATAAAAAAATCCACAAAAAGAGGATTCATTTAAGGATAACTGGGATGTACCTAAATACCTATAGGCTACCCATTTTTCTTGCTCTCTGTGGTTCGACCTCTACATGCTTATACACTATGCATTCTATGGTAGAGTTAATAAATTTTAACTCACAATTTTGGGACTTAATTGACTTATTCATTTTTGTGGGTTAATCTCTGATTGATTGGGAGTTATTGAGAGGTCACCACATCGACTATCGATCCACGTTGTGGATTGATACGACCCTTGATTTTTCCCTTTCATCAGATGGCGCCGTTGCCGGGGAGCAATGAGCGTAGCCTATCATACCTTGTCATTCTTGTATAGGAATTCATTTATTCACCATTTATTCTGTGAATACCTGTTTATTTCAAATTGCTTAATTATACATGATTCTTTGATTAGAGACATACACATTCATTTATTTTGATTAATTATTTGATTCTTTATTTTATTGATTGAGCTTATATTAATTCTATTTCTTTGAGACCTTGATGCGAGGGCCCGCCACGCGAGGATGGTTTCTTAGGAAGTTAAGGCAACCGATCTTGGAGGAGGTTGGTCTTCACTTCATGACCAGCTAGAGAGAGAGCACCAGGGATGCAAAGGGATGTGAATTAGCGAGGCCTTGAGTAATTAGGATCAATTTTGTAATTTATTGTGTGAGAGAGATAATTTTGGCATGTAATATAACTTGGACTCTACTCTTCACAACGAGGTCCAGTGCCCGGGTGTCTGTTCACCCGGGGACCTCGTCGCAGCTTTTTCATGTTTTCCCGCCTTGTTTTCTTTGCTTCCCATAGTTTTGAGCTTTCCACCTTTTCTTTATTTTGTTTCGTGTGCATGGAGCCCCTAGACTTAGATTGCTTGACTCGGTAGCTAGGTCCACACCTTAATAAGAATGCATGTTCCTATAGTCTATTACGTATGGATCTAGTCAAATCTAATAAATGTTAGTTGTTTAGAGTCAGACCCACGTGCCGTGAGAGACGTCGTACAATACTGGCAGGACCCGTTGTGGCGGGCACCGAGACGTTTCCAAGACCAGACTCCAGAGTTAGACTTTAAATGACAAACATATGGTTCTTCACGATTAATAGCAACTACTATTTAGGACGATTTTTTCGCCTGCACACTCTCATGTAGATAGGTTTAAAAATTCTGTCTTGCATACCGCATGGAGAGAGCTGGGATGCACTGTAAGTCTTCTAACTCAGCATGCATCATTCGGTTCAACGGTGAGATTTCCATCATAGAACCAACTTGTACGACATTTCCTCTATCTCCCTCTGATTTTGAGCACCTAGGACATAAATGAAAATCTACAAAAACATTAGGCGCTGGTATGAAACAGACTCAAAAAAAGTGAAAACCCAAAAAACTAAAACAAGGGGACTGCTAAATAAACTTTGACCTTAATTAAAACTTGTAATGGACTATCATTGTACTGGGTTCATAAAGCCCTCATTGTTTTTAGGTACCTTTGGAGGGGGACCAAAACCCCACTCCCTTGAGCGAGGCACGTCCCATAAGGAATAGAGCCAAAATCCCAGTCTACAACTGCCTTGTGTATCGTCTGGATTTCCGAAGTATTGGTGCTTCTATCGTACGTAGACGAGTAGGGCTTCGTCGACATTGATGACTCTCTGTTGTGTAGAGAATTGACCTTGTCCGAATTATCGAGCATAGGCCACACCTTCACAGGGGTGTCTGTCTCATCGTCTTGCGCCCTAGTAGGTTTTTGCACGCTCACAGGTGATTCCGTTGCGAGCGAAAACCGAAGTATCGGTTTCGCCTATTAGCTTCCTCTCTCTATATCTTTGGCTGAGTAGGGATCTTGGAAGGGTTACAAGGACCTCAAAAAGTACAGACTATAGGTTACAAAGGAGGAGGACAAGTACGGGATACTCTTCTGGCATTACTCACTCTCCTATAGGGGTAGCGTGCTAAGGACTTGTTTAAAGATATGCCTGAAATAACAACTCTAAAATTGACAAGATAATAAGTAGCCGAACCTTTATGGCTCCACATGGTGTGAGTTGGTGAACTCAATCTTGTATTGTGTTTGTATGGATCTAGATTAAGGTTCAAAGATCAAGTCCCGCGCCTTTGCGCAAATTTTGTTGTGTCATTCTCCTTTGACCCCCGCTCAGTTTGAGCCTTTCTACTATTTTGCACTCCTTTTTACTCCTCGTTGACCATCGTATCCTTCTTCCAACATACACTCCTCTCTTGCTTCACGAATTCGATCCATAGATGGTTTCCGTCAGGACTCTGCCGACACCCACATCGATTCCATGGACTCAACTTCGCCAATAAATTCGAGGCGATTCCCAAGAACCCGATCCAGACTTTGCGGATCGATCTCCCAACTCCTCGTCTTCTACCCTCCTTTTGACCACCCAATAAATCAGGATCACTTTTATCCCACCTTCGCCGTTGTGAATGGAAGTCGATCACAGTCCATATCCTTTTCCGTTCATAACATTCTGGGATTGACCTTGATCCCAGATCCATCATGACAGCTGAATGATATTGTGAAGTGGTCTGATTAGGATTCTCTCATTCTGCAGATAGAAGATAGACCAAGCCCTGGATCCTAATACGGAATTCATTTCGTCAGATTCAGACCCTGACATGGCTCCTCAAGGGAAGGGCAAGGGTCAGCAGCCACCCCAGCCAGAGCAAGGACAGATGCCTGATCAGAATCAGGTTAATGCAAAATTATTGGCATCCATCCAAGCTATCCAACAACAGCTGACCGAGCAGGCCCTAGCACCGACTGCTTTTCAGGATATGCTGAATGACGTAATGAATAGACACGAGGGAGGAGGAGGAGGCTGAGGAGGTGATATTCCTTCAGATGAGGAGGGAGAGCCCGGACATGGGAGACCCAAACCTACACTGAAGGAGACTTATAATCCTGGAGACAGCCAGATGAATGAGTGGATCCTCATTCCACCGGTGCATGCTCACTTTGAGCTGAAGACCTAGTTCCTCGCTCTTCTTCCAGCTTTCCATGGCAATACCAGTGAAGAGTCGTATATCCACCTGCAGCAATTCTCTCGCATCTGCAGAACTACCCACTATCCAAATATCCCTCTGGACATTATCAAAATGATGGCATTCCCCTTCATCTTGCAAGACAAGGCCCTTTATTGGGTCAAAATGATGGCATTACCCTCTTGGTAGGCTCAACTAGATGCGAGAATGAATCAACAACTTCTCCCAAGGAGCCCACGAATCCATACATGAAGCATGGGAGAGGTTCACCGATCTGTAGAACATTTCTTCAGGGGCCTGAACATTGAGAGCCAAAGGCTCGTTGATGCAACATGTGGGGGTTCACACTTCAACAAGGATGAAGATGTAGTCTGGCAAATCTTTGAAGAAATGGCCGAAGGAGAGGCCGCCCTCTCTTCATCAAAGGCATATCAAAAGCATGCCCAGATCCTTCAGAAACAAGTACACATGGCAGCATCCTGCGAGGCGGAGAGAGATGGGAGCTCCAACCTTAGTATCATCGGGGGCCATCTCTCGAAGGTTGATATTATTGAGAAGCGATCACAGGGCCGTGAAAAACTTGCTGTGATCGAAAAGAGGACTCAAAATCTTGATAAGATAGATCAGATCACCAAACAGTTAGAACTGATAGTGGGCACCATCAACTCTGTCCAGTCGACAGTACCATCAGAAGCTCCCGTTGAGAAGAAGGACGATCTACCACTGCCACATCAGCCTCAACAGAGCCAGCAACCACCAGCAGTCCAGCACGTGTACTACGTGCAGGCGCTCGACCAGGGCCAACTGCAGCAGCAGATGGTTGTGTACCAACCAGATTTTGCAGCAGGATCCGATCCAGTCTTCCCACCACCACCCCTGATTCAAGAAGTCAATGGGGGTATGGAGCAATGAAGCACATCCGACCCGTCCTATGGGACAACCTCAGGGTCAGCTACCAGCCAACCGGCAATACCACAAGCCTCAGGGTGATCGATTTGGGCAGTCCTCACAGCTGCCGCTACAATACCATTTGCCTCCCCCATATGCAAATCAATGGAGGCAGAATCAACATTATCAACAGCCGCAATACTGTCAGCCACAACCTTTCCATCAGTATGCAGCCGCTCCACCTCAACAATACCAGCAGTATCCTCCTCCCTCTTACCAGCAATTTCAGCTTCCTGCACCACCCCAGCACCATCAACAACATCCTCAGCACAAGCACATGCAGCAACAGCGTGGTCTGCACGCTGAATCTTCAGAGGCAACTCCTGTGAACCCAACCATGGATTGCTTGGCCCAACTCGTCAAAGGGCTAGCAGATATGACCAAGAGGCTCGATGATCTGACCGCTACCAAGACCACTATCCCAGATCAGGTCGAGGCCAACCCCAATAGCTTTAAAAATAAAGAACAAGTAGTATGTGATGTCCTGTCTGCGTTTGTAGAGTCAGAAAATGATAATCTTGTTTGTACTAATGCTGTCACTCTCAGGAGCGGTAGGGCCTTGCCTCTGCCTGCTATCAAGAATGTGGAGAATAAAGACCAGGTGGATCGTCATCTTCTACATCAGCCATGCTAGCTACAGGGGCGGGTGAGGAGGAAGAAGAAGGAGAAGCCATTCCAGCAGTCATGCAACACCAACACCCTCAGCCAAAAATACAAAAACATCAGCAAAATCAAAAACAATAAAAAGAAGTTTGCAGCCGAAGCAAAGTCGTGCCAGCCTCGGAGGAGTCGCCAGCAGCAACCGATCCCTCGCCAGCCGACGGAGCAGACACCCAATTTTCGCCCATCAGCACCAATATCTCAGGATCCAGTTTGAACTCCCTTTTGTAGTCCAGATGTACAACAATTTGTGGGTGATAGTTATGATGTAGACAAGAACTCTACTTTGCCAATCAGTGATGTAAATATTCCTTTTCCAAATGCAATTGAAAAATCCAAAAAAATTGCAAAAAGAAAAAGTGCATTGTCCAATCCTGGAGCTGTGGAAATAATAGATAACTTAACTGTTGAGATTCCCTTAATGAAGGCCATGGAATACATGCCAGCTGTCAAGAAAGGTTTGAAAGAAGTATGTACCAGCAGGCGTCGACCAGCACGAAAGAACAAACGCCAACAAGTTGAGAAGCACGTCCTCACTTTGGCCACAGTTGCGGCCATTAGCAACATCCCACAGAAAAAGCAGGACAATGGAGCACCTCTTATCAGTTGTGAGATTTTCGATCAAGTCTTCGAGGGCACTCTCCTTGACAGCGGGTCTTCTATCAACCTTTTGCCATCATCAATAACACAAGAATTTGGGCTGGGTCTGCTCAAGTAGACATGAATGATCCTTCAGTCCGCTGACCGATCCATCAAGCGACCCCGAGGTCTGTTGGAAGACGTTGTAGTTAAGGTGCGGGAGAAGCAATTCCCTGTTGATTTTGTAGTCCTTGATATGGACTCACCCGCACCCTTACTCCAAACCCCTGTCATCCTTGGCCGACCATTCCTGTGCACCTCAGGTGCCGTGGTTGATTACAGGTCTGGCAAGATCACTTTCAGCTCGAACAACAAGCAGATCACTATAGACATAATCAGAGAGCCGAACGCCACGACTGATGAGAGCCATGTAGTGTCAGAAGTAGACTGTGACTTTATTGCAGAGATTAGAGACTCATCACTGTCATTGAATGATTCATGGACCCGAGAAATCCTCACTCTCGAGGAGGACTTGGAAAGCACAGTTGATCCATGCTCCGATGATTCTTGGGAGACAGATTCCCAGATGCTAGTGCAACTATGTGATTCCGAGAATTCACTCCAGCCCGAACACAATGAGCATAGTACAGAATAGTTCGGCACATCATCAGGGTCTCAACATAATACCGAGGATGGTAGCTCAAATAAAGAAGTACATCCCACCACCAGTATAGTGTCTGAAGTGACCAACAAGTTGGACATATCAAAACCAGAACTCAAGCCACTTCCTGCAGGTCTAAAGTATTCTTTCCTCGTGGGTAAAGAACACATGTATCGGATCATCATCATCAGCAGGCTGAATCCGGAGCAGGAATCTCGACTTCTCGAGGTTCTAGAAAATAACTGCAAGGCACTTGGTTGGTGCGTATCAGATCTCTGTGGGATAAATCCAGCCTTGTGTTCATATCACATTTATATGGAAGAAGATGCCAAGCCGTCCCGCGAATTCCAAAGAAGACTGAATCCAAATCTCTGGGACATCGTCATGAAAGAAATCACGAAATGGTGTGATGCAAGCTTCATCTATCCCATCTCCGATTCAAAATGGGTAAGCCCACTGCATATGGTTCCAAAGAAATCCGGGCTTACCGTGGTTACCAATGAAAAAGGAGAGGAAATATCCACTCGGGTACCAACATCCTGGTGGGTGTGTGTTTACTACAACCGTCTTAATGCAGCAACTAAGAAGGACCACTTCCCCTTGCCATTCATTGATCAAGTTCTGGAAAGACTAGCAGGCAAGGAGTTCTTCTAATTTTTGGATGGGTATTCCTGGTACAACCAGGTGGCATCAAGAGAAGACTACCTTCCCTTGCCTGTTCGGCACCTATGCCTTCAGGAGAATACCTTTTGGATTATGCAATGCACCTGCGACATTCCAGAGATGCATGTTAGTAGTTTTCGCCGAGATGGTAGGCAGTTTTCTCGAGGTGTTCATGGAAGACTTCTCTGTATATGGTGACAGTTTTGATTCTTGTCTTGTCTTGGGCACCTAAACAGAGTGCTTCAGAAATGTTGTGAAGTCAATTTAGTGTTTTCATGGGAAAAGAGCCACTTTATGGTCACCGAGGGGATTGTGCTGGGTCACGTCGTTTCCAAACGTGGCATGAAAGTCGACCCGGCAAAGGTGGATGTTATTGCCAATCTAGAGCCACCTCAGTCAGTCAAAAATGTAAGGTCATTCATGGGGCATGTGGGGTTTTACAGACGATTCAGTGTCGATCAAGGAAACCGAGTTCAGTGTCGATCATCAAGTTCTCCTTGCTTTCAATCAACTAAAGGAGCTTATCACTCGAGCTCCAATCCTACAGCCGTCGGATTGGTCTCTCCCTTTTGAGATCATGACTGATGCGTCAGACTTTGCAGTTGGGGCTGTTTTAGGACAGAGAAAAAACAAGGCGCCCTATGCCATTCACTACTCCAGCAAGACATTACATGAGGCACAGAGAAATTACACTCCGATAGAGAAAGAGTTGCTGGCCGTGGTTTTCACCCTCGAGAAGTTCAAATCCTATTTGCTTGGATAAAAAAATTACCATTTTTATAGACCACTCTGCTATCCGATACCTACAGTAGAAGAAGGATGCCAAGCCGAGACTGATTCGATGGATTCCTCTTCTCCAAGAATTTGATTTGGAAATCAAGGACAAGCATGGAGTTTAGAATGTGATAGCAGACCATCTCTCCAGAATTGAGCAGCAAGAGCCTCACCTGAACAACGCACCTATCACAGAAACCTTCCCTGACGAGTCAATTTTAGCAGTGGATTCCCTCCCTTGGTATGCTGATATAGTCAATTACCTCGCCTCGGGGGTAACACCATCGGATTGGACGAAGAATCAGAAGAATAAATTCATGTCGACCATCTATTTCTATCAATGGGAAGATCCTCTTCTATTCAGGGAAGGAGCGGATTGCATTTGGCGCAGGTGCATACCTCAGGAGGAGCATTATAGTGTCCTCGAGCATTGTCACTCGCTCGAATTTGGTGGACATCACTATGGAGACCATACGACAGCTAAAGTACTTCAGTGTGGCTTCTGGTGGCCCACACTATTCAAGGATGCAGCAGAATTTGTCAAACGATGCAATGACTGTCAGAGATTGAAGGGTACACTCACTGCAAAAGATTCGATGCCTCTAAAGGTCCTCCAAATAGAAGATGTTTTTGATGCATGGGGCATTGACTTCATGGACCTTTTCCCTTACAGTCAAGGTTTTGAACACATCCTTCTTGCCGTAGATTACGTGAGTCGTTGGGTTGAAGCTATTCCCGCTCGAGCTGCTGACAGTCGGACAGTGTGTCGATTCTTGAAAGATAACATTATTGCGCGGTTCGGGATTCCGAAGACTCTCATATCAGATGGGGGTAGCCATTTCATTAACAAAGAGGTCAAGAAATTAACGAAGGAGTATGGCATCGACCATCTGTTGCCTCCCCTTATCATCCTCGGACCAATGGCATGGCAGAATTGTCGAACAGAAAAATCAAGATGATCCTTCAGAAGCTTGTAAGGCCGGACAGAAAGAACTGGTCTCAACTCTTTGACTCAATCCTCTGGGCTTACAGAACCACCTACAAGTCTCCCTTGGGTATGTCACTCTACCGTCTTGTATATGGGAAGCCATGCCATCTGCCCGTTGAATTAATTCACAAGTCTTTATGGGCCATCAACATGTGCAATTTGGACTCACGGAGAAGTGGTCAGAAAAGAAAAGATGATCTTAACAGACTCTTGGAGTTCCGAGACTATGCATACAATAACACATTGATGTACAAGGAAAAGGTGAAATGCTGGCACGACCGACACATCAGACGAAAGACCTTTGAAGTTGGACAGAAGGTGTGGTTATTTGATGCAAAGTTACGGATCTTCCCGGGAAAATTAAAGAGTAAATGGACAGGGCCATTCCGAGTTCGTGAAGTACGTGACAATGGAAGCATTGCTATATCAGAATTGTCCCCTGACGCACAACCATTCGTCGTCAACGATCAACTCCTGAAGCCTTATCTCGAGCCTGATACATTCTTGGCCGTTGTCGACTCCATCCAGCTTCTGCACCTTGATGACATACCCACAACATTGTCAGCATCATAAGATTCAGACGCTGCACCTCAAAAATTATTCATCTGAATTTTTTTATTCTTTTATTCTTTTCTTCTTTTCCTTTTCAATTTTTCTTTCTACCAAAAAGGTGTCGCCCCTTGTTGACAGTCTTCTATACCTAGAACGCACTTTGTCGTAAATATAGGGGGGTGTGCATCCTGAGACTCTTTATTCTTTGATCCTCTCCATTGTCTCCTCTTCTTGTCTATACTTAGGAGTATCTTACCCTAAGTATAGGGGGAGACAATCTGAGTACGATCTATCTATTCTCATCCTTGACCATTCCTGCCTTGTGTACATCCTGCTATACTTAGGATTATTTAACCCTAAGTATAGGGCGGCGGTCAACTTCTTGATTTATTTATCCCCTTATTCATTCATTCTTTCGACTTTTCTCTACTTAGTCCGAGTTATGTCTTTGCTTCTTCTCTTTGATCTTTGAGGACATAGCTCGAGCTAAGTATGGGGGGGGGCGTATATACTATGTATACACTATCAACCATAACTCGTACTGTAAATAAAAAAAATAATATCTGAAGATAAAATAATACTAAATGTATTTTTACCATAGATGACTGTGAACTCTTCAAAGTCCTTTTGTACATACTGATTAATAAATCAGGCAAAAAGCAACTTTGTACAAGATTTGAAACTCTTTGTGAAAACTTTGTAAAATGTTGTAAAAACTATTTGAAAAATAGTGTGTAAAAAATATTCAACATTTGTAAATATTTTTGTTTGCAAAATTTATTTTCTTTGCGTGAAATAAAAATGTTTGAAAAGCAGTTTACAAATGGTAAAAAATGGTTGTAAAATTATTTTGAAAAATCTGTCTATACTGTTTGAAAAACCTATGCAAAATGATTTTCAAATGTGTGTACATGTTTGTAAAAATATTTTGGACTATAGTCTTCAAAATCTTTTGAAAATGATTTTCAAATAAGTCTGAAGAGTACACACACAAAAGAAATAAAAAAAATTCATGCAAAAACCAGCAATAATTACAAATAACTTATAAGAGCCTAAACAAGTTTGTACATAAAATATAGTTTTTCTTTGTATATACTGATTAACAAATCGGGTTAAATATCTTTGCAAAATGAGTTGAAGAATGGTGTGAACTGTTTGGAAAACTTTTTGTGAAATATTTTCAACCTTTGTAAAAATATTTTGACTGCAAAAATTCTTATATTGTGTGAAATAAAGGATTTGAAAACCTATTTGCAAATGATTTTGAAAATATTTGTAAAAATATTTTGACAAATGTACATATAGTGTTTACAAAATCTTTGAAAAAATGGCTTTCAAATGATTGTAAATATTTGCAAAAATTATTTTGTACTATAGTTTTCAAAATGATTCTGAAATAATTTTGAGGAATAAAAGCATCATTGATATATATATATATCATAAATAAAATACATAAATTCTTTATCAACTATATATACACCTAAATAAATCACTTTGTTAAAACATATAAATTCTTTAAAATTGTTTAAGTCTTGAAAAACAAAGCGGCACGTCCGTGTAAATAGTTGTACATATTTTATACTTAAGGTGCCGAAATTATTTTATTTGCAAAATTATTTGTGTAAATATTTTCTCTTTGTTTTCAAAATTCTTTGAAAAATTGCATCATTCATTGCGCATAGCATGTGCATATCATTCATATTCTTTTTGAGTAAGCTTGATGATTGAACCAGTCCAATAAAGTCTAAAATTGGAGCTTGGTTGGACTTTACCGCACCTAACTGCACTGGAACCTTATGGAACTAGGTTTAAGGTACTTCAGGTCTATTCATACTTAATTCTTTGAGATATCAGGGCTGGGTTCAAGTCACCTCAACTGACTAACTAGAACTTTTCGAGACACACGCACGACTCTTGTCAGCCGTGATCTAACTTGGACACTTGCACCTTTCACTTGGCTCAACTCAGTTGGAGTGGTGAGGGGGTTGGATTTGCCAGTATGAGACGCACACGGGTGGAAACATTCGTCCTCGTCTAGGGAGGGAAGTGCACCCCAACCTGTTCCAGTTTCAATGAAGTCGAATGACAGGAGAGTGTGGGTTGCGATAAAGCTTCAAAAGTCTGGCTCAAGAGGAAAAAGTCCTTATGTAAATGCTGTTGTGAATAGTATTTCAAAAAAAACTCCAAAAGAAGTGGACATGCTTGGAAATAAAAATAAAAGTGCCTGCTGGAGTATGTATATATGTTGTATAGAAAATGAGCAAACTTGGGCATCAAACCTATACCATGTGAGCCTTCAACTGGATGACTTGACTACACTGGTCTAGCATCCCAGGATAGGTAGCTACACTGGCTACCGTCCATTCTCTTCTTCACCTCCTCCTGTTGAGTTAGATGGCACATGAACTTAGAAGGGAATACCCCGCTCCTCGACGACAGAGGGCTGGATTGGGGAATCTTTGGGTTGTCATTCTGGAGAAGCTAGTTCCTTTTTCATTTCAGTTGGGGAGAGCCACTATCACTCACACTGTAGAAGTCAGCTTCATAGTCATAAGGGTTTGTGTATGGCGTAGGCCAGTTCTGACCAGGCTATTGAGGTGGGTTGAACCGAGTTCTGCGACTCTTGAAGGCTGTTGTGTTTTAAAGTTGGTTCCCGAAAGGTTCTACACACATCCACACCCAAGGACTAACAGAAGCTCCAAATTCTGATTTTATAAGGACAGATATTGCACTGAAAGCAATCTTATTGACTCTATCTTTTTCAATTTTCTTTTTCGTTTCTTTTCTTCTTATTCTTTGATTCTTTTCTGTACTTATTGCATAAGTATTTGCTAGGGACTAGAAAAGGCAAGTATAGGGGGGGGGGTGATGAATCTCCCTTTCATCACCTTTATTCTATCATTTTGGCCTTAAAAACCCTAGCAAATGCATGTAAATATAATTAATTTGTACATCATAGCATCCATTCTTTATTGTACTTATTTGTACATAAAATAAGGTTTTTTATGCCAAAATTATAGAATAAAGAGAAGAAAAGGAAAAAAGGATAAAATATTGCAAATATTTATGACCCTAACCCTGAGACTAAGTCCAGAATGGAATGGGTCGACAAGGAATAAAGTAGGGGGAGATAAGGGCCAAGAACACAATAAATATCTCATTTATTCATTCTTGATTTATGCATTTTGACACTTATTTTGTATCTAATTATTCATTCATCAAATAAAGAAATTTTGTACGTAAAAGTTGTAGATAATAATGTAAATAAAAATACAAAATTGAATTTGTACAAAAATAATAAACGATGTACATTTTATACACGGAATAAAAAGCCAGAATCTCAACTTCACATAACCCTATCTTGCACATAAAAACTCAAAATCTACCAAAATCACATTTAATTGTATATAACTTTTCAAGAACTAGTTAATAAAATTGGTCTCATAATTTTTTGGAGTTCATCTGTGAAAGCTAGGTTTTTGGCCTTCATTGTACAGTTTACCCGATTAAAAGATTCATTATATTCATTATTCATTATTTTTACAAACTTATATTTTTAGTATTTTGTAAATAATATACATAATGCATGTAAATATTGATATTAGAATAAAACCAAAAATAACATGTAAAATAAAATAAGTCTATGAAATACATAGACAAGAATACCTATGTATTACTTGTATATAAATAAAAAGGGAACTTCATTCTTTTATTCTTTCATATTTTTATTAACTTGTAAATATTAGTTATATTCCATTAAAAATGTAAATACAAAATAAAAATCAATGAAATTCATTCAAAAAAAATAAAATGTATATAAAATACAGGTAAAATACCTATAAGTATACCTACAGATTATATATGCCTATTTATTTAAATACGCAAATAAACTCATAAAAATAAAATAAAAATATATTTAGGTATATAAAAATAAGTTATAAATATAAAAAATAAGAAAATAAAATAATAAAAATAAAATATATAAAATAAAAATAAATTATATAAAATACATGTAAATACACTTATAAATACACCATTAAAATAAACTTATAATATAATACATAAAAAAAAATAAATAAAAATCATGAATAAATACTACATTATTTTGTAAACATTTTTTATTTTATAAGCAAAAATTAATAAAATCATTTATCATGTTTAATCAATGGGTCAAATCGACGCTGATGTGGACCAATCAGAGTCTGTCCATCGTTGACCGCCCGGTTAACTTCTCTGCCACCAGTCGCCTTGTGTCAGATGTCATTTCGGCCCATCTTCTCCGATTTCCCAAACCAATCCAATGAGTAGATCGCCTCGATTCCTTCATGAAAATGTTTCGTCAATGATCCATCCTTCATGCCAACATATCAGATCAATCCTCAGACCTGGCGATTCTTTGTTGTACCCCGGTCAATAAGGGTGCATCGCCATGTCCATAAATAAGAGCCTCGACCCCCGTATTGTTTTTGGTCTCCTTTTGGTCTTTTTCCACCTTCGTTTCCAGTCCTTAGAGAACCCTCGTGACAGGGGGTCCTCTTGGAAGCGCTAGCTGGTCGGAGGAGTCGTGGGAAGCACCCACGGCGGAGCTCCGGCGTCGCCCTGCTCCCTGGTCGACCACCACGTATAAGAGCTGTTTTATCCTATTTAATCGCTTCGTTTTCTTTCCTAGGATGTAATCTTGTAGTTAGTTTAGGTATTGGAGCTGTAGATGCTAGATAAGATCAAGATCGAAGTTCGCCAGAGCCCCGCTCCGGCGAACCTCTTCACCCCGATCTACAGATCCTCCAAACTCTCGTTCATCACCACTTCATTCCCTATGCGTTCTACATCTAACCATCGCCTCAGATCAACCAGAGCTACCCCCGCTCTGCGAATCGAGGTTTGATTCCTCCACTTCGCCGGACCTCGCCACCCACGCCCATTTTTTACCTCTGAGGCTGCAACTCCCGGTCGAGGGAGACCCCCCTCGAGCCCCTCATTCTTTTGGTGCAGGTCATACGCTAAACATAGCCCCTTGGGACTCGTCTTGATCGCCTGCAAGGCCCTAGGACCCCCTATGCTTCCCCGAGCTTGTTGGACTGATTCATGGGGCCTTGGGTCTTCTTGAGCACCTCAGCAGCTGCGGAGAACCTCGCCGGACGTGGAGAGCCCCTTGCCATCACCGAAGACCGTCTGGAGGAAGAGGAATCGATGATCGAAGCCAGGGAACCCAACTGTTCATCCCTGTTCTTCGTGAGCAGCAGCAACCGTCAGATCGAGGTGGCGCCCCAGGTCGAGCCTCAACCGTTGGATGCTGAGCATCAGAGCCACCCGATCATCTTGAATGATCTAATCTCATCCCTCCATCGGCGAACCGTCATCGTCGCACCAGAGTCTGCCGCGTGTCAAGTGAGTGAAGCCCAGCCGTCCGGTTGCACACACTTAAGGGGTAATTTGCACTTAAGCCCCTCACCTTTTTGTATTTAATTTTTAATACCATAAACTAAGTAGAGCATTATAAAATAAATGGGATTTTTGCTAATGGGACCTCACATTTCTTGTATTTACAAAATGGTCCCTCCCAGCCTCACGTGCAGTACCACGTGAGGCGCAAAAATTTTGCATGAATCACCCTGGTAGTTTTGTAATTGTAAAATAGTCTGGAGTATTTAAATAAATGTTTGATCTGTTGGTATATTTGCAACATAGCCCCTGCATGTTATTTTATTTGCAACAATGCCCCTAGCAGGCTGATTTATTTTATGTGTTTCATCTATTTATTAAAAATACCTAGCTTGCTCCTAAAAATATGCAAAATTTAGGCTAGATGGTCTATGCAATGTAGATCTACACCACATACTTATTTGGCATTTTTGTGCATTTTATATATTTATTAAAAATGAAATAGAAGCCCATTTTTGCCCTGTTTAAACTATAAAATACAAAAATAAAATAGAAAATGCTCTTGAAAAGTTACAAAAAAATTATATATGTATATTTATATATCTATTGAGTCCAGAAAATAAAAATCCCTAAAAATAAGAAAAAGAAAATATAAAAACTTCAAGAAGTTCCAAAATCCTAAAAAAATATAAAAACCCTAGAAAAATACCAAAAAATTGTTTTCTTACTTTATAATTATCCTCATATTATTATTAACATATTAAAATTAATTTAGGTAATTTTGAGACTTATTTTATATTTTTTAAACCCAAATTTTTTCAGCCTATTTAACTAGCCCCATATTAGGGACATTTTTGGAATTAAAAATACATAAAAATTAGTAAAATTCCATAAAAATAACAAAAAAATAATATAAAAATATAGAAAGCCAAAAATAAAAAATATTATATTTACATATTTTAAGTATTTATATATATATATGTACCAATACATGATATCTCTCTCTCCTCTTATATATATATAAGTCTCTCTTTATATCTATATCTATTTTCTATAATTAAAAATATAAAAAAGAAAATATAAAAAATATAAAAAATATAAAAAACAAATAAAAATAATATAAACAAAAAAATAATAAAAATAATAAAAAATTAAAAACCCACAAAAAGAGGATTCATTTAAGGATGACTGGTATGTACATAAATACCTATAGGGTACCCATTTTCTTGCTCTCTGTGGTTCGACCTCTACATGCTTATATACTATGCATTCTATGGTAGAGTTAATAAATTTTAACTCACATTTTTGGGACTTAATTGACTTATTCATTTTTTGGGTTAATCTCTGATTGACTGGGAGTTATTGAGAGGTCACCACATCGACTATCGATCCGCCTTGTGGATTGATACGACCCTTGATTTCTCCCTTTCATCAATAAGGGAACCCTAGGTCCTCATTTTCAATAACTTCATTATTTTCTTTCCACATGGTGTTAGAGCGATAATCCTAGACTGGAGTTTTATACCATAATCTTCTTACCCCTCTCATGTCGGTCGACCAACCCCTCTTCCTCTCCCTGTCGCCACCACCTAGGACCCACCACCTCATCACTGTTGGCTGAGGAACCCTAGAGGTCCTTCGTCGACACCTACAACCACCGAAGGTCTATCTTAGGCAGTTGTGAGGGCCTGGTAGGTCACCACACGATGATCGATGGTGCCACCGATGTGTATCAGCACCACCGGTCACTGCCAAGGTCATCGGTAGTGACTCCAAGCTGCTGCAGCAACCCTAGCAACTCAGTTTGGTAGGCTAACCATTCCCAAAGGCATTTCTAGGGTCTTGTTTCATCATCCAGGGAATTCACATCCATTGTCATGCTTCCAGAGGTCTCTTAATGACACGATTTTTGGTCTATTATAGTTTAAATAAGACCTTTAATCTCATCTGCGCACCCTAGAGGGTGTCGACATATGATGGTAATGGTTGTGGCTTGAGTCTACAACCACAATCATTTCCTTATGTATCTATGTAGACGCATTTGATCTAGTCTGCAACCATTGTCTTCGTATTCGACATCTTGTCAGAAATCAAGGTTGACGTCCCATTCTTGGATGTCTTCAAATGTCTGACACCCATTGTTAACATTGATGGGACCAACTATGAATTGTGGCCCTTGCAGTTCATGAGCCTTATGCAGTGCAACGGAATGAAGTGCATTCTGACACAGTAGGAGACGATTGACAAGACTGGGCCTAATGCATTGTTGGAGGTAGATGAAATGTATACACATATATGGCTATCCAACACACTGGTTGTGCAGATAGCCGATGATATCTTGCATCAACCTGCAACCAAGGTGACATGGGACGTCCTTGTAGCAATAATCTCAGATGAGGCATAAAATGAAGATACTGCAGCTCTAGCATAATATCTTCACCATCAAGCAGAATCACCGCCCTCTTCATACCGTATACACATCTCTCATGGGTATGTTTGAGAAACTACATATCTTCATGCCTCTTGCAGTGACATCGGAGCAAGAGAAGGCATATAGGAACACCACCATTGGTGCCGTCTTTTTGGCAGCCGTTGATCCTGAGTAGGACCTCACACAATCCCAGTTACTTGTGGATTCTACCATATCTCCAATGGAGGAAGCATACCAGCGACTTAGTAGGATCAATGTTCCTTCATCAACCCTCCCTCAGACCTCCTTGGCAATGACCGCATATCACGGTAGAGGAGGATCGTTACAGTTCAGAGGAAGAGATCCTTGTGGTAGAGGAAGGGGTCATTCACAATCCTCATCCTTATGTAGTTACTGTAATCGCTCCGATGATTCATAGGACACATGCTAATACAAGCACAGATTTTGAGCATCTGCTCATACTGCTAAACATGTTGAGATGACCACACCTCCCGCCACTGCTTCTGATTATATATTCCATGAGTTAGTCTCCTGTCCGAGGGATATCATGCCACCCACTTTCAGATCTTCTAGTGCACCATCTGGCTCATCTGACTTTGCTACAATGGTTTCTGCCAATACTTCAGGTAAAGTAAATGACTTTACTACTTGTCACTGGGCATAACTCTTGGAGTGGATCATGGACTCCACTGTTACTCATCACTTATGTGGAGACAAGTCTCATTTCACTTCAACCTGGCAGAACCATAGTTATTATTGATCACACAATCCCCAGTTGCTGGACATGAGGAGATAGAAATAACACAATCCATGCACATGAATAATGTTCTTCATGAATTTCTTAATGAATTTAGTATCTATCATTCAAATCATCAAGGATTTACATTTTTGTGCCATCTTTGACTCCTCTTCTATCGTGTTTCACTATATATGCGCATGTTGACCGTATGTGGTTGTGAGCAAGGTGGTCTCTGTAGAGTGGTTCAATCTCCATATATCGGTGCCTCTTCCATCCCACTAGGAAGTTTACCCCTACGTGTGACATCTTTGGTTCGGTCATCTTCCTCTACAAAAGTGGTGTAAAGTCTTTCCTAAGATTGCCTTCCAGTATGAGGCTTATCGGCTTGGGAAGAATCACCATTCTAGTTATCCTAGTTGTTTGATTCGTAGCAATAGTTCTTTATTTGAGTTAGTACATTCTGATATCTAGGGCCCCATTGTGCCTGCGACCATTAGGTGCACATGATTTATCATATAGCTATAATCGATTACTTTTGATTGTCATGGGTTTTTTTATTGAAAAACAAATCTTAAGATGGTCTATCATCCAACCATATATTTATGAAATAAAGTTTTTTTCTGCTATCTAGTATGTTTGCTATGATAATGCCTTAGAGTTTTGTACTACTTAGCTATCTCATTTTTAGGTCTCATGGCATTATACATCAGACGTCTACCATAACATTTTTTAGCAGAATGGTATTGCAGAATGCATACACTGTCATCTTCTTGATGTGACCAGAGCTCTTCTCATTCAAAGTCTATAGTGATGGCACTGGTGATTTTTCTATGCAACATTTTACTTTACTAGATGAGCATGTGCCTTCTCGGGAGGTTAGTTTGCATGCTAAGGAGCATGTAGATGACCTCGATGTATCTATTTCTCTATGGAAGCAGAGGCGTACATGTACCGCATATCCTCTCCCTACCCATGTTTCTTTAGAGTGTCTTTTAGAAGATTTTAGGAGATTTGTCTTGGGTCTTTCAGATGTAGACACACCATGAACGTACCACTCCATGCAAATAGTCATTGTAATCTTACCATGGGGGAGGAGATGATTGCACTATAGTCACATGACATGTGGAGCCTTATTACCGCTCCTACAGAAGAATTTGTGGTGGAATGGAAGTGGGTGCTTGACGAATCTATGATTCATTACTCTAATTAGTTGAAAAAAGATCTTCATATCGAGCAATTAAATGCATTTAGATGTTTGTAGCTTATAATTAGTATTCATACACTTGTAAATAATTTACATAAATTAGTACTTCTTTTTTTGGTTTCATTTATTCACTAGTAAAATAGCCTACCTTCACACATCTTTAATTAATTCACACTAACTCCAATTTACATCAAACTATCTCCTATGTGTACATATCACTAATATTCATCAATGGAAATCCTAAAACAAGTCCTAAAGTGTATATATGTCAAATAAAGCTAAACCCTAGTTTGAGACTAAAAAGTTGTAAAATCAAATATCTCTCACATACACTCTCCTATTAACCCATACTCCCTTTTGATTTAATGTGCACATAATTATCTACAAATCAAGTTAAAATTCATAGAATCAGAGTTCATATGTTAAACTTGGGTTTTGAGATCGAATTGTACATTTGTATATTCATTGATTTTTGATTCACCATTTTATGTACAAATTTACTCTTTTCGATTTATTTTTGTTTCATTTCTTTCGTTTGAGTTGTCTTTTAATAAATATTACAAAGTCAAAATCCAAAAAATACAAAAAAGCTAAGAAAATAAATGGTTTTGAGTATATATATACACAAATTCGGTACATAAATCTCTTTTATTTTATTTCTTTATTTTTTTCATTGTCACAAACACAGTAAATTAGATTAATATGTCAATGCATTTCTTTTTTTTCATTTGTTTTTATTTGACTTTCTTTTATTAAAATCACAAAAAATGCAAAATTTAAAAATCGAGTATTCTGTACATAAAATACCATCAAAAGATATGATTTGAGATCTTTTCATTTTCGTTTCTTCACAAGAGATGTAGATATCATAGAGATGAACAAATTTTATAAAAAAGAACTTTTCATTTTTAGGTAATTTTGTATTTTTTGTTTTTCTTTTAATTTTGGGTTTTGATTTTTGTGGGATCGACATGTAGCCACCATGTGCCACACCCTTGTCCTCTAGTCACACCTCATGTGAACCATTACATCTACGTATAATCCAATGGTCTAGCTGTCCCAAGTTATTTCCTCCTTTTCCCCATTCCCACAGCTGTTCATCCTAGCCATTAGATCTGGTAAGATCCAACGATCTTGAGGTCTTCTCCTTCTTCCTGTTAACCTCAGCCCTCCCCAATGGTCGAGGACCATCACCCACCCACCCTATCTCCATCCACTGTCATTGACCTACCTTCGATCCTAACCAACTACCCGAGAACCACATAACCCTAACACCCCATCCCACAAAACCCATCACCAACGCTCTTCACATGCCATCCGTCGTTCTCCCCCATCTTCTCCCAAATCGAGAGAGAGAGAGAGTCGAGGTATTTGTTTGTGACATCATCCACACATCTTTAATGATGACCCCTAAAGGGCATGATCCACATATGTTTCTTTCCCATGTTGTTTCTCCGATGATCGAGCAACGAAGCTTTGAAGGTCCCCATCCCATTCTAGAAGCGACAACCATGAGTGAGTCTCCTCTCCTCCATTTCCAAGTGAACCATCAAGTATACCATACTTCCCATTTTTCCTTCTTGTCCATTCCTCTTCTTCTCTTCTTCTTTCATATTCTATTCCTCGACTCCTCTGGCAATATCCCTAGTGTCCATAATCAACCCATCTCCTGGTCCTTAATCTAAACCTCCGACAAATGCCCTCACCTTTGTTCCCCTTCATTTCACTTCTTTCCTACGTAAACGTCAACCGAAGATGTCACATGGGCTTTTTCTAGTCTTGTCAGGAACATCTTAAATGCATTGATCCACCTGTCCATGATGAATGGAAATAGGATCCAGCTGAGCTCCTTTTAACTCCATCCACCGCCTTCGACAGGAGCTCCACCCACCCTTCCTTTTTCTGCATTCACGGCCACTACCAAGCTTTGTACGCTTCAACCAACTAATCTATTGCATGATCAACACTGGTGGTTGGAGCAACATCAGAACCTAAGAGTGGAGCATCATCGCTGATTGAAGAATCGATCATTAGAGTCCATCGAGGGCTTCCACCTTTCAGTTGCACATCAGAGAAGATAATGGGAGGAAGACATGAATACCTCCAGGTGCTACATCTGTCATGCGATCGAATCACATATCGCATCCAAGCCCTTGATGCACACCCAAATGTCAGCCTCTGAATTAACCACCCCATCATCATCGTCGTTCAATTACTAAAGCATCTCCCTTGTCAGATACCAGGCACCTCCACATGTGGGGTAATATGAACAAGCCACCCTCTCACTTCAGGAACTACATATAAGCCCTCCTCACGTGAGTCTTTTCATATGCGGTAGAGGAATTGCACCGAAATCCCTGGAACTTCCTAAAATAATGTATATGCCCGTGCTCTTGGCAAATTTTACAGAGGATGACAATGACTTCAATATTGCATAAATGCCCCTATGAAGGTCTATTTTGCACTGATTTCTATTTATTTTGTTACATTTATGCCCCTACACTATTTGGTGAATACATTAAACATCCTTTATCTAAATATTGAGCCCTTGGTTCCATTTAGAAGCATGTTTAATTCTCTATTATCTGAGATACCAGGACTCATGTTTTAAGATATTATGAATATTAATTAATTGAAGGGAATTCATTCATCTATTCTGTACACATATATTCTTTGAAATCGATTTGGATTGCTCATTAAAATTATGGAAAATTAAGACATTGCTTTGGGGGAATTAATTTTAGATCAATTGATACACAATTAATTAGAATTAAGTAATTCTTGAATCTTGGGTATTAAATTAAAAATATTGATTGGCTCGTTCATTTTCTTGCTTCATTTCTTTTCTACATTCATCATTTTCTTTAAAAGATTCTAAAAATTGCATTGTTTTATTTTCTTTCATTACAATTTTTGTATAAAAAAATCTTTGAAAAACATTTGCACTAAGTCATTTAAAATTGATCTTAAGTTGATAAGTTTCTTCCTTGTGTCGGTCATGGGGCTTACCCAAGTAAAATAAATAATTTGACTACTTATATTCATTGATTGATTTTTGTGTGTGGTTTTTGGATTACATATTTTATCACTTGTTACCGTCAATAATTTCATGTAATTAAGAGTGGTAGAATGAATTTTTCAAATGACCTCGTTACCGGGAGGAACAACTTAGGATACTTTTAGAGAACTTAGTCTCTAGGTTTTCCTTCCCCCAGGTAGTCTACCCTGATTTCTTCTTGTATACATTTTTTCAGCATTTTTTTATTTTACCTTTTTTGTATACATTTTTATATCTCTCTAATATAATATGTGTTTTTTGCGAGGTACCCAATGAACTTGGAGTAGTTTTTTGGGAGTTAACGTAACTCGAGGAGACCATAAGCATGCAATTTTGTGGATTGAGCATGATAAGGGGGCACAATACAAATTTTTTATTTGAGAGAGAGTTTAGATTAGATTTTTATGCTTTAGTTTTGGACATTTATTTTTGTAAATAATTATAATAACTATATATTTCCATTGTTCATTGTTTGAAGACTCACACGCGTAACCAGATACCAAACTTTGGGTACATCTTGACCCCAACTATGAAGTCGGGGCCTCGTAATTGGTTTGTGGTATGTTACGTAGAACTAGGTTGCACTGCAACTCATAGAGATACTCTTAGGTTGCTTATGCTTGTGGTTTTAGGAACACACAACTTTCATTGATAATAGATGCACTACTACATTCTATCTAGTCATATTCAAATCAAATTCTTCCTACTAATATAACTACTTATCTTAGGTGTAGTTTCTTGAATCTGCACTCATATAGTTTAAAAAATTCTATTCAATCTTGCTTTCTACATGGTAGAGAGTTTGAGGCAATGTAAGTACTTCTCTTATGCATCATATATTTATCACTGACATTTAATTTTTTGATTCCCTCCTCATTTTTTATAAGACAGGATTAAAGAAATTGGGACTGATAGGTAGACACACGTTTTGTGTTTGATTTAGTTCAAGTAACAACTAATCTCTAAAATCGAGACTGCTAACTTGGTAGACCTAAAAATTGGAATAACAATAGAATTGCATTGTAGGAGAGCAACCTCGATCCTTGTACGCATGTACTTATACTATGAGCGGGTGAGGACATAGCTTAAAGGTTCGAGCCTAAAACACTTACCTATATCCTATGTCTCCAAATCCGACTCTCATAGGTTTAGAAGCTGCAAGCACTCACCTTTGACCATAGTAGATATCTTGGGTGTGCCAATCTATTATCTCTTTTAGGGATGTGATATAACTCGACAACCCGACATATAATTCCTTTGATCAAGAAATAATAGAACCACATCTGGACTTCAGGACAACACACAATGTGTGTAATTGACATAAAGATTACTTTATCATCAAATTAAAATTAAAAAGACAATCAACCAGACCTTTGTGTCCCTCATTGTATTGAGTTGGTGAAATTGGGTTTTGCTTTGTGTATTGATTGTGTGTGTTCAAAGACCATGCTATTAGCATCATTCCACATCACTCATGACTTGATTGCATGCTCATATTCATATCTCTTGACATAAAAGATGGATGATTTGAGATATTTTTATTCGAATCTTGCTAACTTTTCATTGAACTCTCCAAACCTCATGTCTTTTTAGGTCCACAATGACTCCTAATAAGGACCATCTTGGAACCAAGATGACTCTTTTCTTGGATCCAACTCGAATCAATCAACTCTAGAATTTGATAAGACCCATAATAATCCTCTCTTTTCACACCAAGGGTGACCCTCTTCGTAGTGTTTCTAGATCTTCTTATGCTATCATGAGGACTGACACAAATCCCTTTTCCAATATCAATGAAGAAGACAAAGAAGAAATGCCTCCAAAGAGAGAAGATGATGGTATAGATAATGTACTGAAGTAGATCTTGGCTAGACTGGCAGAATCCAAGCCGAGAAATTAAGAGACTACAATCCCAAATAGAACATGTGCGAGTAGGCGGAGGACGGAATGTGAGAGCACAAGTTCAAACAATGCGGGATGCATATAATCTTGGTGTGGTTCTATCAATTACAAGATCCGATTCCCAGTCATTGAAGAGAAACTTGATTTAAAGACCCCATTTCTTTCATTGAGACCATAATGTAAGGAAATCCTACAAATAATTATTCACCTTCCTACGCGAGTTTGAGTTGGTCTGCCAGAATTTGGTCATCCTAGGATAACTCAAGCCTATATCAGATTACGAGCCTTCCCCCATGACTTAAAAGAGAAGGCCCAAAATTGGTTGTCAAACCTGGGAAGGGAGGTGATCACATGTGATATACTAAGAGACCTATTCTTAAAGAAGTTCTTTCAACTATGACGGACTAATCAGATGAGGTCTCATATCAGAAACTTCACGTAATTATCTCATGAGCCATTTCGTGAAGCTTGGGAGAGGTTCAAGGATATTCTACAAAGATGCCTTTTCCATGAGTTGTCCTGGACTAGGCTAGTACATAGTTTCTTTTGAAGGATATGGTTAGATCCTCAAGCACATTACGGAAGCGTGATCGTCGTATCGAATACAACGAAGAACAACTAGTCGTACTAGTTGTTCTATGTAGCGGAAATTAAAAATTTTATGCGACGAAACCACATGATCCAAGAACACTTCTCGGATCATTTCGTCTAAACCACAAACAAGTAATAGGATTACCTCTTGAAGCGTGGTTGTGATCGAGTCTCTAAACGAAGAGACCTCCTGTCTCAAGTTCGATCCGACGGAGGAGACGCTTGTGAGCGCGAGGATGAATCGCGTGCTTCTCGCAATCCATGTTGATGATCCAAGCGGTGGATCTCTTGATCTCGACACATGAGATCCATCGTCTTCTTCACGAGTGAGGCACACCGAAGGAGACGGAGATCCACGAGCAAACGATCGGGCAGCAAAACGACGATGCTGCGGCGATGGAGAACCTCTCTAGGGCATCCATGGTGGACGGTCACATGAGAGAAGAAGAGAGAGTAGACGTGCAGAGAGAAAGAGAGAGAGAGAGAGAGAGAGTTGTTGTCTCACTTGTTGTGTAAAGAAGAGCAAAGGGGTGCCCTTCTATTTATAATATTTTTGGATCCATGGATCTCAATCCATGGGACAACACAAATCCAATGGCTCTCATTGATTGTGTTTCTTTCAATGGCTAAGATTTGTGTTGGTAAAACCAACAACAATTAATTTAATTGAGATTAAATATATATTGATAAATCAACATAATTTAATCCTCAAATTAAATCAACCACATATGGAGAAAATGGGAAAGAGAGAATGCCTCCTTCCATATACATGGAGTGGACGACCTCCCTTTCCTAATAGGAATAGGTGGTCGTCCCTCCTATGGAAGGAGCATCTCCAAATGTAATCTCCCTTGATTACATTATTCCAAGTATCTCCAATTTATTACAACAACAATTGTTGTAAATAATTCTACAAAATAATTCATAATTATTTTGTGAACATTGCAATCTTGCCATTGGAAAATTGTGAATCACATTCACAACCCAAAATAAAATGTAAATTACATTTTCAATTTAATGTCCAATGTGAATCCAATTCACATCAACATTTAATTAACACATGTAAATTACAAATTGCTCTCTCTTATATATTATAAATCATATTTATAATATATAGGCTAATATGGATATTTCTATCTACATTATTCATATCCATGATAATTAAATCACATTTAATCATCTTGGATCTCTTTTCTCATGTGCTCAAATAATATGAATTATATTCACATTATTTACATCTTTGATAATCAAATCACATTTATATATCTAAGATAGCTCTCTTTATGATCATGATAATTAAATCATATTTAATAATCCATTTTCTCAATGCTCGGATACTCATATCAACAATGAAATTATCCATGAACTCTTTCAAGGATAATGCGCTTTCTCCGCGAATACTTGGAGATAAGGACAGGGCGATTGCATTGTTCCATGTATAGTGACTTGGATATTGAGATCATGTCTCAAATCCAGATCGCGGGCCTCCCATAGATGCTTGATTAAATCAAGAGCGCAAATCTAATCTTCTCATTGTATCTAAATCACATTCAGATCAATGTCCAACATTTGGACTAAGATCAGATTACTTCTCTACCGAGAGGAGTCACTAAAATCCAGACCCGTTTCATCACTCCCTAGGAATGAGAGCGTCATGGTTATACAATCATTTATGATCACATCACCCTCAGGTATTCCTAATACCTGTACATCCTGCATACTAGAAGACTCAGACTAAACCCGAAGTATTGGATCAACTTTATACTGTCTACTTCATGGTTTTATCAGTAAGTTTCTCATTCGATCATTGGGAGTTGGTATCGATCATACACTTTCCGAAAGCATATATCATACCTAGGTCTTGATCATATACTTTCCAAAAGTATATATCAAACCTACAAATTCAGTCAAGCTTCCAAAACGAGACGACCGTGCGCACGGAATTTGATTCTTTCCAATATCTCATGAGTGAGCTCATGCCTTCCGGTTCAATAAATGAACCTGTATGATCCCTTTGAGAGATCGTATTACTCATATGCCCTTATATAAACACCAGCGCGCCGGTGTATAGACCTTGGTTAGGTCATCAACCTATTGGTCTGCCAAATATACATACTTAGACATATAGTAACACATCTATCTCCGGTCAGAGGATGCGTGCCTGTATCGTGACAGCATACGATATATGACTTTGGTTATCTCGATCTCGTTAAGTCAACTCTTTGACCTAACTAATCTGACACCTCCGAATCTCTATTCCTATGCAGAGGACCTGCATCAAGAGGTCGGTCTGATATCAGCCTAAATGAGAAAGGATTGCCATCTCCTACTCAGGCTGGAGATCATCTCTTAACAATCATTTGACGGTGCTTGATGAGTCCTCAATCTAACTCTTTAGTTATTCATCCAAGCACCAGCCTCTATGATTCAATAGTTGAATCAACGACTGTATGATCATCAAGATGGCCATGGCACATAACCCTAATTGTACTAAGGGACCTATTATGCAAATTATTCATTCTTTATTTCATATCAGGGAATGATATGTGCAATAACATTTATTGCATAATGGCTCGCCGTGGGCTTGCATTTCCAACAATCTCCCACTAGCCCAAAGATCCATTAATGGGATAATCATTTAAACCCGTCATCATCTTTATTCTATCATTTTAGCATCAAAAACCCTAGCAAATGCGTGTAAATACCCTTAATCAGAGCATCTAGGCATTCATGCATGTGCATGTAAATGGTGTATAAAATACTGTAATTAAAGCCAACATTATAGAATAAATAAAAAAAGAAAAAAGAATAAAATATTTTAAATATTTTATGACCCAAAACCCCGAGACCTAGGCATCTTGATGAATAGGTCGACATGGAATAAAGTAGGGGGGGGGATAAGGGTCAGAATACAATACAAATTCCTTTTATTTTATTCATTCTTTATTCATTTTGGGACCTATTTTTGGTTCCACTTTGTATACCTCAAATAAAAAAACTTTGTACTTGAAAGTTGTAAATAATTAAATAAAGAAAAATACAAAATTGATTTCACTGAAAAATAATATACAGATAAAAAGTTATGTTCTGAATAAGATTCCAGAACTCTAACTTCCCAGACCTGTATCTTGCAAATAAAAACTCGAAATACCAAACTCACCTTTAATTATATATAGCGTAAAATAATCTATTTAATGGAGGTGGTTTCGTATTTTTCGGAGTCACGATTTGAAAGTTGAGTTTTAGACCCTTGTAGTATACTTCTACAGATTAAAATATTCATTTTATTATTTATTCATTATTTTTATAATTTTATATTTTTATAATTTTGTAAATATCACTTATAGTATATTTGCACATTAAAATCAGAATAAAAACCTAAATAAAACTTAGAATAAAATACATGTATATAAAATACATAGGTATTATACCTATACTTATACCTGTAGAATACATACTTATATTTTATTAAATATACAAAACAATTCAGAAAAATAAAATAAAAATATTTTTTAGTGTATAAAAGTATTTTATAATTATATAAATAAATAAATAAATAAATCAAAATCACAAAATAAAAATAAAATAATAAAATATATAGGTAATATACCTATATAGGCTATAAAAAGCAACTTGTAAAAATATACCTCATAAAAATAATTAAAAATTACCATAAAATAATTTATAAAATTACAAACATTTTTTATTTTATAACCAATAATTAAATAATCCATTTTATATTTTTTTATTGATTTAATAAAAAAATTTCTCAGGATTTTCCTGGTTGGTCCACGTGGACCAACCAGGGGGCTCGGATGGTTGACCCAGGTCAATTGTCCGACCTACGCCTGTGGGCTTTGTCAAAAGTAGGTTTTTGACCCGCCTTCACCCATTTTTCGAGGACTCCTCTTACACTATCTCGCAAAGGAGTCTTCATGACTTTTCATCCTCGATCATCGGTGATACACGCCCAGGTGAAACCTCGGGGGATGGAGCATCGATTCGCCCGCTATGCCTTAGTCTTCCCCACTTGGCCGTCAACCCTACAAAACTCAGCCTTGATTTTCGATTTGATTTTGTACCCCACTTTTTGGTCCTTCATCCCCATTTCAACCCGCCTTGGCTCCCTAGAGGTGACAGCTCCAGATTGGCTTCTTCAAGGCGGCGGAGTGATGAGGATCTGGGTGTTCCACCCCACCTCCGGTGACCTACCCGTTGAGGTATCTTCAACCTCAGGACCTGGCCCTCGAGGTGTCTATTTCTCTTTATTTTCCGCGCATCCATCTCGCCATATCCCTAGGATAAGTTTGCACTCATTATCTCCATACTCCATCGGTCGATTCGCGCCATCTCCACCCTCACCGGAGCGCCCCTCCGGCCAAGACCGCCACCTTCATCATCCTCGCGCCCATTTGCTTCCCAAACCTTCGAGGCATTTTGCCCTCGAAGGTCTGACTTTTTGGTGCAGGTCTTGTTACATTCAAGCGTGCCTGGGTCCGTCTTGGTGTTTGCCGGAGAGACCTGGAGGCCTGCAGCTCCTTCGACCTTGCTGGTGCACGCCGGACGTCCTCTGGCCTTCGAAGACCTCCAGCTGATAGAGCAGCTCGCCAGGAGATGTCTGCGCCTCGTCGTGCCTCCAACCACCGTCGGGAGTGCGAGGGGGGAGAGATAGAAGTTTGCCGAGCTCGGCGTTCGTCCCAATTCTTGCTCCCTTGCCCGTCGTCGTCCGATCCACGAGGATCTCCAGTGCCTACAGCTGCCGTTGGATCCGCTGAAGCCTCAGCCGTCGATCCTCTCCCGAGCTTCTAATCTTGAGCGTCCAGACCGAAGGGGTATCGGCCGTCCCTGTGAAGACACGTGGCATAAGTGACGCAACTTCAACCGTGCGATCAGCGCCTGCGGGGGTATTTTGCAACCTAACCCCTGTAATTTTTTTTAGTTATTAAATAGTCTCTAAACTTTCATTTGCCTTTACTACTTTTTGTAAAATTTGCAGTAAAGTCCTCGTTGTTTATAATATTTCCATTTCACCCCCTGCCAGGTCACGTGCGTCCGTGCACGTGGCTTGGTGTTTTTGCAGGGCACACCCTGGGCTTTGTGTTATTTTTGTTTAGTATTGAAAGTTTTTTTTCCAGTTATAATATTTTGGTGATACTTGCATTACAGCCCCTGGGTTGTGTATAATTGCTTTTTAGTCCTCCCCAGGGCGCGTACCGTTGTAGGTTTCAACATTTAAGTTTCGTCCATTAATTTGCTTATTTAGGTATAAATTTTGTTGGAAAGTTGCAATCTAGCCCCTGGATGTTTCAATATTTGCATTTATACCTCTGTCAGGCTTGTAGTTTCTTGATGATGTCTTTATTTAATTAGTGCATCATTTTTAACTCAAAAAATAGCATAGACTCATGTGTGCTTGCTTATTCACGACATATTCTTGCATTGCATTTTTGTTGCATTTTCATATTTACTAAAAATCAAAAACATGCATTTTTCCTACTGTTTGCATTAGAAACTCCATAAAAATTATAAAAATGCTTTGAAAAATTACAAAAAATTATATTTTGCTTGTCTTATCATATTTTAGTGTCAATCCAAAAATCACTAAAAATTTCAAAAGAAAAACCTTAAAAATTTGAAAACACTTAAAAACTTCAAAAAAATCTAAAAAAATCAAAGAAAAATCCAAAAAATCTAAACTCTGATCATGTAGCTTCCATATTCTATTGTCTTTTATTTGAATTAATTTGGGAAAATTTTGTTACTGTTAGATATTTTTCATTCCCATTTTAGTTTCGGCCAGCAATTTTAGTCACTATTTTCTTTATTTTGACTTTTAAAAATACCAAAAACATTCTGAAAAATCCCCAAAAATTACAAAAATAGTAAAAAATTATAAAAAGACCAAAAATATTTTATTCTTTGATTTTTGATTATTTTTACCTATTTTTATAAATACCCTATCCTCTCTTCCCTTATATTGTATATATATCCTATTATTGAAAAAGAAAATACAAAATATAAAATATAAAAAGAAAATACAAAATCAGAAAATTAAAAACCAAAATACAAAATTAAAAATAAAAAAAATTTAAAAATTAAAAACACACAAAAACATTTGCATATTGTAGACATTTAATCACATCACATTTTGAGCATCAATTGTAGATCTATCCTGCCTTGCTCCCTATGTTCGAACTCTCTACATACTTGTCCCTATGTAGAATTAAAAATTAATTTGACTCCACATTTGTTTGTCATTGTTTGATATTGATTGTGGGTTCATTGTTGATTAAATACGGGATTTTGAAGTGGTCAACACACCGACTGTTGATTCGCCTTGTGAATCAATACAACCGCTCTCAAACACTTATGTTATTCTCTCATGATGGTCTGTGGCGGCCTCTCCTGGTTGGGTTCTCCTCCCTCGTTCGCTACAACTGGTATATCACCTCCACTGCCACCGCCCCCAGGTCGGTTCTCTCGCATCTGTGCGATCTCTCTCATGAGGTCACCCATAAAGACTCCCTGGTCTCGGATCTGCCTCTGCATAGTCTCCAGGGATGCTAGCAATGAATTTTTGATGGCTGCTTGATCATATAAGAATGGAGGGTTCTCATGCTCATCTGGGTGTTCTCCTCTGTCTACCATGTCTGGATTCTCTGAAAATGCAAAAGAACCCAACTCAGGTGCCGTCAAATGATCTGAGCTCTTTGATGCACTAAATTCTGAAACTCTTGGACTGATGGAAGGAGAAGGGTGGTCAAGGGGGAACAAGGTGGAAGTAAACTCAGGCTCGGAGAGCGGACTCTCCGAGGTTGTCCTAGATGAATAGGGAGGAGTGCTGGATAGCGATGCCAGCAAGGTCGGCCTAAGAGATCTCCGTCCCATCATTTTGATTATTTGAGAAGATGAAGGTTGAGAAATGAAGAAGAAGGAGGTGGCAAAATTGCGCACAATTGTGCGGTGTTTTTGATCTTGACCTAGATCGAACTAGTAATCAAACACAAAACAAGGAGATTCACCAACCCAACACGTGAAGCCGTAAGAGTTCGGCTTTTATCTTGGTAGTTTTTAGATGAATTCAGGCATTTATCTTTTAACGAGTCTTGCCTATAGGAGCGAGAGTACTGCCGGAAGAGTATCCCGTACTTGTCCTCCTCCTGTGTAACCTTTAGTCTGCACTTTTTGAGGTCCTTGTAACCCTTCCTAGATCCCTACTCAGCCAAAGAAATAGAGAAAGGAAGACAATAGGCGAAACCAATACTTCGGAACTCGCTCGCGACGGAATCACCCGTGAGCGTGCAAGAACCTACTCGGACGCAAGACGATGAGGCAGACACCCCCGTGGAGGCGTGGCCTAGGCTCGATACTTCGGACAAGGTCGATGCTCTACACAATAGAGAGTCAACACTAGTGACCAAGCCCTACTCGTCCACGTACGATAGAAGCGCCAATACTTTGGAAATTCAGGCGATACACAAGGCAGCCACAGACTGGGTTTTTGGCTCTAATCCTTACGAAGCCGCTCTCTCACTTGGAAGGAGACCTTCCCATGCAACCTGAATACAAGTGAGGGTGTTACTCTCCCTAAGCAATGAATCAAATTACAAATTTTATTTAGGTCAAGTTTTCTTTAGCAGTCCCTTTTTTAATTTTTTTGGTGTTATCGCTTCTTTTGAGTCAATTCAAACAAGCGCCTAACATTTTTGTTTTTTCTTGATTCCTATTTGATCCAAAAATAGAGGGAGAAAAGAGTCGGAAAAGCCAATGCAAGTGGCACTAAAATGGAAATCTCACCTTAGTGCCTAAATGATGAATGCAAAGATAGAAGACTTACAGTGACTCCCAGCTCTCTCCATGCGGGATGCAAAGCAGGAATTTATAAACCTAATCTCTATGCCGATATGCACAAGGAAATCGTCCTAAGCAGGCAATTGCTAACGTGAAGAACCACAAGTCAATCACCAATCCTCAATCCAAAAAGTCCGGTTTAGACTCACCCCTCCTCTTCTCGACACATCGAGTTCGGGAGTAGCGCTTGATGGGGTGGGCTTGCGGCGCAGCGAATCGAAGGTGATGATCAACTGTTTAATTAAACTAAGTCCAAATACGCACTATAGGTACATGCAATGGTTATTAGGGTGTCTGGACCTAATCTAATCGATCAAGCAATGCCTAAAAATCTAAGGGCTCATTCCACAAAAGAAAGGAAAAATAAAACAAACTAGAAAATGACAACGGTGAAAACACGTCAAAAACCGCGGTGAGCCCCCAAGTGTACGAACACTTGGAAATTGGGCCCAAGTGTCCTGAGTGTCCAAGTACCTGTATTATTACAAATTAATAATGAATGTCTCTCTCTCTCACCAAAAATAAAAGACTATCTAACACTCTCTCTCTCAAATCTCCTGCTCTCTCCTGTCGGCTTGGGCTAGAAAAGCCGACTCCGCTTCTCAAGGTTGCACCGAATCACCTAGGCGATCCTCCTCGATCTGCGGTCCCTCGCAAGAAGATAAGAAAAGAGATGGTTAGATGGCTCAACAATGTATATCAAATGTAAGAGAGAGAAGTGGAGCAATAATGTAAGCAAATAATCACAATCACTAAAAAATGTAATCTATACGTTGTTGCTCCCCGGCAACGGTGCCATTTGATAAACACGGAATTGAGAGTAGTCGTATTGATTCTCAAGGCGAATCAACAGTCGGTGTGTTGACCACTTCAAAATCCCGTATTTAACCAACAATGAACCCGCAATCAAATATCAAACAATGACAAACAAATGTGGAGTCAAATTTATTTTTAATTCTACATAAAAGATGTATAGGTGCACGTATGTAGAGAGTTCGAACACAGGGAGCAAGGCAGGATAGATCTACAATTGATTCACAAAATGTGATGTGATTAAATGTCTACAATATGCAAATGTTTTTGTGGGTTTTTAATTTTTAAAATTTTTTTTATTTTTAATTTTGTATTTTGGTTTTTGATTTTTTGATTTTGTATTTTCTTTTCATATTTTATATTTTTGTATTTTCTTTTTCAATAATAGGATATATATACAATATAAGGGAAGAGAGGATAGGGTATTTATAAAAATAGGTAGAAATAGTCAAAAATCAAGGAATAAAATTAGTTTTGGTCTTTTTATAATTTTTTACTGTTTTTGTGATTTTTGGGGATTTTTCAAAAAGTTTTTGGTATTTTTAAAAGTCAAAATAAAGAAAACAGTGACTAAACTTGCTGGCCAAAACTAAAATGGGAATGAAAAATATCAAACAGTAATAAAATTTTCCCAAATTAATTTTAAATAAAAGATAATAGAATAGGGAAGCTACAGGACCAGAGTTTAGATTTTTTTTGGATTTTTCTTTTATTTTTTTAGATTTTTTTGAAGTTTTTAAGTGTTTTCTTATTTTTAAGGTTTTTCTTTTGAAATTTTTAGTGATTTTTGGACTGACACTAAAATATGATAAGACAAGCAAAATATAATTTTTTTGTAATTTTTCAAAATGTTTTATAATTTTTATGGATTTTCTAATGCAAACAGTAGGAAAAATGCATGTTTTTAATTTTTAATAAATATGAAAATGCAACAAAAATGCAATGCAAAAATATGTGTGAATAAGCAAGTACACAGGAGTCTATGCTATTTTTTTGAGAATTTGTTCGAGTTAAAATGATGCACTAATTAAATAAAGACAACATCAAGAAACTTCAAGCCTGACATGGGTATAAATGCAAATATCGAAACATCCAGAGGCTAGATTGCAACTTTCCAAAAAAATTTATACCTAAATAAGCAAATTAATGGACGGAACTTAAATGTTGAAACCCGTAGCAGTATTATGACAAAAAGCCAACCCACGCGCGTGTGAAGCACGCGCCTGGGGAGGACTAAAATGCAATTATACACAACCCATGGGCTGTAATGCAAGTATCGCCAAAATATTATAACTGGAAATAAAACTTTCAGTACTAAACAAAAATAACACAAAGCCCGAGGTGTGCCCTGCAAAAGCACCAAGCCACGTGCGCGGACGCACATGACCTGGCAGGGGGCTAAATGGAAATATTATAAACAACGGGGGCTTTACTGCAAATTTTACAAAAAGTAGTAAAAGAAAATGAAAGTTTAGAGACTATTTAATAAGTAAACAAAATTGCGGGGGTTAGGTTGCAAAATACCCCCGCAGGCACTGATCGCACGGTTGAAGTTGCGCCACTTATGCCACGTGTCTTCACGGGGACGACTGATACCCCTTCGATCTGGATGCTGAGGATTAGAAGCTCGGGAGAGGATCGACGGTTGAGGCTTCAGCAGATCCAACGGCAGCTGTAGGCACTGGAGATCCTCGTGGATCGGACGACGACAGGCAAGGGAGCAAGAACTGGGACGAACGCCGAGCCTGGCGAACTTCTAGCTCTCCCCCCTCGCACTCCCGACGGTGGTTGGAGGCACGGCGAGGCGCAAACATCTCCTGGCGAGCTGCTCTATCGGATGGAGGTCTTCGAAGGGCCAGAGGACGTCCGACGTGCACCAGCAAGGTCGGAGGAGCTGCAGGCCTCCAGGTCTCTCCGGCGAACACCAAGACGGACCCAGGCACGCTTAACTGTAACAATACCTGCACCAAAAAGTTAGACCTTTGAGGGCAAAATGCCTCGAAGGTTTGGGAAGCAAGTGGGCGCGAGGATGACGAAGGTGGCAGTCTTGGCCGGAGGGGCGCTTCGGCGAGGGTGAAGATGGCGCGAACCGACCGATGGAGTGTGGAGATAACGAGTGCAAACTGATCCTAGGGATATGGCGAGATGGATGCACGGAAAATAAAGAGAAACAGACACCTCGAGGGCCAGGGCTCGAGGTTGAAGATACCTCAATGGGTAGGTCACCGGAGGTGGGGAGGAACACCCAGATCCTCGTCGCTCCGCCGCCTGAAGAAGCTGATCTGGAGCTGTCACCTCCAGGGAGCCAAGGCGGGTTGAAATAGGGACGAAGGACCAAAAAGTGGGGTTCAAAATCAAATCGAAAATCAAGGCTGAGTTTTGTAGGGTTGACGACCAGGTGGGGAAGACCGAGTCATAGCGGGCGAATCGATGCTCCATCCCCCGAGGTTTCACCTGGGCGTGTATCACCGATGATCGAGGATGAAAAGTCAAGAAGACTCCTTTGCGAGATAGTGTAAGAGGAGTCCTCGAAAAACGGGTGAAGGCGGGTCAAAAACCTACTTCTTACAAAGCCCACAGGCACAGGTCAGACAGTTGACCTGGGTCTACCATCCGAGCCCCCTGGTTGGTCCACGTGGACCAACCAGGAAAATCCTGGGAAAAAGTTTTATTAAATCAATAAAAAATAGAAAATGGATTATTTAATTTTTGGTTATAAAATAAAAAATGTTTGTAATTTTATAAATTATTTTATGGTAATTTTTAATTTTTTATGAGGTATATTTTTACAAGTTTCTTTTTATAGCCTATATAGGTATATTACCTATATATTTTATTATTTTATTTTTATTTTGTGATTTTGATTTATTTATTTATTTATTATTTTATATAATTATAAAATACTTTTATACACTAAAAAATATTTTTATTTTATTTTTCTAAATTGTTTTGTATATTTAATAAAATATAAGTATGTATTCTATAGGTATAAGTATAGGTATAATACCTATGTATTTTATATACATGTATTTTATTCTGAGTTTTATTTAGGTTTTTATTCTGATTTTAATGTACAAATACACTATAAGTGATATTTACAAAATTATAAGATTATAAAATTATAAAAATAATGAATAAATTATAAAATGAATATTTTAATCTGTACAAGTATACTACAAGGGTCCAAAACTCAACTTTCAAACCGTGACTCCGAAAAATACGAAACCACCTCCATTAAATAGATTATTTTACGTTATATACAATTAAAGGTGAGTTTGGTATTTCGAGTTTTTTTGCAAGATACATGTCTGGGAAGTTAGAGTTCTGGAATCTTATTCAGACCATAACTTTTTATCTGTATATTATTTTTCAGAGAAATCAATTTCGTATTTTTCTTTATTTAATTATCTACAACTTTCATGTACGAAGTTTCTTTATTTGAGGTATACAAAGTGGAACCAAAAATAGGTCCCAAAATGAATAAAGAATGAATTAAATAAAAGGAATTTGTATTGTATTCTGGCCCTTATCTCCCCCTACTTTATTCCTTGTCGATCTATTCATCAAGATGCCTGGGTCTCGGGGTTTCGGGTCATAAAATATTTACAATATTTTATTCTTTTTCTTTTCTTTTATTTATTCTATAATTTTGGCTTTAATTACAGTATTTTATACACTATTTACATGCACATGCATGAATGCTAAGATGCTCTAATTAAGGGTATTTACACGCATTTGCTAGGGTTTTTGATGCCAAAATGATAGAATAAAAATGATGAAATGTGGCTTCATCAACCCGCACTCATGTGACAATCGTAGGCTATTTAGAAAATAACTAGGTAAGCTGATCAGTCACTTTGTTCCCGCGAGACTACGCCAAGTCCTTTTACGACACTTGCATATCCCCAGTAACAGCGCTCGCATCTAATGTGATTGTTGCATCTTATGCAACCAATACTCAATTTTGTTGGTTATAGTATCCTTGACACTATAGCCTAATAATTATCATAACTAGTATTTTCATAATCCTTATCAGAATACCCTTGTTCCTGGAGATCTCTATCTCCTAAGGTATCTACAGTTAAGACCTTTTAGATCACTATCTATAAAGTCTTAAACTTTTGAAGATAAGACTTTGAGATCACTATCTCAGAAATCTTGTCCTCTATGAAGATTTTGTTATTACTGCAATCAAGTGTTTTCTCTCCATAGTAGGATTAGTAACAGTTTACTACTTCCATTGCATGGCAGATATCTGGCTTTTGTAAACATCTAGCATACACTCAGCTTCTCGCAACTAATGCACAAGTGCAAGCAGTTCTAGCATTTACTTCCTCAACTCTTTGAGGTGATATCCCTTTAGATAGGTCAATACCATATCTTAAGGTAAGGAAGACTTTTTTGGAATTTTCCAAGAAATTGGAACATGTCCATGGTGTACTACAAATGTGACAGTCCCAGTACCCTCTTATCTATGCTTCTGAACACCTTCAGAACTAAGATCCAAGAGATATCCTTGAGATCATATCTCAAGTTATGGAACAACCAGATTAGAAAAAACTTATTATTATTATTATCCGTATATCATTTCAAATGATTAGGATATCATCTACATTTAGCATGATGAACACAAAGCCACTCCCACTAAGCTTCACATGGCTGATCTAGATTCTATCTGAAATGATAACACTTATAATTTCATCAAATATTATGGTCCAACTTCAAGAAGCTTATTTGAGTCCATAGATGGATTCCTTAGCTTGCACACCTTGCTTTCCTCAACCATGAAGCCCTGGGGCTACTTCATGTGAATATCCTCAGAGAGGTATTCGTAGAGGAATGCAATCTTGACTTTCATCTCATAGATAACAAAGTCAAGTTGTGTAGTCAAGTTCCCTTTCTCTTGAAGATCCATTTACACCTTAATGGGTCTTATACATATAGGTGGATCCTCGAGGGTCCATATACAACACTTGTATATGAATTTTACATTAGACTTTTATTGCTAATATCCATCTGTCCATGTCATGATCTTCAGAAGCTTCATCATATGAAGTCCGATCATTGTCGGACTTAACTGACACATGGAGTACATCCTCAAACTCATTTGAAGAAGTATTAGTGTTTCATCTTTAATTGTCCTTTTACTTTCCAATTTCAGGAGCCTCATTATCTTCTCAAGATTAAATGAGTTCCTACACTTCATTTTCATCTTGATTCTCAAGAGTCTCAATCTCTAAGAATCACATTCTTAGAGATGAGATACTTTAAGAATCTCAAGGTCATAAAGTAGGTATCCAATACCATCCTTTATTTTCCTAATGAAGTTGCACTCTCTAGTGCTTAATTCCAGCTTATTTGCATGGAATCTCATTAAGGATACATAATGTAGTCTCTACTACATATATACCTGGAAACTAAGAGGAAATTATGCTAAAAATTCATCATTGATAAGATCATGTCACACATGATCCAATTGTATCTCCCTATAACTCTATTGAGTCAAGATGTGTTAGGAGGATTAAGATAGAAATGATATTCATATCTCCATAAGGTATTCTTTGAATTTATCTAGCATGTACTTGCTACCTAGATTAGATCAAATTCATTTTATCTTCCTTCAAACTTTGGTTGTAAACCAAAATTATGTGAATACTTTGAACATTTCAAAGTTTTCTTAGGTGAAGAGAAGAAATCTCATATCATACATAATCATCAATAGATATCACATATCCACAATGTTTACAATGATATAGATGATCCGCATACATCAATATGTATGAGATCCTGAATACCTTGACATCTTACACCCCTTCCAAAGGAGGGTGTATTGGATATTTTACTTTGAATACAATATTCATAAGTATGTAAGTTTTGAAATTTTAGACATTCTAAAGTTTCATCTCATACTAGTCTATTGATCAAATCAACAGACAAATGTCCAAGCATTGATGCCAGATCATTATCAAATGATCTTCATTCTCCTATTGATCTTTTAAGGTTCAACTCCAGTATTAGAAATGTTAATGAACCATTCATTAATTTTCTAATTCAGTAGAGTCCACAAGATTTTAGATTAATATCTGAAATATATCCATCATAACACTTTATGATAGTTCTATCTCAGTATTCATGTTTATTTCTAACATTTAGAAACAAACATAGAGTGTATTCCAATGTCTAGGTCATAGAGACATTCTCTAAGACAAAGGGATCTCCCACTGAAATTAACAAGTCTATCAATCTAACAGAGATTGTTGCAATAATTGCATCAATATCCATGTGGATAACTATAAACCTTAAGATCACAAATTTTCCAGTCTTCTAAAACATATGCAACCCATTGCAAGTGTTGTTATAAGATTGAGATACAATTATTAGACTCTATCTTATCAAATAAGAAAGTCAATTTCAATGATTTATGTAGATTATTTTGATGCTCTATCAACACATCAACTTATTGCAGTATTGGCATTCATCCAACTCTTTGGATGTCATATGGAAGTCACAGAAGTCCAGTCAACTCTTTGACTTTCCTTCTTTCTTGGGTCCAACCCATGCTTCCTCTGCGCTACATTTATCTATAAACAACCATTGCTTAAGACTAAGGATCTCTTACGTTAAATTCAAAAGAATTCAATGTAAGAACATTTCAACATTTATACATGCTTCATTAAATTCATATATTATGAATATTATGAAGCTTCATGAATAACTAGAGTATAGACAGTAGAACGATGATACTCATTGTATCTACATCCATCTAAACTCTTGAAATATTGGTTCAAGTAGGTATTCAAACATTTTGAATACATCATCTCCTACAAAGCTACCATTCTGCATGATGTAGTGAACCATGTCATTCATGATAAATTTCAAGAGCACGTATGTATGCCAGAATATCTTCTTAAGTCTTTATAAGGATTATTTGACAATTGTGATCATCATCGACATGTCACATCCAAAGTACATTCGATGAGAGATCAAGACTATAGAGACATACAAACCCTAGGATTGTAGATCTATTGTCTATTGTCATTCCTCATTATTATGAGGAAACTTGCATATTGCAACCACATACATTATGTGTTCAACTGCAAGTACAATATCTGGATCATGAGTCCAATCCATGATATTTTACTGGTTATTATTGAGTATAACATTGAGTGGATTTAATGAAGGATTATCTAAAATAAGAAATTTTGCATAAGTGTATATATTTATATAAATATACATACTTTACTTTGATTTAAGAATTTTTTATATCAAAGTTGTCTTGCCTTGTCAACACTGAAAGTTCATTCCCTTAATCACTTTCAATGTAAGAGATATACTTACCATTATATCTCAGCAAGATCTGGGATCTCCTTCCTTATCTTTGTTACATCTCAATAATATGAGAATCTGCAAGTCGGATAAAAAGAAGCGGGAACACATTCCGCCTTGCAAGTCCAACTTGCATCTCCCAATTCGGTCTTTAACACCTGGGCCCACCACCCCTAAGGTGATGTTGACCCGTCGTTAATTGAACCAACCTTCAACAAGAATAGTACTCGCTATACGCAATCCAATATTGCCCCAATAATGTGAGGATCCGATATTGGGGTCACTACGTATACGGCCTTACTCTTTCGAGAAGCAAAGAGCCCGATCCAGATGCGCTTCCATACAGCAGCTGTCACTTCATACAAGCGTCTGCTACATACAATCCCTGGCGACGAAACCCTCCGCCTTGATGGGAGACCATGGATGTCACTTATGTGATCCTCCATATCATATTCAAATTCTAATTAATCATTATGAATCATATTCATTACGATTAATTCATCCAAGAGAAATAAGACATCTATTTATAATAGAGTGTCTTAATTGTAATTGAATTCCAATTAATCTAATCATATTAAATTAATGATCCAATTAATATCCAACAAACATTCTTTATTGTTACTTGAATCATTGTATTATCTCAAATACGTATTATTTCGAATTTTAATAATTAGAAATACATCATGATTTCTTAAGCATTATACTAACCATACTCGTTGTCATGGCCAGTACCGACGAGAGTGGGATAGACCACATACGTTGCAACCCGCTACCCCAATACTATCCGACTAGACACCATATCCACCTCGGGAAAGGATAATGCAAAATATATCATTTTGTACTTGAGATGAATATCGGTTCTTCAATCGAAATTATACCATATAATAATAATCAAAATAATTTTGATTAACATTATAATGATATTTGCTAAATAAATCTCAAATCCTATTCAAGCAACATGTTTGTTGGAATGTAGATCATGTAAATCATGTAACCAATTAGTGATCTAGATCACATCTAATCAAATATTGGTTAAGGCAATGTCATTTAAGGAAATAATTATCATCAAATATTTCACAAATATTTATGTACAATTATTCCAGTAAATTAAACAATTTAATTTCACTAATTGAGTAAATGGCAATCACTAGGTTCTTGATTAAGAATGTATTTCCAGCAGTGGCCCTCATTTACTAAAAATACCATATCTCAATCAATTTAAATCCAAATTAAGCAAGGTAAGTTCCTAAAGTTTGCTAATTTAATTTACAACAGAACTTAAGTAATTTGCACGCATTTCAAGGTGTTTCAAATCCGCAATTAGCTCTTTAATTACGTTGAGATTCGCAGTCCCCGAAACTGTGGATACATGTTCACTAAAATGAGCATAACTTGAGCAAACAGAATCGAAATCACGTAAACTCAGATCCTACGATTTCCTTATTTAATGGGAAACAAAATTCAATTATTATTTTAGTGTTTAAACAATTTAAACAGTGCCGAAAATAATCCCAAAACAGAGATGCGAAAATGAAATGCGGGAAAACTTTCGCAAACCCTAATGAACCCAAGTCGTCCTCGGGTAATGGATCGTACGCAAAATTACCGACCTAAGGCTCTGATACCACTTTAAGGATATGGTTAGATCCTCAAGCGCATCACGGAAGCGTGATCGTCGTATCGAATACGACGAAGAACGACTAGTCGTACTAGTTGTTCTATGCAGCGGAAATTAAAAATTTTATGCGACGAAACCACATGATCCAAGAACACTTCTCGAATCGTTTCATCTAAATCACAAACAAGTAATAGGATTTCCTCTTGAAGCGTGGTTGCGATCGAGTCTCTAAACGAAGAGACCTCCTGTCTCAAGTCCGATCCGACAGAGGAGACGCTTGCGAGCGTGGGGATGAACCGCGTGCTTCTCGCAATCCATGTTGATGATCCAAGCGGTGGATCTCCTGATCTAGACACATGAGATCCACCATCTTCTTCACAAGCGAGGCGCACCGAAGGAGATGGAGATCCACGAGCAAACGATCGGGCAGCATAACGACGATGTTGCGGCGATGGAGAAACCTCTCTAGGGCATCCATGGTGGACGGCCACATGAGAGAAGAAGAGAGAGTAGACGTGTAGAGAGAAAGAGAGAGAGAAAGAGAGAGAGAGAGAGAGAGTTGTTGTCTCATTTGTTGTGTAAAGAAGAGCAAAGGGGTGCCCTTCTATTTATAATATTTGGGATCCATGGATCTCAATCCATAGGACAACACAAATCCAATGGCTCTCATTGATTGTGTTTCCTTCAATGGCTAAGATTTGTGTTGGTAAAAACAAAAATAATTAATTTAATTGAGATTAAATATATATTGATAAATCAACATAATTTAATCCTCAAATTAAATCAACCAAACATGGAGATAATGGGAAAGAGAGAATGCCTCCTTCCATATACATGGAGTGGACGACCTCCCTTTCCTAATAGGAATAGGTGGCCGTCCCTCCAATGGAAGGAGCATCTCCAAATGTAATCTCCCTTGATTACATTATTCCATGTATCTCCAATTTATTACAACAACAATTGTTGTAAATTATTCTACAAAATAATTCATAATTATTTTGTGAACATTGCAATCTTGCCATTGGAAAATTGTGAATCACATTCACAACCCAAAATAAAATGTAAATTACATTTTTAATTTAATGTCCAATGTGAATCCAATTCACATCAACATTTAATTAACAAATGCAAATGACAAATTGCTCTCCCTTATATATTATAAATCACATTTATAATATATATGACTAATATGGATATTTCTATCCACATTATCTATATCCATGATAATTAAATCACATTTAATCATCTTGGATCTCTTTTCTCATGTGCTCAAATAATATGAATCATATTCATATTATTTACATCTTTGATAATCAAATCACATTTATTTATCTAAGATAGCTCTCTTTAAAATCATGATAATTAAATCATATTTAATTATCCATTTTCTCAATGCTCGGATACTCATATCAACAATGAAATTATCCATGAACTCTTTCAATTATAATGCGCTTTCTCCGCGAATACTTGGAGATAAGGACATGGCTATTGCATTGTTCCATGTATAGTGACTTGGATATTGAGATGATGTCTCAAATCAAGATTGCGGGCCTCCCATAGATGCTTGATTAAATCAAGACCGCAAATCTAATCTTCTCATTGTATCTGAATCACATTCAGATCAATGTCCAACATTTGGACTAAGATCAGATTACTTCTCTACCGAGAGGAGTCACTAAAATCCAGACCCGTTTCATCACTCCCTAAGAATGGAAGCATCATGGTCATACAATCGTTTATGATTACATCACCCTGAGGTATTCCCAATACCTGTACAACCTGCATACTGGAAGACTCAGACTAAACCCGAAGTATAGGATCAACTTTATACTGTCTACTTCATGGTTTTATCGGTAAGTTTCTCATTCGATCATTGGGAGTTGGTATCGATCATACACTTTCCAAAAGCGTATATCATACATAGGTCTTGATCATATACTTTCCAAAAGTATATATCAAACCTACAAATTCAGTCAAGCTTCCAAAGCGAGACGACCTTGCGCACAAAATTTGATTCTTTCCAATATCTCATGAGTGAGCTCATGCCTTCTGGTTCAATATTGAACCTTTATGATCCCTTTGAGAGATCGTATTACTCATATGCCCTTATATGCACACCAGCGCGCCGGTGTATAGACCTTGGTTAGGTCATCAACCTATTGGTCTGCCAAATGTACATACTTAGACATATAGTAACACATCTGTCTCCGGTCAGAGGATGCGTGCCTGTATCGTGACATCATATGATATAGGACTTTGGTTATCTCGATCTCGTTAAGTCAACTCTTTGACCTAACTAATCTGACACTTCTGAATCTCTATTCCTATGCAGAGGACCTGCATCAAGAGGTCGGTCAGATATCAACCTAAATGAGAAAGGATTGCCATCTCCTACTCAGGCTGGAGATCATCTCTTAACAATCATTTGACGGTGCTTGATGAGTCCTCAATCTAACTCTTTAGATATTCATCCAAGCACCAACCTCTATGATTCAATAGTTGAATCAACAGCTGTATGATCATCGAGATGGCCATGGTACATAACCCTAATTGTACTAAGGGACCTGTTATGCAAATTATTGATTCTTCATTTCAGATCAGGGAATGATATGTGCAATAACATTTATTGCATAGTGACTCACCGTGGGCTCGCATTTCCAACATCTTTAGTGGACTTACTCTCGATGTGAAAAGCCTAGTGAATGCGGCATGAAAAGGTAACTATTTGAAAGAGATCCCACATCTATCTGGATGATTTTCGAGGAGATGGCTAAGAGCAACCATGGACAGATAGTTTCCTATTCATATTAGAAGCCACCACAACCACGTCTACACAAAAAGGTGGCTAGAACCGATCTGACAAAAGATAAATTTCAGAATTTAGGTATATTCCATGAGAAACTGACTAAAGGTGATCAGATAGAAAATAAAATAGGGGAGATACACAAGTTGATAGAACTACATAGTCTCAAAAAACTTCCTCAATAAATGAGTGAGATAGCAGAGAAGGTGGATAAACTTTAGGTATCCAAGCCTTTAGCACCACCTGCCCCAGTATACCATGTGCATCATGTTCATGAGCAACCATATGGGGAGACATATAAGTTGGACCGAAAACACTTCAAGCCACCAGTACCATAACCAAAGCAACACAATATCTTCTGAGATAGTTATAGTAGACTCACCTCTTGTGTATGAGGTGAATGGGTTATTCTATAGTCAGGAACCCATCGCTTACAAGGAAATCTAGAAGAACCATCTAGGGTTCAAATACTCCTCCAATTTCCATGAGGTTAACAATGTACCAAAGTAGAACCATGAGACTGAACCATATAAGTCTAATTATCCATACTTCTTTTCTCGTCATTTCTAGTAGTACCCCAAGCAAATGTGTTCCAACCGGTCCCATATCCAACAGAGGTAGCAGAACTACCATCCACAATAGTACCAACAACTGAGCCAACATGGTTCCATCCAATCTCTCACCCACCCAATGCAACCCACCCTTCAGACATCGAAAGAATTGGTAGCTTTTTCCTCACAGTTACGATGCATTTTATATGAGATCTTTAGAATCTACGAGGATCAATATGACAGAAAAGTGGATTCAATCGCTTATCTTGTTGACATGATTAAATGGTAGCATCAAAGACCTCTATTCTCGCCTAAATTCAGGGGAACCCCAACAACTTAAACCAACATGCACAAAAAATGAAAGATCATGTATATTATTCAGACTACTCTAACTATGAACAAGAGATATTTTCACTGGATAATATACATAATATATCTCTCAAGAGTTGAAAGATCATGCGAGTACTTGACCAGGCATGGGAGAAGATGGAGAGTTCCTAGTCCTAATAGAGGAGAGCTCGGAGGAGGAGGAACAACATCATCAACAATCATCTCATCGTCTTCAACAACAAAGTAAGGATTTGAAGTCACTAAAATCCAAGAAGAGCATTAAAAGCACAATCATATAAGAATTCAAGTCCAATTAGTCGCCATGAGATGAGGATCTTGATCCACAATGTCTAGCAAATGCACCACTTTTTCATTCCTAGTATTCTATATTTCAGTTTTGTTTGAGTACTATACATAGTAATGTCAATAGGAACTCAGTTTTTATTCTAATTCGAATAAAAAATATAGGTTGTGGTTTTGATGTATCTCCCAAAATAATTCCTTTCCCCATGCTCTAACGAGTGGAAGGAAGAAAAATAAAAAAAATAAAAAAGACTTTGTTGAGATGGAAGAGTTTGCAAGGAATATATCAAGGTTGAGATGGCTTTCTTAGAATATTTGGACAGTAATAGTGCGATAAAGAAATCCCTCAAGGTGAGATGCACAACAACAAGGACATGCATAAAGAAAAATATAAGAGTAGAGAAACATGTATTGCCCAAAACTACTATATGTGCCATTCACAATGAGATCCCTAGGAAGAAAATTGGTATTGGTGGCCACTATCTGATGCTTTAGATTGCTGATACTACGTTCGCACACTCTCTTTTTGATAATGGTTCTTAGATTAATCCCACCTACCAGCTTAGTAGAGAAGTTGAATTTAGGCCCGCTGAAATGATTTAGAGCATATTTACGATTAGCAGATAGATCCATCAAGAGGCCTAAGGGGTATTGAGGAAAATAGTCTTAGCCATTAAGAGACAAAATACAAAGTGGATTCCACTTTTCTTGACATGGAGGTCCCTTCACATTGGCAGGATTCTTAGATTATACTTGGTCGGGCTTTCCACCGAACCATAGGGGCCGTATTTGATTACAGTGAGGGGGAAAATTCCTTTTCGAACACATCATGAAAATGTAGAGATGGAGATGCATCAAACAAAGTGGCAAAAACCTGATACTGAGAGTGGTGATGAATAGGTAATTGCGAGGGTCTAAAAATATCCTCACAAAAAGCGAAGACAGGTGTCGCTGAGGCGACCACTCACAAATACCCGGTTCAATAAACAAGTACCCACAACATATGATAAACAATGAAGAATAATGTGAAGCACAATTTATTATACTCTACAACCCTAAAGGGTACAACAAGTTAGCATGAAGAGATCAAACATAGGGAACAAACTAGATATTTAATGATTATTTCTATTCAATTTATATTATGTACATGTGTGCCTTTATTCATTGTGTGTGTTTTTTTATTTGTTTATTTATGTTATCACTATTTTTTAATGAAATTAATGAAGGGTATATAGTTATCTATAATAATAAAATCTATAGATATCAGGTTAATATATACACACACACATACACAGATACATACACATAAGAGCAGATGTACATATAAGTTATTCACACATTTACATAAGTATTGATACATTTTTTTCTTTTTTTCTTATAGATATTATTTTTTTCTTTGAAATTTCTTTTTTAGGTATATAATATATGAATATATAAGGTTATACATACAATATAGGGTAATATATAACAATTCCAAAATATAAATAAAATACTTGGAATTAAATTTTTTTTGGGTTTCAAATAATTTTCTCATATTTTTGTGATTTTTTTTGGATTTTTTTATATTTTTATGGACTTTTAAAGTAAAAGATATCCCAAATCCAGGATTCAATAAATATATTGAATTGAAATGGAAATTAAAAATATCAAACAATGTCCAAAACTTTCCAATTCAATTTTAATATATCACTACTGGTTTATAGAAAATTCATAGAAAAAATAAATATTTCTGGAATTCTTGTTGATTTTTAACATTTTTTGTTGGATTTTGTAGCTTTTCTATTTTTATACCTTTTCTTGTCTACTTTTAGGGATTTTTGGTCTAGAATGAAAACATACTAAAATAGACAACATATTTTTTGGGAATGTTCCAAAATATTTTTCTATTTTTGGTATTTTCTATAAACATGGATAAAAACGTGCTAATTTGATTTTTAATAAATGAATAAATTGTTAAAAATGCAAATCCAGAAATATGGCATGTAAATACATGATGGCAGGAATTTATCCCCATTTTTTTCATAATTTTAGGGGCACATGTACTATTTTTACTAAATAAAATTCAAGCACCAAAAATACATATATCGGGAAGGTATATTTGCAAATAAAATTAAAGACATGGGCACATGTGCAATTTTCCCAGAAATATATAGTGCATATTCAAATTTATTGAATCAAATATAAATACAAAAATAATTAGGGTATATATGCAATTTTCCTAGCTTATGTGGGACTATACATGAGCTGAGTTGAACTGGACCTAAATGTAATATCCATAAACAATAAGGGTTTCTATGTAAAATGTGCACATTTATTTATGCTATAAATTCATTTACAAGACCAATAAATAAATACAAAAAGAACATGGGTTTAAGTTTCCAATTTACCCCCTAGGGTGTGCCATCGCGCGACTGATATCCGCTACTTATCCATGTGTTGCTCGTTGGATGGTCGATGATGGTTGGGGCATGAACGCTTGAGATTAGATCCATGACGAGGATTTGATGGTGGTGCTCGTATCGATCCAACGACTGTTGGTGAATCTGGGGTGCCTCCTCAGATTGAACAATAGCTACTACTTGCGAAGAACATGGAAGAACAAGGCCTCCCTCGACCTTCGATCTACGATTCCTCCTCCATCCGATGGTCTTCTTTGATGTTCTTGGGCTATACACCTCGAGGGAGGTGTTTCGCAGTGGTGCTCACAAAATGGTCCAGGATCCACTGTGGGGGTTCTGGAGGTTAATCAAAGTCGGAACACCTAGGGATCCTTGTCCAGGAGCAATTAATTCCTAGGAGAGGTCTTTTGTCCTTGATACCTTGAAAAGTGGAAAAATCAAAGTCGCTAAAATGAACTGACAAATCCGCTTCACTTGTCGTTGAGTCGACTACTCATATTCTCTACTATTTCAACAATTAACCCACACAATATATAAAGCAAACAAAATAGTGTGAACCAAAATTTATTATACCCTACAAAAAATGTATAGTGACAAGCAAGTAGGTATCGAACTCAGGAAGCAATGGTGTAGAGCAATATGGAGTAAAGAAAATCAAGCACAAAATGCCTCTCAAATACTTAGCCAAAATTATGATTTTGTGGGTTTTAATTATATATTTTTATGTTATTTTGTTTTATATTTTTGTATTTTGTTTTTATTTTTATAATTTTACATTTCCTTTTTCTTTATCAGATTTTGTATTTACTTTTTTTCAAGATAAGTGTAAGAGTATATAAACAAAGTAAGCTAATAGGTATAAATGCTAATAAAAATGCTCAAATAGAAAAAATAAATTATTTTTGGGTTTTAAATAATTTTTACTATTTATGTGATTTTAACGAGTTTGCTCTTTTTTATATATTTTCAAAGTAAAAAAATTCAAATCAGAGATTAAATAGATATCCGAAATTGAAGTGAAGATTAAAAATAATAAATGATGTCCAAAATTCTTCAAATCAAATTTAATATAAATAATAAAATAAAGAAAATTATAAAATAAAAAACAATATTTTTGGGATTTAGGAATTTTATAGATTTTATAAAGGATTATGGGGATTTTTAATTTTTAAGAGTATTCCTTTTTTATTTTTATAGGTTTTTTGTCTAAACGTTAACAATATTTAAAAGCAACACATATATGTTTTTGGATTTTTTTTCAAAATGATTCTATTTTCATGGGTTTTTCTATGATAGATAGTGAAAAATAGTGTTGTTTTTTATTTTTTAAAAATAGAAACTAATTTAAATCACTCCATAAAAAATATATATGATTAATAAAGTGGTAGTGTATTTAAATTAATTTTCTTAAAATTTTTAAGAACTTGGAGATATTTTTGATAAAATAAAAATAACACATGAAAATGCATACTAGGAAGGGTATATATGTAAGAAAAACAAAGTCCCTGGACTAATATCGAAATGTAGAATGAACTGCATGGGCTTAGCATGAAAAACACCCAAGTAATAAAAATATTCAACGCCTAGTGAGGGTATAAATGTAATTATCAAAATGTTTGAGGACTAACGTGCAAGTTTGCCACAAATTAATACACTTAATATTCAAAACTTCAAACCGAACCATAATAATCTAAACCCGCGAGGTTTTAGTTGCAATATCTCTAATATTTGTTGGCTGGCATGGACTCAAGGGAAAACAAAATAAAGTGCAAGTAGTGGAATGCAAATATCGCAAAACTTTTACAACTGCAAAGGAAAAATTAAATATGAAATACTAAATGCAAAATGCGCAAGGGTGTTGGTGTAAAATACTCTAGGATCACGTGCTGACAGACTGTACATGGCTATTCACTAATCCACGTGTCGACGAAGCAACGATCTCTGACGATTCGAGCAGATATGGCCAAGATTAGAATCTACCCAACAATTTGACGGTGAGGGCTCGCTTGATCCGACAATCGCTATTATGTATGGACTCCGCCCCCAATCCAACAGCGGAGAGGAGACTTGATAGAACATCAAAAGAACTTTGTTGCGACGAACTTTGATCTAGGTCTACTCCCTCGTCTACTGTGTCCAGGAGCCCGGAGATTACTCAAATTGCTACTGGGGGTCTTCCGCACATGGAGCTTCCCACAAAATGGTATGAACCCTCGAGTAGAACTCGAATGAGATAGTGGATCTGGAAGCTCCTTCCCATGTTCGAAAGCCTCTGGGGAGAGGGATTTACTCTTTGTACATGCAGGGAGAGATACACAACAAAAACATGAAGCTCCGAGAGCCTCAGAGGGTCAGTGGAATGAAGGGTATGCAGGTAAGCAATCCTCCAACGAGCGATGGAGTTGTAGGATCGGGTTCCTCGATCCATGTGGGATAAAGATGAATGACGATGCATCGAGCAATAAGAAGGTGAAGGGAAAGCTCGAGGAGATGTTGGTTGAGGTGAAGGAGTGTTAGGGTAGTCGAAACAAGGTGGCGGAGCTAGATCTCCTTCGTTCGAAGGAATTGCAAAATACGACGAAGCATATCAAAGCGCACAAAATTATCACAACACCTAAACTATTAAGGTGGCGGAGCTAGATCTCTGTCGTTCGAAGGAATGGTGCCATGTGAGGTCAAAAAGTATAACTAGGATTCACAGTAATCTTTGATGTTTCTATAATCCTTGATCTAGAGCCAATGGTATCCTGACTATTGGCCACTCTTTAATAAGATGGTCTAAATGATGAAAGCATTCCAAGGGAACACCGAGCCTCGCCAATCCCTTATCCAATTGTCAATTCCATTTACTTTTCAGGTCATCTAACACATATGGGTGTAGTAACCAATAGAACATCGATAATGAAGTCAATAACTCTTCCAAACGGATTGTCATAAGATCATTAATAATTTCGTCTAAATATCTTGTTCAAATTTTATTTCCCAAGTCATACATGAGAAATATTTTTTATAGCCAAACAAGTTGTACATCTGATGAGCATTTGATACCTAGTGTCTCCATGAATAATCAATTTAGCATATCTGGACTAGTAAGATAACTTTCTCCTCCGAGGAACCTATAGCAAGGCAAACCACAAGAGCGAAAAAATGCTCGTAAGATAAAAAAGCTTCGCATGCTTTAAGAAGAAAAAAGTTTTTGAGGATGTCTTGATAAAAAATAATAAGAAGTATGGCAATATAGTTATATCCATGAACTTATAATGGGTTCATACATTCTCAGTAATGATGGTCTATAGTTTCATGCATACACTTGACACACTCTTATAGCTAAGTTAGTCCATTAATACCATCCGCTGGCACTAGCAGTTTTCACTTGCATATTTGATCATACATTAAATACATCGTGATGATATCAATGCTAAGTCAATATATGAACTTTCCAGTAGATTCCATTGAACCTGACACCCCAAGAAGGTGTTACCGTTTACACCATTGATGTCCAAATCAGACTCAGTAATAGGACTCTAGTGGTGGCTTCCACCATGGTGTAGCATTTAGCTTCACTTAGCATTATCGTGCCATAAATCTTGTTAAAATTCTCGATTTAAAAAGCTAATTTATTCTTATGGCATTGGAGTTCACTTGCTTGTACTAATTCCATTAACAAGACATTTTGTTACATTTGACCTACGGTTGACATATATCCAGATATATATACTACCTGTAATAAGGTGGAGAATAAATCATCTTAATATTATTCATAACATTGTATAGTACAACTTGGAGCATTGAAGGTTAATACTAACGTAACTTGTACTCATACTATAAAACATTATCAATGCAATCAAAAGAATTATAGTGGTGGTACTTTCCTGATCCAACTTGTTAATAATCCAAACGGGTTTCTATTAACAACAACAATACCACTATTAAAGAAAAAGTATATAAGAAAACACATACAACTCCACGTCTACGAAGTTAAAATATATGGTTGCATACTAACATCTGATTAAGCTTCCTGACTAATTTTTTTTATTTTGACTTAATCTACTATACTCTGAAATGATTCAATGATTGCGATCTCTATCTCATGTGTAAGTTGATTTTCATTTTTTATGCCAAAAAGCCACCCAAGATACATGCATTTTAGTCCCACAAAATTCGACAGTTTGTCACAGGTGTGTCATGTTGATTCTTTTAACATCAAGAATGCCAATGAAACTACAGATTTCAGTGATGTAGAATACGAATGCCTTTCAAGGAGGTGTTTGGACTGGAATATACAAATATATAACAAGATATTCATCTAGACATATTTATCACCAACATTAACTCTAGATGGGTTTTGGCACAAGAGATAATGTTAGGGGAAATGGATGGGAATGAGTCATACTCGTTGGTTATTCACCCTACCTCAAATATCATTATGTTATTCCATCACATTGTTTATGCCATAAACAAAATCTGAAGGTTAGTATTAAGATGCCTAATTCCTCTGCGGAGAACCAAATTTTAATACTAATAATATTTTATCCCATTAATGTCTAACATTGACATATAGCATGCTGGCACCAACCAACTCAAGTTAAGTAAGAAATTAATCAAATGTCGTTGTGGCCCAAATCAATCAGCGCAATCAACGAGAAAACTAACCACTATCAAAAATCAACAAGGAATGTAAGCGGCTTCACTATTTTATTTACCTGGTATAGTGATCAGGGTCGAACACAAGGAGCATGGTTTAAAAACTAAATAGTCGGATTTCAGGAAAACAAATATTTTTAGTGATTTTTTATTTTTCAAAATTTTAATTTATCAATAAGATAAAAAATAAGCACAAGGGACAAAAGACACACACCGCACTCTTTTTGTATTTTTCGAAATTGTAAAAAATGCTCAGAAAATCGTAATAAAAATATTTTGAGTTTTATTTCTTTTAGATTATTGTTGGTAATTTTTAGAATTTTCTCCAATGGTTTTGTGATTTTCTAAAAATCAAACAGTGATAAAAATACTAAACAGTGCATAACCAGGAGCAATTTGCAAGTTAACAATATTTAAAATACCCAAAACTCATGGATGGTATTTTTATGACAAAATATGAGGAAATATCTACAAACAAAAACAAAAAACCCTAATTTTGGATTTCTTTGATTTTATACAATTTTTATGAGTTTTTGGGTTTTTTTATAATTTTTAGGGTTTTTATGATGTATTTTCAACAAAATTTATATTGGGGATAAAACACAACTCTAGACATTTTTATGGAATTTTTAAACAATTTTTAAATTTTTTTATTTTGGTAAGGCAAACAGGACACTTTTTTAGGATTTTGAATTTTTAGTAATAGAAAATAAAACCAAATTGGCAAACCAAAATTACTATGTAAATAATAAGAAAGCATGAGCTAACAAGTGTTTTTGTAGAATTTTTAGAGCTAAATTGCTAATTGTTTCGTCCAATAAGAAAAAAGTTAAACATAGTTTACAGGGACCCAAATGTAAATATTTTAAGTTCCAAGGCCTAGCAAATAATAGATTAACAAAGCTCATGGCCAAAAATACAATTATTCCTGACAAGTCGTGCGCTACACGTGATCCAGGGTCGTAGGTTTATAAATGCAAATATTAAAACATAAAGTTCATTCCATAACTAATAAAGAGTTAAAGATAGGAATTGCAAATAACCCAAAATAACACGTGGGGATGCACGCGACTCAGAATCGAATGGACTAAAATGCAATATAAAAATTATAGGGTCTAAATTAAAAATGTTATTAACTAATATTTTATTTACTAGAATAAGATGAAATAAGAAAACATGCAAGGATAATAAGGAGATATACCTCGAGGGCACGTGAGGCGTACGGGGGGTTCCTGACGGCTCAGATCATCCCCTAGAAAAGATCTGATGGCTCTGACGCGGTCGGGGATGTGCAGCTCGGATCTACCATGCCAGTACGGATCTGACGGCTGATAAAGGTGGCAATGGGGTGCGCAGGGATTCGCCCCAAAATCTGATCATACCGTTAAAAATGAGGCGAGCTTGCACGACTTTGATCAGATCTGGGACTCAACTCTTCATCGGACGACGAAGGAAGGGTATAGAAGAACGCAGCTTAGGAGAGCTTTGATCAGATGTGTATGGTGATCCTGGAAGCTGACCAATTCGTGAAGAAGTCCTACTCCTTCGTGGAAGTGCTCCACGTTGTATGAAGAGCTTCAATGAGGGAGATGACGGTCGGATGGTTGGGACAGTAATGCTCCTCCTAGAGCTACTCCGCCTGAGTACCCAGAGCGCCAATAGAGGCTCCTTGCATGAACCAACAACCTACAAAGGGTAGCATGAGATGGGGGCTTTTCCCCGATCATGTTATTGCTTGGGAAATTTCAAGAAATGACAGAGAATGAGGATTCCATTTTTGGTGTACATTGGGGGAGGGAAATCAGACCTTAATCCTGCTCTGATGAGTGATCCTAAGGGGGTTCAAGCTGTGTAGGAAGATGAATGATGAGTTTGGATGTTGATCTGTGCGGTGAGGCATGGGTGGCGAGGCTCCAGTCCCAGTGGTCAGAGCAGAGGAATAAACAGCGGTAGAAATAAAAGAATAGAAGCGAAATGGAAAGTGCGGGTGAGATGAAACAGCGGTAGAAATAAAAGAATAGAAGCGAAATGGAAAGTGCGGGTGAGATGGGTGCTACCTAAAGATTCTGATGAGCTCAGGAGCTCCATGCGAGGTAGAGGGTGAGGTTATAGACTCAATTCTACTATGACAGGGATAAGAGGCTTCCTACATAAACTCTCCGGCCACGTGATGAGTTGCGCTCAATCGAACCACCAAACAAAGATCCAAAGGGCTCTCCAAGGAGCTATAACTTTCCTGATGGTGTCTAGGGGAAAGTGGTGGCGTGAGTAGTGAGCTAACGAGATGGGGAAGTGGAGGAGAATATATATATAGGCAAGCCTCAGGGTCTGGAAAGATCGATGGGTAGGGTGAAACCCTAGATAGATCCGACCCTTCCTAGGGATCCCCGAGGATCACAGATCCTTGGAGAGGAATCAGGCGTTGAAAGAGAGTCAAAAGGAGGTTGGGTTTGACTGGGAAAAATCAAAGAAATGGACTTCGGTGAAGGGGAGTTGGGTCGACCCGGCGGGAGGGAGAAGGTTGACTGAGGTCAACGATCCCAGGTGGAGCAATCAAAATGCGGATTTTACAAAATAAAAGAATATTAAATATAAAACAGTAAATTATTTTAAATAAAAAGTATATAAAATTAAATTTGTTTATTATTTTATAAACTATTTTTCTGCAGTTTTTAATTATTTTTATAAAAAATATAAATAGGGTATATACAGTATACTGTGTTATATACAGGTATACTATACCTATGTATTATGTACATGTACTTTTATTTTATTGTTTTACTAGAATACTTTTTATTTAATATTTTGTTTATTTACAAAATAATTTAAGGAACGTAAAATGATTTCTATATGATTATTTTTATAAATTAATTAAGGTTGCAAGATGAATGGGTATTGTATTGTATACATGTGGCCTTTGTTGTATACGTCTTCCATAGAGTGAGGGGTAATATCCGTCCAACTGAAGAGGGAAGTGTTGGGTGGTTTTGCTTGTATTTCATTATAGAGACTCGCTTCTTTCTTGCAGGGGCTTCCCAACGCATCCCCCAAACGGCTCTCTCTGAACTGTGCTGGATAGTCACCCGTCACACGACTCTCAAACCAAACCCCTGGTATGGGGGACAAAGTCAAACTATTGGATCCTTTAAAACAAAGCTCTTGATCAAGCAACGACACAACTCTTGAGGGAGGGAACTGATGAATTGTAGATTTTATTCTATTTTTTATTTTCTGATTTTATTTATTTTATTTTTATATTATTATTTGGTCTATATACAAATATAGGAAGATATTTATATTTTGTCAAAATAAATATAAATAATTATTTGTACAAGTATAGTTCGTATGTACAATACATAGTGTACCCTATTTCTCTCTAGTCAAAGGCAAATATATAGGACTATATTCTAGCTCACACACACCTCGTGCTAGTTTGTTGAAGAATCCCTGCAAACTACTTCTCTATAGTAGAATACATCACATCGGTCATTCTAGCCTTTCTTGGAAATCTCATATAAGAGGGGGATGGAAAGTAGTCCCCTCGTTGGTCTTGGAAGGTGACACCAGAACCTTTTGGGGAATTGTGGTTTTTTATATAAGGACGAAATGGTGGACTGACATTATGACCCCCCAGAAGGGAAATGGCTCTCATGGTATATCATTTATCACTTTTTTTTCCTATCAGTTCTTGATGAATCCACATTCATCACTCTTTATTCTTTTATTTTAGCTAAATATCTTGGCAAAACATCATGTATATAGTTGTAAATACAATAAATTATCAATAAGCATGCATTTGTTAATACTTAATAATTAGCATGTACTTGTACAAAACTAAAAGAATAAAGAATAAAATAAAAAGAAGGAAATATTAGAATAAATATTGAGTGACCTGAACCCAAGAGAAGGTCCAACATGGGTCTGATCGCCAAATAAAATAAGTAGAGAGAGATAGGGCCACTTTACCTTATACATATTTACCACATATGTGTATATAATTTATTTTTTCAAAAATAAAAAGAAAAAGGTATTTTTATCCCCATGTAAATACTTCTAAAAATAAAATAAAAATTATAAAATAAAATAAAATAACAAAATAAAATTTTCTCTCACCTTGTATATAATACATATATATATATATTATTACATATTTATTTTATGCACGTAAATAACCAATAAAAATAAAATAAAAATTATTTTATACTCCAAATATTATGTAGTAAATAAATAAAATATAAAATTTGGGGTAATTTGGTAAAAATAATTAAAAAAATAATTGTACAACGTACATAGGTATTTTATACCCGTATATAATATATTATACTGTATAAAAAAATATTTTTCAAAAAAATATATAAAAATCACAGGAAAATAGTTTGAAAAATTAAAAACATTTTTTATTTATACACTTTTTAATTTAAAATCATTTATTATTTTTTATTTAATTTATAAATATTTTGTAAATCCGATTTTTTTATTGGTCCACGGGGAATGTTGACTCGGGTCAACCCTGTCTTCCAGGGCTTGACACGACCCGACTATTCCGTCGGACCCATTTCTCCCATTTACGTCGTCCGGATCTTCCGTCCCCTTGCTCCGGATTTCTGTCTGTGCCTTCCACGTGGATCTATGACCTTCGCGGATCCCTAGGGAAGCACAGATCATCCTCGGTTTGCACGCTCCAACCCGATTTCTCCAGCTACCTGGGACTATTATAAATATCTTCATCCGCGCCCTTAGGTAGAGAGCTCGTGCCACACCCTTCTTTGATACCCTCGATAGCTCCGCCTTGGTGACAACAACCGGAGGGACCCTTTGATCATCGAAGAAGAGTCGTGTAGCCGAAGATCCCCTCTCGTGGCCGGAGCACCGCCGCGACGAGCCTCCTTCACCATCCGCGGTGAGGTCAAGGCAATGACCACCAGCGACCGCACCCCCTGGAGTTCAGGATCACACTAGGACCCTCAGGTAGCTTTTATTTCAATCCTAGTTCTGTTATCCTTCGAATCTTTCATCAACGCACCTTCGCCGCTCCGCCAGCTCCGACCAGACGGTCGGAGCCTCATCACACCCATTTACCCGCTTCGATATATGACCCAGCTCACCCTCCATCTTTCCTCGCCATCTGATCATCCGAATCTTGGCTCGGATAGCCAAGATTAGGCCCCAGGTCTCATCCCTCGCTTCGTCGGAGACCCCCTTCACATTCACTGCCGCTTCCCTTCGTTTTTGATTCGATAACCCTGACTGGAGCCTCGCCCCGAGTTTGAACTTTGCCTTGCAAGGCTTTGCGCGCGTGGAGATACACCAGGTCACCTTCGACCTGCTTTGCCGGAGCTCTCCCAGGTCCCAGCCACCGCTCCAGAGACCTGACTGCCAACGAGCCCATCTAATTCGTTCACCCGACACAGAGGACCCCCAAGAGTCATTTGCCACCGTCTGATCGTTCATCGGAGTGTCAGATCATCGCCGATGCTCTGGTGAAACTCGCCCAGGTGGAGTTCTTCCTGAGCCTCTTTCCGTCGTAGCCGTCCCTTCACAGCAGCTGTCAGGCCATTACATGTCAGATCTAACAGCCCCCGTACCGCCCACGTCCGCACCTTCTGACGACCGTTGGATCTGACAGCTGCCAGCACCAGAGCCGCACGCCCTCGCCCACTCAGAGCACGCCACATGTCCACTCCACGCGCAACGTACGTGCTGCATGGGTAAATTGCTCAGTCCACCTTGCATTTATTTTCGTTTGTCATTTAGTCTGTAAAATAAAAGTATACAGTGGGACATTTTGCATCCTTGCCCTTATACTTTTTTAGATTTGCATTTTAGTCCTTCATGTGTGGCCTCACGTACTTCGTCACATGTACTGGTGGGTTATTTGCATTAATTGTCTTGGACTCAATCTCTGTTATGATTTGAAGTTATAGTTTCATTATTTGCAAGTATACCCCTGTGCGTACTGATTTGAGACATGCGCGAATTTAGATGTGAAAATTGCACATAGGTCCTTGTAGTTTTCATGCGTGTTATTCTTTGGTCCAGAAACATGTTTTCTTTGCAGAATGGTCCTTGTGTGTTGTGTGTTATATTTTTGATTTAACAAATAGCAAATATTGTCCAAAATTCACGAAATTTTGAAACATGGCTCATGTTTTTGGTTGTTTGTTGCCTTCATTTAGTATTTTAAAAAATTAAAAACCCAAAAATTTGTCACTGTCTATCTTAGAAAATCAACTAAAAATATTAAAAAGTCTTGAAAAATCCTAAAAAACTCCTATATGTGTGTTTTTTGTGTTGTAACTTATGTCCAATTTTCAACTTATCCCCGTTTATAAAACTCAAAAAAATTGAAAAAGACTCAAAACTTTATAAAAATCACTAAAAAATCATAAAAAATTCAAAAAAATGTGTTTTCTTCTTCTCTAGTTAGGTTTTTGCTTATAGTTTCACATAAAATTGTTGCTCGGATTTTATAGGCATCTTAAGTATTTTTAATTTACCTTTACATTCCAGTTGTACACTGTTTGCCATTTTTGGCCTTGTTTGATTTTTAGAAAATTAATTAAAATCATAAAAATATAAGAAAATTAACAAAAACATCTGAACATTTGAAAAACACAAAAACATTTTTATTCTGCATTTTTGAGTAGTTTTGGGCTCTTAAATAATTTGTTGTGTGTTTATTTGTGTTTCCCTTTTAACCTTTTTCTTATATTAAAAATCATAAAAAAACTTAAAAAATTAAAAACCACCATTTTTTTGACCTTTTTGGGATTCTCGAATATGTAGCGTTAGCATCACATGCTCCTTGTGTTCGACCTTGGTAGCTATACCATGTAAAAATAAATAGCAAGACCCCTTGCCACATTGATAGTTTAATTTTTTTGGTGGTCTCTAATTTTTCTTGTTGAGCCCGATCTGAGTGATTGAGGTCGTAACGACCTTTGATACCATTTTACCTTAGTCGCTCGGGTCGCTCATCAGTTCTCTCAAAGGGTTGGATAGGTTACCTATCTCTTTTCGGTATGCCACTCCGTGAGCAGAGCGAGAGAATGAAGAGGGATGTGGTGATGTTGGATTTTTTTAGCAATTTTGTATTTATTTAATGATTAGTTTGCTAGTTTATTTGATCCCACTTGGTATTCATTTTCTATTTTTTTCAAATAGTTCGACCTATCCAAAAAAAATTCGGCCTACAAATGTGGTTTCGATCACTTCGGGTTTCCATTTTATTTATTTATTTTCTTTGTAATCATGTCAAATGTTGACCCTCTCTTGGGTTTTGGGTCACTCTATATTTATTCTAAATACATTCTTCATTTTATTCCTCTTTATTATTTTATTTTTTGGAAAATAGGTGTTAATTATGAGCTATTAACAATGACATGCACACTGTTAAGTTATTGTATTTACATGTATTTATAGATGGTTTTTCTAAAAGATAAATCTAAAATAAAAGAATAAAGAATGAGAATCGTAGATTCATCATCCCCGTATACTTTACCTTTGCTAGTTCCTTAGCAAACACTTATTTGAAAAGGAAGGGAGAAAGAAGAGAAGAAAAGAAAAGGAACCAAAGTTCACTATTAAACTTATCTTCATCAAATTAGAGTATGAGATCAATCGAACATTTGGATTATTAATTTAGCAGAATATTATTGGGAAATAGATTTAGGACCCAACATCCTCCAAGTTCCACAGTTCTATGGTCAGGACTCCTTAATAACCAAATCAAAATAAGTCTACATACGTAAAGTCTAATGACTATGAATCTTTCCTTGTAGTATGTAAGTGATATGTAGCTCCTCACCTCAGAAATGGCAAAGAAACAACCTCCCTCAATAAGGTACTCTAATCCCCCAGTCTAGCAACTCATTCCTCAAGGAGTGGGGTATTCCCTTCTAAGTTCAAGTACAACTATATCAAGAAGAGGGGGAAAAGAAGAGAATGGATTGTCATCAGTGTAGCCACGTATCCCTTGGAACTTAAATAGCGTAGCCAAGTCTCCTGCTGCAAGCTTCCATGAGATGAGATGGTGGACACATAAGCTTTTCTTATTCAATATATACACTTCGGTAGGTATTTTATTTTCAATCATGCATTTCCCTTTTTTGGAGTTTTTTTTAATTTTGCACTTTTTTTGATGATGTGCAAATGTACAACATATCTACATGGTGCAACATATACATAAGGAGTTTTTCTTCTTGAGCCGGTGGACTATCCCTCTTTTGAAGCATTATTGCAATTTGTAGACTCATGTCTTTAGACCTCAATGCCCTTAGACAGGGTTGAGGTGCAAATCCCTCCCTATAGGAAGACAAGAGGTTCTAGCTAGTAGTACTACCCTCGTATGCTACCCTAAGCCAAAGGACTCTGACTCCTCATCTCCTCATCCATTTTGAGCTACGTGTAAGGTGCATGTTCAAGTCAAACCATTGTCTATGAGAGTCATGTGTGCGTTATTAAGTGTTCTACTTAGGCATATCAAGATGAAATGTGAACATAGCCTAGTGGACTCAAAGAATTAAGTCATTAAGGACCTGGAAAATCTTAATTCCAAATCCTATAAGGTTCCTCTGAAGTTAAGTGGATTAAGATCTTAAACAAGCTCCTTTTTTAATTTTAATTCCAGACTACTTTAAATGTCAACCATGATTCAGAAGAATACACATGCAAGTATATTTACAAAACTCTTTTTGTGGAAAATTTTTCAAAATATGCAATTTATATGGAAAATTTTGAATGTAGGAAAATCTTTACAAAATATTTTTACAAACAATTACAAAAAAAATTTTGCAAGCGTTTGTTTTCAAATATTTTTTCCAAAAATTTTGTTCTCTATACATAGTTTTGATACACAAATGTTTACAAATATTTTTACAATCAACATCATTTTTGCAAAAGTTTGTATAAAATAATTTTTACAAAGGCTTTTACAAATATTTGTGGGAGACAAAATTTTAATTTATCATATACTTAGTTCGAACGATGTCCTCAGAGTGATTAAAGGATGATGAAAGAAGACATAACTTGTGCTGAGTACGAGGAAGTGAAAAAAATACTATACTACAATGGTGAATGAAATAATCTAATGAATGGAGATCGATGATCTCCTAATACTTTGGATCAAGTAATCCTAAGTATAAAAGACTGTACACAAAGGGAAAATCGAAGACTAGGATGTACATGTATTACCTCCCCTATACATAGGGTAAAATATTCCTAAATATAGAAAGCAAAATAGAGGTAATAAAATCAAGCAAATAATCATAGGTCCTATACCCCCCTATACTAGGGAAAAGTGTCCTCTAAGCATAGAATAATGATAAGATGAAGATGGGGTATTAGACAAAAAGAATGAATGATATGGACCGTCTGGATCTATACAGCTGCAAAGAAGAAGTGATAATCAGGTATGAGATGCAAATGATGCGAGTTAAAGATTAAATCTCATATAAAATGAATAGGGACAACGCCAACGATCAATGGATCATGATCAAGATATGGCTTCTAGCATTGGCCGTTAACTCGAAAAGTGGAATCAGATGAAAATTCAGATATATCAATGCTTCCGTTGTCATGCATCTTTTTGACCAAGTATGATCCCTTCCATTTGCTTTGTAGTTTCCTTGGAAATAATCTCAACCTAGCATCAAATAGCCATACTCTCTGGTTTGGCTCAAACTATTTATAGCTGATGTGAGAATCATGCCATATCTCCACTCTGTCCTTATATTGTAGGCTACTTGAGAAGGTTGCGTCTCTCAACTCCTCTAGGGTTGCCGATTCTACTTTCCTTTGATCTCCTACACTTTTGGGATCCAATAGTAGCTCTGTGACTACCCAAAGTGACTTATGCTTGATTTCCACTGGCAAGTGGCATGGCTTGCCATAAACGAGATGAAAGGGAGATGTGCCCAAAGGTGTATTGAAGGAAGTTCTATAAGCCCACAAGACCAAGTCCAAAAGATGTGATCAATCCTTTTGGTCTTGTCGGACAACCTTCTGGAAAATAATATCGATCTCCCTATTCGATACTTCATCAAGACCATTAGTTTGTGGATGATATGGAGTGGCAACTCTATGGTCAATGCTGAACTTGTTAGCAAGGGCCCTTACCTTGCCATTGATAAAATGAGTCCCCCATATGAAATCAAGACTCTAGGCACCTCGAACCGTGAAATGATATTTTTCCTCAAAAATTTACAAACAGTCTCAACATCTGCGGCTCGGGCGGGGATGTCATCAACTCAATAACTAACATAATCCACAACAAGTAGAATGTACTCAAATCCCTGATTCTTAGGGAAAGGACTGTTGGTCGAGATCTTCAAGGGGTTTTAATTTTGTTTAGATGAAATTAATGTGCAAGTATGTCATCATTGCAACCCAAAGAATTCCACAACAAAAAAATTTACTTTTCTCAAGCCAAATTATGTACGAAAAAATGATGTATAGTAAGAGAATTTCACTATTTAATTTACATGTATAGCCAAAAGGATTGAACTTAGGGAGGCTACAAATACCGAGGGTTATTCCAATAATTGAAAAAATCAATAAAAAGAAAAGTGAATCTCAAATGCAAACTATGCTTGGTTTTTGTATGATTTTTTTCTCTTTTTAATTTTTTAAGGTTTTATATTTTTATATTTTTTTATTTTCTGATTTTCAAATTTTCAATTATTTAAATTTTGGAAAATTTTTATTTTCAAAAATAATTAATTTATTATTCAAAGTAATTCCGTACAAGAAAGGAATGTAGTCTTTTTAGATTTTTCAAATATGACAAAAATGCTCACAAATGTCCAAAGAAAATATTTTCATGTTTATATGATTTTTTATTGTTTTTGTAATTTTACAAAGATTTTCAGATTTTTTTACGATTTTAAAATGAATAAAACAGGAGAAAATGCAAACAATGAGCAAACATGAATATTTTGTAATTGAAAATATAATATAGTCTCAAACTTTGTTGCAATTATTTTTCTAAAAAGTAGAAGAAATTATCTACAAGCATGAAGTGAAATCATATTTTTTGGATTTTTCTACAATTTTATATGATTTTTTTAAAGTTTTTAATATTTTTCTATTTTTTGTTTTTCAAAATAATTAATGCATGAAATTTGCACAGAAAATAAAGGGCGTAAAAGTAAACTATTTTTTTCTTAAAATTTATGCAATATTTGAATTTTTATGATTTTTCAAAGTTCAAATAGGGAAAAATGCATTGTTTCTTATTTTTTAATAATAACAAATGATGATAAAACGCAACTAAAAAATTACACTAGAAAGAGACTAACATCAAGAGTCTAACTTAGTTTTTGCAAACTTTATTGACAAACAAACGTATTTATTTCAATAAAAAGAACATAAAATTTTAAAGTCTGGAAATAGAGACTTAAACGAAATTATTTAATTTTTTTGAATTGAAATAAAACAAAAATAAAGTACGAGCAGAAAAGTGAAAATTACCCAAGTAGGGCATGCAAAACATGCGATTGTTTGCTGGCGGGGGTTGATTTGCAATTTTCAGGAACTTAGGGACCTTTTATATAATTGAATTTAATGGGGCTGCCCCCTTGGGGCAACAGACAATGGTTGTACCGCGCCATTTTTGGCATTTTTTATTTTTTTTGAAAAATATCACCATGTATATTCATCCCTATATCACTCTTATATGCCATTCGAATTTCGTCAAAAACAGAAACTCCTACGGCCTCCATCGAGATGGTGTCGATTTAAAAAATTTTGTTACCATTAACAAATGACTGTCTGGATGGAGGTCGTAGGAGTCTCGTTTCTGACGAAATTCGAATGGCATATAGGAGGGATATAGGGATGAATATACGTGGCTATATTTTTCAAAAAAAAAATGCCGAAAACGACGCGGGGGCAGCCATTGTTGGGGCAGCTCCATTAAACTCTTTATAATTTTCCAAAAATAATTTATTCCCTAGGGTTAAATGTTTCTTGTTCCTTCATTGTTGATCTCGTTTAATGCTAAGGGAAAAAAGATGCGCCACCCCCTCTTCGTACTTCCTCTCGCACAAGCAGAAAGGGCGACAGGCTTCGGTCGGCGGGAGTTGGGGAAGCTGCGATAGATCTGGAAGGTTGAGATGGCTATGCGGATGGACGACATGCGGTTGCGGTGGATGCTCGTCAAGGGGATCTGGTGGTGTGGAGGTGCGTGCTGGAGTTGGCGCGACCGGAGCTTGCGGTGGAAGGCCGGTGCGCAAGTGGTGGGGCTCACAGGTACTGACTCCCCATGAGGAGGCTGGCGAAGTTCCTTCGGGCAGAAAAGTGAGGGTTCTTGTAGTTTGTCGGTGGCGGCCTACGGTCTTCAGGCGGAGGTGTGACTACAGTGATAGTGTGCTTCAACGAAGTGGGGCTATGCAAGTGAGCGGCAGACGCACGGCGAGGCATGTAGCCGTAGCGGAATAGGCACGCTGAAGAGCGGCGGACAGTTCCTACGCAGAGCGGCGCCTGCCCCTTTTTATTTTTTTTTCAACAATAAATTTCTTAATTTTTATTTTTTAAATAGTAACTACTAATAATTTTTTGTGATTATGAGATCGAAATTGTGGGCAGATCGTATCGTGATGGTTGATTAAAAAATGATTAACTAAGATCTAGAAATATAAAATGATAATAAAATTAAAAATCCAAAAAATTAAATTATGATTAACCAAGATTAAAAAAAGAGAAAATGGATCTCACGTGGGAGCGGAAAAATGCCGTTATGGCTTCGATGAAGGATGACTCGCTGTCACTGGATGGCTCGAAGGCTATGCACCTTTCTACAACAAGAATCTCTTGAAGATTAGATTCGTCTCACCAAAGATTGATCAAATTGAAATGAGGGAGGAGGAGCCATATTAATAGGAAAAATAATTGAATTTGAATTTCAAAAATTCGAATGGAGATATAGATAAGGATATTTTGAATGGAGATAAAGATAATCAAGGAAGTTAGTGATGGAGTTAATAAAATTATTTACATAATTTATTTATTTATTTTCATAACTTTATTAAATTAAATATTAAATGTCAATTATTAAGTTTTTTGTGGTGATTATTTAAGAATATCAATTATATACCTATACTATATACATATAGTACATTAAGAATTATATATAATTAAATAAGGAAATTAGTTTTTTATATTTTACTAAATTTTTATTTTTATTTTAAATAATTATTAAAAATATTTATAGTTATTTACAAATACAATACGTATAAAAAATATGGGTAAATATATACAATAAATAAATGGTTAAATTGTAAAAACCACCCCAAAAAACTAACTTTCAAACCATAATTCCAAAAATTATGAAACTACTGTCATTTTCAAGAAAAATTAATTTAGAATACCATGTAAGTGACTTTGATTCAGTTTGAGTTCATATGAAGCTGGAATTGGAATTTCAATTATTACTTTATGGCTTTTTCCAAATGTGGTTACTTTTATTATGTACATGATTTAATTTTGCAATTATTTTTATTATGGGATATTTACACCTATAACCCTGAGTAATGTCATAATTACCCCGAAAACCCTCAATAATCACAAATTACATACATGACCCTCAATAATTCTTAACTCTTACACCCAAACCCTCGTGTTAATTTCCATTCCATTTCCTGTTAACTATAACGGAATCAGTCGGGTATTTTATATTTTATATCCTTTTATTTCCCATTATTTACAAATAACTACTCCTCTTCCTCCTTCAACCAACCCCCTCCCCATTCTGACCTCCTCCTCCACACAGTCAACCACCAGTCCCCTCGTCTACATCCTCCGCCAACTGAAATCCTCCCGGAAATCCGAAATTGACAACGAGCATTCTCCTCGCTGCCCACCTTGTTGTCTAGAGGTTCCCGTTAGCCGATGGAGTGGAACTTCCAGTGCCTGAAATGGTAATGTCGGAAGGCAGTTTCTTCCCATTGGCACTAGTCGATCTCTCCAGCACCTTCAGAGCCTCGTCTGTACTCCCTCTCACGGCCAGCCACCTCGGGGACTCGAACAGGAAGGGCACGACCACGATGCCGGCATGGGCAAAACCGCCGAGGAAGCACCCGACGCGCGGCCTGGAACTGGGCGCGCGGCATCGACTCCTCCCGCAAGCGCAGGCGGGCGCGGGAACCTCTCTTCTCTCCCCCCACCTCCCCCGCGCCGCCTGAACCTCTCCACACCTCCACCACCGCCCGCCTGGGAACCCCCCACCCCCGCGTCACTTGGAAACCTCACCCCCGCGATGCCCGAACCTCCCAAGCCGCCGCCTCCTGGAACCCTCCCACTCCTGCAACACCCCCCTCCCCCCGCACGCCGGACCCTTCTGCGCCGCCCCCCTGCCACCGCCGCCTAGGACCCTTCCGCGCGGCATGGAACCCTCCCACTCCTGCAACACCCCCATACCCTCGCGCACCGCGCACCGCCTGGAAGCCCCGAAGCCCCAAGCCGCCTGAAACCCTCCCTCAAGCTCCGCGCCCCTCCCGCTCTTGAAGCCCGTAACCTTCTTCCCACCCCAAGCTCGTGCTTCTAGTACAGTTCATATTTGCAAGTTTTTTTTCTTTTATTTTGTACTTTTGATTAATCCTAGCCGTTAGATAGTGGATTGGTTTGATTAACTCATTCGTATGATTGAGTTAACTCCTCGAAACTAACGGAAGGTTATGGATGTAAAACGGAGTATTATTGAGGGTCATGTGTGTAATTCGTGATTATAAAAGGTTTTCGGGGTAATTATGAGATTACTCAGGGTCATAAATGTAAATATCCCTTTTATTATTTAGAAAACATTTTTATCTATAACTTTTGATTTGAAAATTATTTAATTTGAGGTCAATTTATGTACAAATAAAATAGTGTTAGTTTTATAAAAATATACACAGAATAAATTAAAAAGTATTTTATAAAGTATTTTTTTTGGATTTTCTGATTAAAGACCCTATCTCCCACTACTTTATTCCTGATCGATCAGGTCAAGTCTTGACCTTATCTCAGGGTTCGGATCAGCTTGTATCTATTACATATATACAATCTTCTTTTTTTAATTATTTATTTTATTTATTTTTCTTTTATTTATTTATTTATTTTAGGTTAAAATAATAATATATGTACAATATTTACACATAGATGCAAGTTATAGATTTATCAATATATACAAGTGTTTTATAAGGGATTTTAAGCTAAAGTAAATGAATAAAGATGATGAAATGCAGATTCATCATCCCCCCTATGCTTTACCTTTGCTAGTCCCTTAGCAAACACTTATTTGAAAGAATAAGTGAATAAAAGAAAAATAAATGGAAAGGAAAAATAAAGAAAATAGGACAATATTGAGTATTAAACTTATCTTCATAAAATTGTATTTTGGAGCTCTGTTAGACCTTTGGATTATTAGTGTGGCAGAACCTTATTGGAAAATGGATTTGAAACCTAACAGCCTTTAAGTTCCACAAGACTCCTATTCATATCGCTTCAACAGTTAGGTCAGAACAAGTCTACATACACAAATTCTTATGACTATGAATCTTTACTTGTACGGTGTAAGTGAAATATAGCTCCCCATATCAAAGGTAGCAAAGAAACAACCTCTCTCAACAAGGTAGCTCTCGACCCCAGTCTAGCAACTCTTTCCATGAGGAGTGGGGATATTCCCTTCTAATTTCAAGTACAACCAACTCAAGAAGAGGAGATGGAGAAGTGAATGGACGGTAACTAGTGTAGCTACTTATCCTTGGATGCATGACCAGTGTAACCAAGTCAACTGTTGCATGCTTACAAAAATTTGACTTTGAAGCTCTTATTTATTTTTTTCACTTGTATATATACTCCGACAGGCATTTCACTTTTCAATCAGGTTTGTTCACTTTTGAAGATTCTGTATTTTGTTCTTTTCTCTTTTTCTTTTCTTTTTTTATTTTAAAATATATACAAGGTGCAACATGTACATAAGGAGTTTTTCCTCTTGAGCTAGTAGACTATCCCTCTTTTGAAGCATTATTGCAACCCACATCATCCTATCTTTAGACCTCAATGCCACTAGATCAGGTTGAGATGCATTTTCCTCCCTAGAAGAGGACGAGAGGTTCCTCCTAGATGTACTAGCCTCGTATGCTACTCCAAGCCAAAAGATTCTACCTCCTCACTACCTCCTCCATGAAGCCATGGTCTGGAAGAATCATACGTGTGTTGTTAAATATTCTACTTAGATTAATCAAGACGGCATGTGAACATAGTCTTATGGACTCAAAGAATTCAGTCAATAGGACATGAAAAGTCTTAACTCCGGTTCTTATAAGGTTCCTCTGAAATTAAGTGGATTAAGGTCCAACTAAGCTCCATTCTTCAATTTTATTCCAGACTTAATTTAAATGTCAATATTTAACCAGAAAATGCACATGCAAATGCAAGAAATATATGTACAATACAAAGAAAAGAAAGCAATTTTTTTGAAACAATTTTCCAATTTTGATTTTTTTGTGGATTTTTTTTTAAAAAAATAATGCACATGTGAAAAGAATTTTAATTACGTAAATTTTTATAGACTTTTGGTTTTGTAGTTTTTAGGGATTTTTTAAGAAAAAGGGTTAGTAATATATATAAGTATATACAAGAAAATGTTTTTCATATACAAGAGGATTTTTTGCCCATTTTTTTATTTTTTATATTTTAGTCTTGTATTTTTTTTAGTTTTTTAGTTTTATTTATTTTTTTAGTTTTTTATTTAAATATTTTTTTTTAATTTTATTTTTTTGTTGTTTTATTTTTAAATATGGAAGGTGACCAAAGTCTATACACACACACATGGATTTTACGCATTTATATACATATCCCTAAAGTAACTGTAATTTTAAAAATACGAGTTATGTCTAAAGTATATATGCAACATATGAGACACCCCCTATACTTATCTCAAACTATGTCCTCATAATGATCAGAGAGCGACAACGAAAGACATAACTCATGCTAAGTATAGAAAAGTGAAAAGACTCATACGCTATGACGACTCAAAGAAAAGGTGAAAAGAATAGAATTTGGTGATCACCCTATACTTAGGATCAGGTAATACTATAAGTATACAAGACTATAAAAAATAGGAAAATTTGCTGAAGATAATTGACAGACTCAAAGGTTCATCTTGCCTCCCTATACTTAGGGTAGAATAGCCCTAAGTATAGAATATCAACAAGTTGGGGGTAAGCGAGAGAGGAAAAATAAAAATACAAAGTGACGATATGAATAACACAAATCATTCACTCCCCCCCCCCTATACTTAGGATAAAGTACATTCTAAGTATATCATAGATACAAATGGAAAAGGGGTGAATGATAAAATGGAAGGAGAAAGAATGAAATGAAAGATATACAAGAGGTAGTCAGCTCATGTATCAGACGTAGAAGATAGAATCAAATGATCATTGTATGATACTACAGATATAGAATCAATGATGAACATGAATGTATAATGATCTAGATATGGTTTCATAAATTGTCCATTCACAACAAATGGATGTTCGTCAGATGACAACCTAGATATGACAATACTCCCATTGTCACGCACAACTCTCACAATGAACGGTCCTGAACATTTTCTTTTCGATTTTCCTTGAACAGCTTCAACTTAGCATCAAATAATCAAATGTTCTGATCAGGAGAGAAAGTCTTCCTTCGAATGTGTTTATCATACTAACGCTTGACTTTCTCCTTATACATGAGTGAGTTATCATATGCAAAGTCTCGGAATTCCAGTAATCTATTCAAATCCAACTTCATGTTCTTTCCTACCTTCTCATAATCAAGATTACATACACAGAGTGACTATAAAGATTTATGAATTAATTGCATTAGCAGGTAGCAAGGCTTTCCATACACCAATCTGTAGGGAGACATACCCAAAGGAGACCTGCACACCATCCGATAAGCCCATAAAATTGAATCAAGCATCTGATACAAGTTCTTCCTATTTGGACGTACAAGTTTTTGAAGTATCATCTTGATCTCCCTATTTGAAATTTTTGCCAAGCCATTAGTCTGAAGGTGGTAAGGAAACACAACTTTGTGCTCAATGGCGTACTCCTTCACAAGCTTATTTACTTATCTATTAATGAAATGGCTTCCCCCATCTGAAATTCGTATTTTGGGAATCTCAAACCATGCAATAATATGGTCCTTGAGAAAGGAACATATTGTAGGACTATCAGCAGCTCGGGTGGGGATAGCCTCCACCCATCGACTAACATAATCCACGACAAGCAGGATGTACTGAAATCCCTGACTGATAGGAAATGGGCCCATGAAGTCTTTGTCCCAAGCATCAAAAACATCTAAAATATGTATGTATCTTATGGGCACGTGATGAGTCTCGTATTCATCGTGCTAAAATTCACTAATTAAACCTTGACTTAAATAAACCACTAAAATTCACCATTATAATTCATTCATTTTATCTTGTATCTTGTATTATATTGTACATATTTAACTTGTAATTAATAATTATTATTTTCTTGTAATTATTTTCTCATCAAAAACTCCTAAAAATCAGGTTAATTAATTGTCTATAATATCACTAACCCTTAAAAAGACTAAAAATAGAAAAATAACTCAAAACCCAAAAAAGGCGTTTTTAACCTCTTAAAAACACCCCCAAATATACTTTTTGTACAAATGACCTCTTTTGGCTTTCCTTCGAACATGAAACTTGTAGATCTCATCGAGACGAACAACTTTCATGTTTTGACTTTTTCTTAATTCTGCCTCTGACTTTCTTTTTTATTTATCTTTATTTTTGCTTTTTCTAATTTTCTGATTGGGCATCGTGGCGCCTTCTGGGTCGCCCATGTGGCCCATCCCCCTTCTGCCACCCGGTGCTCTCTTGGGTCGTCGATCTCCTCGCCGCTCGCCCCCATCTTGATCGTCCATCTCCACAAAATTCCCAGTCGTCTTATCTGACATTAGATCTAATCCTCGCCGCCCCCTAGCACCTCATCCACAACCGTTAGATCTCATCTCCTATCCTACAGATCTTCACATGCCACATCACCCCTTTCCCACAGCCCTTCGATCCCCTTAACATCCTACGCTTCTCATTACTCCACGTTACCCTACTCTTCTCCACCGTTGGATCAAACCTGCCTTCTCATTAGCACCGCTCACCTCCGCACGCATCTTAGCCACCTCATCCACTCTTCGAACCTGATCACTACCCTCCAATCACGCTATCATCTCAGCCGTTGGATCGCAAGATCCAACGGCTCGCAAGTCGTCTGCTACCTCTGTTACCTTCCCCCTCCAGGTGTTACGATCACCGCCCCCTTTCCATTTCTGTGCCGCCTACCGACCTTCTCTTCGCTACATAACGTCTCCTTCACAAAGCCTGATCTCCTGCCATCTTCGCGCGACCACCATAACACCCTCTCCATTATTCTCCCACCATTAAACCATCATTCAAACAACCCCACCACCTAACCGCTGGCGACACCCTCTTTTATAAAACCCTCCTCCACCGTACTTCACCGCCAACCACCACTTCACGGGTGTTCACCCTAGCTTCCTCCGCCCTCCGGTGATAGCAGAGGGTGGCCTTGTCGAGGCGATAATGGCTGCACCACCCAAGTGTTATCCATGGCCTTCCCTGCCATGTTGTGGCACCTTCAATGTCCTCTGAGCACTGAGGCATGATCGGCCTTATCGTGTGACGATCCTAGAGGCTCGATAAGGATCTCAACCTAGATCACCGCCTCCACCAGCACCTTGCTCCAACGAGGTGATTTTTCTTTTATTTCTCTGAATTTTCCTGTCATCTATCAACACTTCCACCCTCCATTTATCAACCCAGCACCTCTGCCATACCATCCTCATCCTCGCCGACCACCCCTCCCTTCTCCAGAACCTCCCTTGATCTGACCCCCTTCTTCTCCACTTCACCAGAGAAGAAACACATGGGCCACCACCTCCTGATGCCTCACAACCCCCATTCACTTACCATGCACACGCGCATGCTTCGGCTATTATCTAACGCATGCAGGGCCCTCAATGGCCGGAGTTTGCATTAGAGCTCCTTCAAGCGTTTCACCTCCGGTGAAGCTCCACTAACCTTCACCTCCGACCAGCTCCGAAGCTTCACAGCACCTCCAGGTTGCTTGCCAAAACTTTAGCTCTCTTCCTCGACCTTCCGGTACGGCCTCGGAGCATGTAGGACCAAATAGCAGGTCGTCAGAGGCCCGCCTTCTATGGTGGCCTGCGGAGGAGCGAGACGGTACAGGAACCGTCTGATCATCTGGTTCGGACGGCTGTGATGAAAACGCGTGGCGACCTGAGACTCCTTCAAGACCTATAGGCTCGGGTCCACCGAGCCACGCCCCGAGCCACCATCGAACGCCACGTCAGTCCGAGTCTGCGAGCCTCCCACGTCTAGCCCCCTCATGTGCATTGCACGTGGGGGTTGGGTAATTTGCACGAAGACCCTCGATGCTTTTGATATTTGCAGAATGGTCCCCAAGCATGTTCCTCACGTTTGTGCCTGGGTAATGTATAGGGATGCCCTCGCAACTTCAAGAAATGACAAAAATGCCCCTGCATACATGGAAAAATTGCATTAGGGCCTAGACAATTTTTGGAAATTACATTTAGGTCTCTCCATGGACCTATTTGTAATATTTATCTCTTTTATTTCTTGCATTTTATTTATAATTATGCCCCTGCATTATTTTCTTCATAACTTGATCATCGTAGATCCAAATTGCATGATTTTAGTGTCGCTTTATTCCTTGTTTCATCCTCTATATTATGGTATGTTCAATTTTCTTATCTGACACCATTTTAAATGAAGTGAATTTTCAATGTTAGATGGTGACTCTTGTTCCAATGCCTTGTCATAAAATAAATGTTTTCGCTTAATATTTTGCTCAAAATTACCTAGATTTCAATTTACTTTCGGTTGCTCAAATTAAGTAATCTTTTTAGGGCATATTTGTAGTCCTTTATTCATCATGTAATTACCCTTGCATTATTTTCATGCATCATCTCATAATTGCATAAAAATAAACTAAAAAATGCATGCATCACTTTGTTGCTTTGTAATATGCATAATGCATCTTGCATCGGGGATACGACTTAACTTTATTTATTTATTTGATTTTGATTTTTTTGGTGTTGAATATTTTCAAGATTCACAGGTCTTCTTTTCATGCATTATTTCTTTTACATCATTCTGCTAATTAATTTCCTCTTTATTTTTCTTTTATGGTAGGGCCCATGAAGATCGAGGACGCTTGATCTTCACGGAGGCGTGGAGTTGGGAGCTCCCACTGAAGAGGCTGCAAAAGATTTGGTGGAGAAATTTTAGGAATTTTAATCAGTCTACTTGCATTTGCATCTTGTAAAAAAAGGAATTGTATGTGCATATTTATTTTAATAGTCCTCATTAGAGGGCTTGCATGTTGTTAAAAAAAGGAAAAAGTAGATCACTAGATGATCTACCCCCCCCACACACACCAGCACATATACACTCACCCCTATCTCCCTCCTCTCTGTAAATTTTACAATTTCTCTCTCTCTCTCTCTCTCTCTCTCTCTCGTCATCCTGTTTTGTAAAAACACCCCCCTCCGCCCTTGTATCGTAGTGTAAATACTCCTCCAAGCACAAACCTCCCCTTAACTCAGATCAGTTACTTAGGCTATTTGTAGCCTAAGTATAGGGGGCCCGCCTATTCATCCCTCCCCCGCGATGTCTTCTTGTATTTAGGTCAATTTTCGACCTAAGTATAGGAGAACACTCTTCAGTTCTGCTATATCACCCTATATTTAACCGAGCCCTGGCTTCATATCACTTGTGCTATGAGGACATAGCAAAAATTAAGTATAGGGGGGTATACCGTATACTACTTTATATTTACTTTAGCTATAACTCGTAATTTTTAAAACTTTTTGAAAATTCTTTCTCGGGCTTGGTTTTAGTATTCCTGTGAACTGAATTTTGTAAAAACCTTGTGGAAATGTTTTCTTAAAAATTGAGGGATTATTTTGGGTAAATAACCTTTCTTAAAAACTCCATAAAAATTTGAAAAATTAAAACCATTCTTTGAAATAGACTCTAACTAGTAGTAGTGAGGGAACTTCAGTCTCCCTTAGCAGAGTGGGTGGTTTAGAGGACAATGTATATGGCTCCATCCACAAGGAATACGGGTCTGTCTAACGGCCCATACTTACACCCATACTGGATGAGAGTAGATACTTTTATTCATTTGAGCATGGGCTAGTCATTGTCTCTCTAAAGAATAAAAAAATGAAAAATTAAAATCCGTAAAAATACGCAAAAACAAAAATCACATAAAAATCACTAACTAAGGAGTTGGTGTATTCCTGACGCATTTACATTCACTTAAGGCTTGAGTGTTTTGAGGACACTTGACTTCTGTGATCCTTGAGAGTCTGAGTTAACATGCCTTAGTCATTAGGGGTTTTAAACTTAATTACCCACACTTCCCTAGCTTGAACGATTTGAGCGCTATATGGCACTCTTCATCTCTACCTTCAAAGGAATATGATCAGCACTTCACTTTCACAACTTCATGATTGATGAGATGAGTTGAGATATCACTTGAGGAACTAGGACTAGAGATTTGAGTTTAGACCCGATCTAATGATATTCGAGGATGAGATAAAATTAATGAAGGCTTCATAAAACCTGAGTGTTAGCAAAACTCTAGCCAGTATGGGAACAAGTTCATATGCTATCTCTTTAATATTTACCTATGTGTCAGGGTGTGGTGAAACTTAATAATAACTGTTGATCAGTGTGTGTCAACTTTTGGTAAAAGCAGTGGAACTAGCCAACAAAAGCAAAGAAATGTTAAAGAAAAATCTCTATCATCCAAAGTCAAATTATAAATGAGCTTCCACTAATGGAAAGCGCTCCCATACATTTTTCAAAGTGTCCACTTGGACCAAGCGCTAATTAGGACCAAGGAGTCGGGCTGACACCAAAAAACTCTCACCTAAACAAAGGCAAAAGAGGTCGTCAGCTCGGCATCGTAAATGCTACAAGTCTGGGTGTCGAAGTATCTTAGATAGTCAAAAGAGACACACTCCGTTGTACTCCTAGAAAAACAATTGCATATGACTCCAACTCTCTTGACGGACACATTGATCAACACTCTAAAAATTTACATGTGTTGAGTAAAAAGCCACTCGAGAGGCCTCTTGTTCCAATGTGAGGGAGAGAAAAATAGATACAAACCCATTCCCTCCATCATCAGGCCGTCCATCTACATTTCAAGTCTGACGAACTAATGAGACGGTTGACTGAAGCAAGAATATACTTATTCCCTATTATTGAGGATGAGATCTAGAGGAGAGTCTCTGGGTTTGGAACTTTGAGTGATGCCTTGACTCGACTCTCATGAAATGCAGTACACTTATCCTTATATTATATGTACAAAAAGAGAGTATGATAATTATAGAATCTGGATTCCTTCTGACTAAAGCTTGGATAAGCTCAGAATTTTAGGATCACTTAAATTGAGGGTCTTTGAAAGATTGAGCCTTGACATCTTCACTTACATTGTCAGGAATTAATCTGACTCCGTCATTCTTTAAATGCTCGAGGACGAGCATGGTTTAAGTATAGGGGTATGATGAATCTCGTATTCATCACGCTAAAATTCACTAATTAAACCCCTGCTTAAATAAATTACTAAAATTCACCATTAATTCATTCATTTTATCTTGTATTATATTGTACATATTTAATCTATAACTAATTATTATTATTATTTCCTTGTAATTATTTTTCTCATAAAAAACCCTAAAACTTAGGTGAATTAATTGTCCATAATATCACTAACCCTTAAAAAGATTAAAAATACAAAAAAACTCAAAAACCCAAAAATGGCGTTTTAACAACTTAAAAATACCACTAGAATACTTTTTGTATAAATGACCTCTTTTGGCTTTCCGTCCAATATGAAACTTATAAAGCTCATCGAGAAAACAACTTTCATGTTTTGACTTTTTTCTAATTGTGCCTCTAACTAATTCTTTTGTATTTATCTTTATTTTTACTTTTTCTAATTTTCTGATTGGGCCAAGTGGTGCCTTCTGGACCGCCCACGTGGCATGTCCCCCTTCCGCCACCTGTTACTTTCCTAGGCTGTCGATCTCCTTGTCGCCCGCCCCTATCTTGACTGTCCATCTCTACTCAATTCTCAGTCGCCTGATCTGACATCAGATCTAATTCTCACCGCCACCTAGAGCCTCATCCACAGTCGTTAGATCTCATCTCCTATCCTACGGATCTCCGCGTGCCACGTCACCCCTTTCCCACATCCCTCCGATCCCCTTAATATCCTACGCTTCTCATCACTCCACGTCACCCTACTCTTCTCCACTGTTGGATCAAACCCGCCTTCTCATTAGCACTACTCACCTCCGCACGAATCTCAGCCACCCGATCCACTCCTCGGATCTGAGCACTACCCTCTAATCACGCTATCATCCCAACCGGCAAGATCCAACGGCTCGCCAGTCGTCTCCTACCTTCGTTAATTTTATTTTATCAAAAAAATAAATATATAAATAATATGTACAAGTATAGGTAGTATACACAACAAACGGTGAACCCTATCTCTCTCTCTCTCTCTCTCTCTTCTTATTTGCTCTTGCTATCAGGTCAAGGCATGACATTCTCTTGGGATTTAGGTCAATCTATATTTATTCTAAATACACACTACTAAAAAACAAAGAACAAGCCACGGTTGAATATTGTGGCTTAATGTCATATTACCGTTGCCTAATAGTATTGGCCACAGTAATATTACCGTGGTTTATACCACCGTGTCTTATAGTTTATCGTGGCCAAAGAGGTTACTTTTTTGCCACGGTGGACTTACTGTGCTATACTGTTTTGGCCACGGTAATTTTACCGATGAAAAAACTTTGAAGCCACAGTTAAATAGCATGACAAATCTATTTAAGCCACGGTAATAAAAAATGTGGCAAAAACTATCTTACCAAAGTGCATAGGCTTTGACAACGGTTTAATAGTTGTGGCGACAGAGATCTCGCCATGGAAGTTGTACCGTGGTAAAAAAAGCAGACTTTAAAAAAAACAATGCATGTGTCAATTAATCATTTAATAAAATCTCATATGATATGCATTTTCTATTCAATGTTCATTCCCTGTACTGTCATAATCACATGGTGAACATGCATACACATGATAAATCTCATACAAGCTAACAAACAAACTTATGATTATGATAAGCACAAATATACAAATTGAAAAAGTGCATAATCCTCATGTCAACGTAAGGTTTTTAACAAAATAATAAGTAATTAAGATTCAATTAGCTAATAGAACATTAGAAAGTATATGACCTTTGAAATCTAATAACATGAGATGTAACATAAAGATCGGCCTAAAATTAAATGCTACTCATCTAAAGCAAAATCACTAAAATCTGCATCATCTTCTGAATCTTCATCATCATCTCTTCTTTCACCCTTGTCTTTGTTCATTCCAGACGATGAACACTCTCTTTGTGATGAACGACTGCCTTCGATGATGACGCCTCTTGTGCTTTGGCAATGACAACAACTGATTTTGCTATCTCTCCTAGTAAGACCTCTAATCTTGTGACTCGATCATGTAAGTTACGATCTGGTTGTCCTCTACCTCCTTAGTACTTTGATGGATTAACCCCTCCGCCTACTCCCCTCGCGCGTCCTGGATGTTCAGGTCCGGAGCTTGTAGATATGTTGTGTCTGGAGAGATAGAAGACCCATCATTAGGGTGTTGAAGTGCCATCATGTGCTCCTGAGGCAATGAGATAAAAAGAATTTGAATTAATACATATATAAAAATAAATTTGAAACATAAGTAAATTAACTTACATGTTGCTTTTACAATTTCTTATCATGCCACATTCTTGAGCCATCTTTTCCTTCTCTACTTTTTGAGTATATAAAAAGATTGCAACGATCAGCATCAATGCCCTTTTTCACCTGAATATAATTGTATAAATAAATATATAAGGTAATGCATAAAAATTACTTAAATAGAAAAAACAGTAATTACATACCAACTCGTGCTTTAACTGCTTGGTGTTTTTCTACCCATGCGATGAGCTGCATGTGTTAACTTTGATCGATTATGTGCATTACATTGCATTGCCTACAATAATACAATTTCCATAATTAGCACCTATTATTTTCAAAAAGAAATCTAAACTAAAGAGGACAGTTGGAATTATTTTGATGGATGAACAAAGATTTAAAACAAATACCATTTATAAATAAAGAGGAGCTTCTAATCAACGACAATGGTAAAAACAATCATTTCTACTTGCACATCAAAAGTGTCATTGTTCAATCACAATTAATAGAGGTTCAAATAGATTCTAAGTAGATCTAGTTGAATGGAATGTTAACAATGTCTAGCAATATCATCGATAGGAAACATGGTCTAATATAAAGCATAGATTATATGGAGAACGATGCTCATCTGGTGTGTTGCGATCAAGAACTCTATGATCTATTACCGATCGACGAGAGGCTACCTGGTATTAAACAATATAAGTTAATCGTATTTTAAAAATGACAACCTTTACAAAAAAATACAATTGTCATGTTCAGACAGCCTTTAATAACACAACATTACCAATGCAAATGATGGCCTTGAAGGAGGAGATGGCGAAAACTGCAACTTAGGAGTTTAAAATCACATCTCGAATTCAAATGCACTTCATAACCAAATACAACCAGAATCCACAGTTTAAAATCTAGTTTTCCTCAAAATACCATGTTTTAATATTAATCGAGGCCTGATTGTGTGGCAAATACATAGTTTTTAGTAGTGACTCCATGTTGGTCTTAAAGACATATCATCTTTCAAGTTTGACATCCAAGCCATCTCTCCCCATTGTCGAAGACAAAATACTTATGGCCGTCATTAAAATCAAGAAATAAAAGAGAAACCTGGGTTGGATTACATTCAAGCAAAGACTATGCATCATGACGAATGACATAATCATGTTGTTGGATTTACACGATCACTATCAAATAGGAAGAAACAAATTGAATTTAAAGATGATAAAATAAATTGCATATGTTACAAAAACGCATATGCATATGTATGACGTGTTTTAAAGATGATAAAATAGATTCCTCGTATAGCTTGCAACCACTTGGATAGCTTAAAAAAGAAGTAATGAACTCAAAGATTTTGCTGTGAAAAGACAAGGAAGGAACATGCATCAAAGATCAAGTTGTAACAAAGAAAGAACAAAAGATCGAGAAGACAATCAAAAAACAGAGATTCATACTTAAAAAACAAAGAAGAAACATCATGATAGTAACTCTTCGTATTAATGTTGTGGTGAACTGACTACTAGAATAGAATTAATCCTGGCAAAGCCACCATGACAATCAATACCACATCCTCTAGATTTAAAAGCATAATCTAGGGATAACTATAAACCATGCACTCAACCAGCTAACCTATATTTACGACATGATGACTGCATATAGACAGAGATAATTGTTTAACTATAGAACCTACAACCGAGTAAGAACAAAATGAGGATTGTCTTTATCAAACTATTCAGGTAAAAATTAAATTTATCAACGAGTGCAGAAAAATATATACAGTACATCACACCCAAAACATACTATCAAGTAAAAAACTTGTTGAAAGAAAAACATATATATTTACAGCATCATGTTGTATAAGCAAAAAAAGGAAGCCAAGAAACTTGTTGAAAGAAATTAGGGCTCCTAAACCACTTTCAGTGAGGATAACCAGTAACCTGTTGTGACCAATAAGTTATGGTATTAAGAAAAAGATATAGCATTATTGTGCATAATCAGACCAATATAGATTGTGAAGAACGAGAAGAAGATGATGATTTACCGTAATGGCTAGGACTGACGAAGGAGAGGCACTGTGCGGCAAATTTGGGGACGAGATCGACGGTCGTGCGAGAAAGAAGCGACTGGCAGGGAGTTGGGGGCGAGAGCGACAGCCGTGTAGGGGAGCCTCGACAGTGCGGGAGTTGGATCTTGAGGCCAAGACCGTGCGGGGAGACCGAGCCGAGGGGGACCAAGTTGGGGGTGACGTGTGCGGCACGCAGGGAGGCGATGGAAAGGGAGGGTTTCGTTGGTGGGAGGGAAGGGTTTTACGGGAGGGATTGTGGGGGAGGAATTTGGTTTTGGAAAATTAGAAAAGGAGTGGTTGGAGGGAGGGAGGGAGGATTTCCTTGGAGGGATTTTTGGGAGGGAAATTAGAAAGGGGGGATTCAATGGAGGAGGGAAGGAGGAAGTCATTGGAGGGATTTTGAGGAGGGATTTGGATTTGGGAAATTAGAAAGGGGATATTTCATTCAACACATTAAAAGAATAATCATACAAATAAATTGCTAGCTTGAATTTTCTTATTATGAATATACAAAAATTTGTATGGTAAAATAATTAGTCTTGTTTGGTTGGTTTAAATTCCATATATATATATATATATATATATATATATATAGGGATGAAAACGATCGAATGTACCTATTTCCATATCCCTATTCACTTCATTTCTACCGAGTACAAATACAAATTCAGGCATGATTTGGATATGCATTAAGGAAATCATATCCTTAAAAATACGGAAACGGATTCGAAATCGATATTTATGGAATCCAAAATACGAATCAAATAAAGAGAGGACATGAGTTATAAGGATCGAATAAAGAGTGAATCCAAAAATGTACTGTGGATCCAATAAACATCGATTCCGAAAACAGATATGATTGAAATTTTATCGAAGTTCATAATAATTTTTAAAAATAGCATTGGAATATAAATAAATTGCATCATGACAAAAGAGAGCGTCAAGGTGACCAATGTTCTTAGCCGGAAGCAAACAAGTGGTTAGGGTTTAGTAGCTTTCGTTCACGCCCATTCCCAAATAAACAGAAGTTTATTAATATCATTAATATATTGTATTATATAATATACAATACTGATATAATAACGCAAGGTTGTGTCGTAGATTATACTAACTAATTATTGTAAAGTAATATTAAATGTTGTATTTGGATATTCAAATCCGGATCCAGATTTTCAAGGCTTTATCATGTATGTATCCGTACTCGAAAATTTTTTATAACCCATATCCATATTCGATACGTATTCGATTAATATTCGGATATGGATATCCATATCTGAAATTTTTTTCAAATATGATAAGCGGATATTCAAATATATCTGTATCCATTTTCATCCCTACCATTGTATCTGTTGACTTAATTAATTAAGGGAATAAAAAATAATTTATCTATAGGTGGACACATAATAGATAACTAATCATGATGTGATCATAAAAAATAGTTTAACATGGGATGAGGTCCCTTAACGATTACGTAAGAGGAATTTATACCACATTTAAAAAGTCTCCAAGAAGATTTGTAGTGACTCAGCATAAATGACAAATTCGTAACACATTACTTAAATTTTCATTTTTTACACAAAACCAGAATCATATATATAATGTCCATTGCATTTCTAACAATTATAGAATCGAAGTCCGATATTATACTACCTTTAGATATAATGGTGGGATTGAATTTTACTTATGCATACTAGGTTTGGCCTCGATAAAAGTTTCGTGGTCTTAAATTATTAGCCATGGTAATAGTACCGTAGTTAAAAAATATTGGCCACGTTAATAGTACTGTAGCCTAGCATGTTTGGCCACGGTAATTAGCGTTGCAACTAACTTTAAGCTACGGTAATTTATCGTGGTAAATAGTTTTCAGCCACAATAATATTTACTGTGGCTTGATCGCGTGGCTAATGCAATATTTTTTACTAGTGACATCATTCATTTTCTTTTTCTTTTATTCTTTTATTTAGCCAAAAATGCTAAATAAGCAATATTAACAGAGCATGCTAAATGTTAACTTATTGTATTTACATGTATTCACATGATGTTTTGCCAAGAAAAAGTGTTAAAATAAAGAATAAAGCAAGTCACAAGGAGAGAAAGAGGTGGTGGATGCCAAGAACACGAAGTTAAGGGCTGAGAGACTCATACAAGAGATGATGGCTTTGGAGATGACCACCATGGAGGATGATCGAGGCTCAGTGAGGGTCGTCGGGGAGGATGCTCATAGAGTACAGAGGGAGGATGACAGAGGGAGGAGGGTGGGCAGTCGCGTACATTGAAGAAGAGAACGGGTTTTCAATTTTGAAGAGGGGAAATAAGGTTCTGTTTCTGTTTATGTTTTAGCAATACGAGCACAAATGGGAAACTACTGGTGGTCGCATATGAGGCACGAAATTGGTTTTCCAAATTTTATTCTTGCACATTTTCTTATGCAGCCATTGGTGGTGGGATTGTGGTTGCATTTTGATAATCACAAAACTCACTACTGGTGGTTACAATAGTGTGCTAGTAATAACATCGTTTTTTTTGTGTAGTGGTAATATTGATATCCATATTTGTATCCACAAGTATGTATAAAATATATGTATCCATATGTCAAAAAAATGAAAATGATATCAATAGCAATATATGTATCTTCAAAAAATAAAAACATATACCCTTGTCCATCAAAATAAAAATGTACATCCATATAAGTGGAAAAATAGATACGACAATGGACCATAATGGATATATCAATTGTTTCCCTTAACGTATTATTATCATATAATTAGAAATATGTCTATACAAACATTAATATAGGCCTATACAAAGTACACACATATTCAATAATACGAATATCACAATCTATATCATAGGCTTGCAATCCTATCCATATACATATTTTGAAAAATTAATAATCAATCTTCATGAAAAAAATCCTATATTCTTATATGCATCCATATTTGTCAAAATCAAAATATATATCTTATCCGTTTAAAAATGGACATGGATATACCAATTGTACCTATATGTGACAATTTTTTTACTCAACTCAAATATTTTAAATCAATCGAATGAAGTGAAATAAAAAAATACACTGATATATAAGGAATAATGTAGGGTGAGATAAGGGACATAAATAGAATAAAAACCATATTCTTTTATTCATTATCTATGCATTTTTGGCACCTATTTTATACTTTAATATTTAACCATCAAATGAAGAATCTTTGTACATAAAAGTTGTAGATAATAATGTGAAAAAAATACAAAATTGAGTTTGTGCGAAAATAAAACATTGTGTACATTTTATACACAAAATAAAAAGCCAAAAACCATACATTACAAACCCATATCATTCAAAACTAAACTCAAAACATATCAAAATATGTTATGAATTTGAGATGTGTGTCCTTCATGCATCGGTAATATAAAATATTTAAGTTTATGCCTTTGCTTCTTATTATTTTGTATAAATACAATAATCAATCTTAGCATGCTATTCAAAAATTTTAAGGTATTAAGAGGATACAAAGCACTCTAAGCCATATCCAATTTTATATGCATATAGGTATACATATTCCTATTATTTAAAGATTAGTTATTGAATATAAAAAATAGTAAAAAATATTGATTATAAAATATAATAGAAAAAAAATTAAATATTTAATATTGTTATTCTAGATCCTCATCCACACATTTATTTTCATGTTCCCATATTCCTTACACCGTCTTTTCCACTCCCTCTTTCATTATCTACTAAAGATCCTAAAAATCCATGGCAGATTATGGTGACCTTTCTCCTAGCATGTGAAAATGATGACTTTGCTACTTTGAATTTCTCCTTAACATTTATCGTGATTTAAAATTATCTAGATATATCTCCTTTACTTTTTTTGTTTTGATTTTCCTTGCATGGCAATCCATGATGAGTATCACTGAGGTGAAATTTATCATCACATGAGTAATACACAAGTTCTTCTCACCATAATGTAAGTTGTTCCTTTGTACATCAAAAATACATAAATTTCATTTTCATGGCTTAATTTTTTGATATTGAAGATATTTACGCTCAATGAAGAGGTTTTATCTTTCTACCTTATTTTTTTATGATTCCCATTATTTCAAATAATAATAATATTAATTGGTATCTACTTTCTATAAAAAATTAAATAATATCCAAAACCCAAAATGAATCGAATCTGAATTTAAGTTAGCAAATTCGTTTGAAATTCTATTTGAGTTTGAATTCGAAATTTTTATAATGAATTGAATCAGAATCCTGCTGGATTCGAATTTATTCGATTCGATTAGCACCTCTATCTCTGGGTAGTCTTTTCATCTAATCTCTTTGTAGGGTTGGCTCCACCTCTTAGGTAGTCCTTTCCATTATCGGAGTGAACCCTATCTGATATCATTGGTAATATTCTGAGCTTAGGACTCCAATCCATTATCGCGGAAAACTAAACTTGGCAAGTTGCTGGGTATGACCCCAAATGGATTAGTTGACAATCGTCCAAAAATGCTTAGGCCTAAGTTATCAAGTAGTAATCACACTCTTATAACACACTCTCAAATTTTCTTTATTTTTGATGTAGGATTATATGTGGTTTTGGGTGTGCAACCTCCCCCACTTATATTTACAACGTCCTCGTTAGGATATGGTACATCACTTATTCTCGATGATAGTGACAATCACACGCTCAAGGCTTAATTCCTCTCGGATAATTCTCTCAACTAATAGAGGGTTCCGATTTGATATAATGTGTAACTTGTCGAGCTGAAGTCCCATGACAAGTATTGCGAAATCTGACATCATAAATTTGTTGGGTCGGAATCAATTAAACCCGTTGGTAACCATTGAAAATGCTAAAGTTTGAGTTGTCAAGTAGAAATCCCGCACTCTTATAACACACTTTCAGACTTTGTGATGAGTTTTCATTAACATTGTGGTGACCTAAGCGTGTAACATTGCCAATGATATCAGAACATGTGTTCCTTATAGTGGAAAGGGCTAACCTTAATGCAACTAATTTGGTCTATATTGACGTTTATTTTAAATCCATCACTAAATCGTCCATTGTTAAATATATAGTGATGAATATTATCCATTTCTAAATGATTTTTACACTAGAAATTAGTGACGAAAGTCATAACTATTACTATATCATTTGCAATGCTTTATATATCAAGATTATATGTTGCTATTATTCAAAATCAAGCTAATCATTGCTAAATTTTAAACTAAAAGACTAGCGGCGATTAAATCGAATTTTGAATAATAGAAACTCATAAGTGTAGTTACAGAGAGGTTGCCAATGATATATCAATGGATATAACTTTCATTGCTAATTTCTAGTATAAAAAATTACTTACGAATGGATAATATTTGCAATTACATATTTAACAACGAGCAATTTAGCGACGGATTTAATGTCATTGTAGATCCAATTTGTTGTAGTGTTGATAAGGCCTAAGCATGTAGTGTATAACTGCCACTATCATTAAAAAATAAGCTTGTTATATCGCAACAAGGACGTTTTTTATATAAGTGTGGTCGTTGTAACACTCTAACTCAAAAATAGTCTCACATCAGAAACACGTAAGTATGAGAGTGGATTTGGTTATAAGAGTAGAGGCTACTACTTCATAATTCATACTTGAGCATTCCGGGTGGTTGTCAATGTGTCCATTCAGATCCATGTCTAATAGATTGTTAGGGCCAGTTTCCTCGATAACAGTTTGTGGACATAAGCCCGAGATGTTGTAAATGATATCAAAGTGAGTTCGTTCTAATTGTGGAAAAATCTATTCGATGAAACTTAATCATGGAGCATGCAGCCGCCACGATCACTTGAAATAGGTAATGTGTTGTATCACAACGAGGATCTTATGATTATAAGTTGGGGAAATTATAATTAACACTTGAGTTCAAACATAGTCTCATATCGGAAACTCATAAATTGTGAGAGTATATTATAAGTGTTGGATATTACAAATTATCTCAGGTTTAAGCATTTTAAGCAATTGTCAACGAGTACATTTACTTCGAATTCAACGTGTTATCAGAATCAATTTTTCACTAGATAACAGTACATGAACTTAGGTTCGAAACATTGCAAATGTGGCAAAGTAGAGTATAATACAACATCGAATATAGAAAGATAAGCTGCAATGCGGTAGATGCATAGTGTGGCAATTTAAAATAATCATAATGACAACCGTATCGAGTCTGCTTTCCAAAGGTTGGCCGGATCTGCAGAAACGAAGGGTCTCACTCACACGATGATCCTACTAACTTTGGTCCAAAGACTTTACTTGTCGTTTTCCCCTCATTGCTCTCTTCTCTGGCAAAAGCTGTGGGAGCACATTTCTCTCCAACTGACGTTCCTTTCATGGGTGACTCCTCTCTTCCCGGCCCTCGACCCTTCTTTTTACAGAAAGAGGTGTGCGCTGATGAGTGTTAAATGTGGGGATGGTGGGACCTCCCCTGCTTGCCCGTGATTAGTTTGGGTTCCTCCCCTGTGAGGCGACCACAGTGCCTCTCGTTCTGTCAATGAGGGCATCAAGTACGGTTGATTTCTCCCTGACCACAGAGAAGGAAGCAGAAGACACCCTATCTGTGCGTGACTGGAAAATCTGATACCACTTGTAATTAATAAGAGCATAGAAACTGCTGTAATGAGACATAGCTGAACAGATTGAAAAAAATGTTGATATTGACAGTGAGAAGGTTCAATATCACGATAATGATTATATCTTTTGCCAACACAATCGGTGCATGATGATGTGTAACGTGTCTTAGATGATCGTCAGATTATTGCCCTGCTAATCTAACTTTTTTTACAGCAACTTTCGCTGTGTAAATGATGCCTTGTGCGCCTCGACTGCATTGGCTTCTTAATAAATTCAGAAGAAGAAAGAGAGCTTGCGACTTCAATCATGAAAAACCATTGCCACCAAACGCATAATCCTTTGTAACGCACACTCCACAAGATCTCAATCCAGCTTCATCCAACGGTCACGGTTCCGGTTTGACATCATCCTCCTGTCGGTGAGGTCATCCCTTACGCAGTTGTTCACCCGTCGAGATCAAATCAAATCATACAAGGGGACCAAAGGAACCAACAGAAGCTTTCATGTCCTTTATTAGTGCCTGCATATCTCACCTTATGGGTATGTTTGGTTGCTGGGTTGGGTTGAGGTACACCAGTGTACCCCTCCTTCTAACCCTCTCAATTCTCTTTACAGTTTACTATTCACAGAGGTACAATTTACTGTTCACAGTTGTACCCCAACCTAACCCAACCCAGTCCAACCCAACAACCAAACATGTCCTATAAGTATTTATATTTTTTCATCTTTAATACTTTATTATTTGATAAACCGGCATTTGCAGACAGTAGAAGCATAGAGAGTTTAGGGACATGGTTGGAATAACTTCATTTCAGCAAGTCGGCTAGAAAGAAAGAAAGACCTGCCAACAAGAAAAACAGCAAGAAGAGTAAGGAAATAAAGAAGTCATGTCTGCTAATTCTTTCCCATTCCGAGCAAGACGATCATCCGACATCAAAGATTTATGTGAAAACATACGGTTGCGACTTTCTTTCCAACAATACCAAATTGTAGCATGGAAAGATTTGGGTAGAAAATGTATGGGATCTGAATCCCGCAATTGGCTAATGTAGAATATAGCTTATTCAACGATATTAAAGAAGTTGAATGAAAAAGAGAGATGCTAGTGTCCGCACTGCTTGAGAAATAATAGAAGTTTTTAATAATATATCTATAATATATAACGATATATTGATACATATAACAATCAAAACCATATATAAGAAGTAATTGATTTCAAATATATTTTATATTTCAATCTTTTAATCTAATATGAGCTTAGACTTGGTTGAGAATCAAAATCTATATTGTTTTAATGGAATGAGATCTTTAGGGCTCCTTATAAAGGTGGACTCTTAGGGTTATGGTTACAGTGGAGGTGAATTTTATATACTGAGTTGACCGGAATACACATGAGGGTTAGGGGTTACAAAATAGCATTCAATATTCACCTTCAAAGTGTATCATATATATCAATCATGCTCAACTTGTTGTAACATTTCTCGAAGTGAGTGTGAACAAGTGACTTGTTGAACTTATCAAATATATGATTTCTAGATAGTACAATGTAAGTACAACAAACCACTAACTCTAATTACTTGTCATTTTTAGTTGTAGCATAGAAATTCAACGATCAATCAAAATAACATAAAAATGTTCAATTAACTTAATGTGGAAAATATTTATTTTATATGGATAAGCCTCAAGGTCGACAAAAGGAGGCAACTTAACAAGCTTAGCATTCAATTTCATATCATTTAGCCTTAAAAGGGGAGTTTTTAGACTTTTTATGCACTTATGATGCAGAAATGAAAAAAATGATGAAGTTTGAGATTATTTCTAAAATTTATCAATCAGATGAAATCCGGAGTTTATGAAACTTAGTCTAAGTGTGACATTATGCAAAATAAGATCTTTTTTAATTTGTATGATGCAAAATAATTTTTTATGAATTAATGAATGCAGATCAAGTAATTCAGAGTAAATCAATTTTAGTAATACCAAATATCAAAATTTATACAAAGTAAAATTATTCCATGTAGATCACTTATCATAAGTTAGAAAAATTTTAAACTTCAAAAAAGAATTAATGAATTGTGACTTAAAAATCAAATACTTGAATCTAAATGATTTTTTAGAGACAAATATGCTTACAAATAACTTGATTTTTAGGCACATGACATAGTATTACCAATTCTATAAAATGTGATTTTTTGGGAACTTTTGGAGAAAATAATAATTTCTTAGGAATTTCATATTGTAGCATGGGCAAAAGTTGCACATTTTCTCAAAAATAATTATCTAAAATCAATCACAGTGCATATAAATACCATGAAATTTTCATTATGTAGATAATACATTCACGTTTAACATGCAATTTTAGAAAATAAAATGATTACAAAGAGTACTCCAATACACGAGTCTTTATACAATTGAAATGAATAAAAGAAACTAAAAGGATTATTATCACTTGTGCCCCTAGGATATTGCAATATCAGTTATACCCTTCCCTTTTTGGAAATATCAGTTATGCCACTGATTTCTTGTCGGTCTATTACTTGTGCCCTTCCATTACTTTAGACTTTAATATGAATTGAATTAACCATGGATTTTTCAAACCATGGTGTGGTTAAAAGGGGTATAACTGACCAAACACTCCCCCCTACTATTGAACAGATGATTGATTTGCTGACTGACAAACCGCAAAATCGGCCCTTTAATAGTACGGAATTAGCACCTGGAAATTGTCGTAGCAGTCGGGCCTATTTTGGTCGTCAAAGAGACCACCTCATTTATATATGTCACATAAGAATGCGATGGTCGTTAATTTTTATTTTACTTGGCAAGAAACCAAGGTCGAACTCAGGGACACGCGCTTCTCTCATATTACTCGGATTTCTATTTATTTAATTAAGTGTTGAGTTCAAGGTATATAGGTCAAAGCAACAATATGACAATGCAATTAAAATAAACATGCATTTTTTATCAATTTTATAATGCAAATAAATGCCATGAAATGCGCTGGAAATATTATGCCCGAAATAATCATTACTAAAGCCATAAAATGTACGAGGTGAACAGAATCAGATACTGAAGCAATTTCTATTTATATAGCAAGCAGGCATGAGAAACAAGGAAATCAGGACACTTAGTTGACCAAAATAGAGCAATACAGATTGAAGTGTCAAAGTTAGGATCTAAGCATGCCGAAATAAAGATGATAAAAAGAACTTCGAAATGACACTGAAATCACCTCAATCGGATAAACATAGCTCAAGATATGCATAGAAGAAGCCAGGGGCATAAATGAAATAAAAACATGAAAAGTATCTACAAACCAGTCCCTGGGAAGGACTCAAATGCAATAAAAATAAGTCTGGAGGACTTCCCTGTAAATAAACCATACGCGCGGGGGTATATTTGCAATTATTGAAACCCGCAAGGGTATGAGTGCAAATAACCCCAGGCGCGCAGGTACTGCACGCGTTCAGGACCTGTTTGTAATTTGTGGAAGGTTGCGGGCGACTCTACAAATAACCCAGAAAGCACGTGCCCTGCATGCGCTATCCAGGCTCGGAGGACGGCTCGGGCTGGGCAGAGGCTCGCTGCTGCTTCGGGTTGGCTCGTGACACCCGAGCCTCCAGGCTAGGTGGCGATCAGGCTCGGTGTGGTCTCTGGTTCTGCCACGTGTATCAGGACCTGGATGTGATATGCGGACGGTGCGAGGGCGCCGATGCAAAAAGCCCAGACCCCACGTGCGGGTGGCACGTGAGCTCAGGCTCGGGCGGGGGGCTAGGTTCGGCGCTGCTTCGGTTGGCCGTTGCAGGTGGCTCGGGCCACGTGGCGGCTCGAGGTTGACTCGGGCGAGGCTCGGTCCCACCGAGCCTCCGCGCTCCGGGATGGCGACGTGGCTCTTCCAGGGCCGTTGGATCTCCGCCGTGGGGCGAGATTCAACGGTGGCTGCTCCTCCTTCCTCCACGATGGCTGGCGGCGCTATTGGAGTTCCGGCGTGAGGCCTGGAGCTCCACCGCGCCTCGCCGCGCTCGGTGTGGCTCGGGGGCTGGCGCTGAAGATCTGGCGATGAAGCTCCGAGGTCGGAGAAGCTGCAGACGCATCTGGAGTGCGCCGTCGTTTCTTGATTGCCGGAGGCGGAGCTCTAGAACCTGGCTCCGCCCAATGTCCGGCCATTGATGAGTGTTGACCTGCAAAAGGGTTAGGATGTGCGTGCGTGCGAGTTGAGGCGGACGAAGGGCATTTGTTGAGTGAAGAAGGCGGTGCCCTTAGTGGGTCCTCCTCCGCCTCCGGCGGAGGAGGAAGCTTGGGGTGATGGAGGTTCTGACGGAGGTAGAAGGTGATCGGAGGGGTTGGCGAGGTTGATTGATGATGGGCGGAGCTCGTGGGGAGTTCCAAGAAGGGTGAAGATGACTGTAGCGACCTATAAAATTACAAGAAGATAAAAAAATATAAAAGGGAATCGGAGGGACTTACCGGAGCTATGGCGGTCGGAGGCCTGGGCTTGAGGTTCTTGGAGGACCTCGGGGTCGTCGCACATGCTGGTCGGCCATTTCCAGCGAGCTCGGACGGGGCGTGAGCCACCGCGACGCAGCAGACCAGCTGCGGGTCTCACCGAAGGAATTGGGTCGTCGTCGCTCGATCCTGGCTCCTCCCCCTGTCACAGGGAGGAGGAGGAGGGCTGGGCCCTTCCTCTCGTGAAGGTGGACAAAGGTGAAGTGAGGCGGGGGAGCGGTATTTAAAGGTGGTGGAGATGACAGAGGGCTGGTGAAGTAGTGGATTTCGAGGGTAGATGTTGAGAGACTGGTCGAGAATCATGGAACGTGGAAGCGTGCGCGAGGACAACGGACGAATGGGCTCGGTCGTGGGGTGGTTAGAGAGAGGAGAGGATGACTAGGGCTATGGCTAAAAATGGAAGGGCGGAAAGGTTAGCGCAGCGGAGATTGTGGGGGAGAGAGGCGTCCGGAGGTTGACGACGAAGTCTGAACCGTCGGATCGTGAGATCCAACGGTTAAAAATCAGGCGCGAGAGGACGGTCACGATTAGATCGATGGCGGCACGATCAGAGGGCCCAAGTGGTCGCCACGTGTCGGGCTGGAGGCAGAGCGCCAGCGGATGGCTGTGATGGATTTCAAATCGATCAAAGGGCTGGGGATCGTCAAAGTAAGGAGCGGTTGCGATGGAGAAGTATGGGCGCAATCAGATGGTCTTTAATCCGCCACGTGTCGTGATCTGCTCTCGGCGCTGACGAATGGTGGTGATCAAGGGGCGGAGAAGATCAATGGCTGAGGATTGAGGCGCAAGAGGAGAAGGCAGAGCCGTTGGATCAAGTAAAGATCCAACGACCCAGATCAAGGGCGGATGAGACAAGAGAGGCGGGGCCACGTGGCGCGCCCAGATTGGGCCACGTGGCCCAATCAGGTTATTCAGAGGGTTTTTCTTATTTTTGAGGGCCCTATTGGCCGAATTTGAGAAAACTCAAAACATGAAAGTTGTAGATCTTGATGAGATCTACAAGTTTCATGTTGACCAAAACTCGAAAAGAGATCAAACAAGGGCCCGAAATATTTTTTTGAGGGTATTTTTAAGTATAAAAATACCACAGATTTTTGTTTTGCCATTTTTTTGTGGTTTTTAATTTATTTAGGGCTCTGTTAATTATGAGATATTAACAGGGAATTATTGACAAACTTTTAAGCAAGGGGGTTAATTATGGGAAATAAAGATGATGAAACTGAGGTTCATCAACCCCCTATACTTAAACTATGCTCGTCCTCGAGCATCAAAAAGAATGACTAAGTTGGATTAACCCCCTTGTGCATGTGGATACAGGATCCAATCTGATCAAGTCGACTCGGCTTAAGAGATCCAAAATTTTAGAGTTCAACCCAGCCTTAATCAAGAGGCTTCCAATTCCTCTACTTCTCTAGACTCTCTCTGGTGTACATATAAACTACAGGATATGAGTTTAGTGTTGACTGCAATTCTGAGAGTAGAGTCAAGTCTTCACCCAAAATCTTGGTCCGAGAAAATCTCCTAAGGACCTAATCCTCAGCACTAGGGAATAAATCAAATCTTGCATTCAGTCCACCGTCTCTTTAGTTTGTCAGACTTAGAAAATGTAGATGGCAGGCCAGAAATGGAGGGTATGGGATTGTGTCAATTCTTCTCTCCCTTTCATTGGAACAAGGATTCTCTCTAGTGCCTTTTACGCAACACAAAATTTTTTGGTGTTGATCAGTGCGTCCGTCAAGAGAAGTTGGAGCCGTCTGCACTTGTTTTCCTGGGAGTACACCGGGGTGTGTCTCTTTTGAGTACCTATCGTACCTTCGACACCCAGACTTGTAGCATTTACGATGCAGAGCCCTTTTTTGGTGCAAGCCCGACTCCTGGTCCTAATAGCGGTGGTCCAAGTGGACACTTTTGAAATGGTTGGGAGCGCTCGCCTTTGGTGGAAGCTCTTTTATATTTGACTTTGTGGAATGAGAGCTTTTCTTTGAAATTTCTTTGACTTGTATAATTTTTGGCTAGCTCCACTGCTTTTACCAAGAGTTGGCGCACACTGATCAACAATTTTTTATTTATATCACACCCAGGCACTTAGGTCAATGTCAAGAGATTAGTATAAGAATCGAGTTCTCATACTGGCTAATATTGCTGACACTCAGGTTTCCTGAAGCCTTCAAAGATTTTATCCCATCCTCGAGCATCATTAGATCAAATCCAAACTTGACTTCCTCATCCCAATCCCTCAGGTGAAAAATCAACTCATCTCAATCAAAAACCGCAGTCGTGCATGTGATGTGCTGATCATATTCTTTCTGTCTGAGACTAAGCATGGAATATAGCATGCAAATCTAGAAACCTAGGGGAATGTGGATGATTAAGTCTAAGACCCTGATGGATAAGGCTGGTTAACCGCAAATCTCAAAGAACTCATAAATCAAGCTTCCTTGAACATTTCAGATCCTGGGTGAAAGTGTAAGTGTTAGAGGTTTAATCAAACTCCTTCATTCAAAAACATTTTTTTTTACTTCAAGAGATATGAAGACTGCCTAATCTCAATTAAATAGTTGCTTCTGCATTCAGCCAGTATGGATGTAAGTACAGGCCGGAGCCCGTTGCTTAAGGACGGAGCCTTACGCGATGTCCTTTAAACCATCCACTCTGCTAAGGGCAAACCCTCACTGAACACGGCTATTTAATGGGGCTTAGTAGTCACTAATGGCTCCTAAAGAATTTTTGAATTTTGCAATTTTTATGGATTTTAGTTTTTAAAGTTAAAACACAGGTTAGACTCAACTTTCCTTGATAAAAGATTTTCAAAACCATGTCACGCAAATAAAAGATTTTCAAAACATTTTTCAAAAAGATTTTTCAAAACAAGGAAACTCATTTTTCAAATCATTTTCGAAAATATTTTTATCAAAATAGTGTAACATAGTGTAGAAAAAGCCGTGAAATCATTTGAGTTCTCTTAGTCCAAAGAATTTTACTTTAGCCAAAAAGTTTTAATTTTTTCAAATTTTTCAGATTATAGATAAAGTAAATATACGGTGAATACGGTATACCCCCCTATACTTAAACTTTGCTATGTCCTCATAGCACTAGATGTTACAAGTACATAGGTTCATTTAAATATATAGGAATATACGGGAGATAAGAGGGACTCCCCCCTATACTTAGGTTAGAAATAACCTAAGTATAAAGGCAAGAAAAGAGGAGTAGAGAAAATCACGGGGATTTGGGTCCCCCCTATACTTAGGCTGAGATTAGCCTAAGTATAAAGATGGAGATTGATGTTGGAAGAGACCCAAGGTGAACGAAGAAGAGGGATGGATGTACAAGTGAGCGGTTTTGAATCTTGGAGATGAAATGGAGTGACTACGGTTTTGGGGTTGTGTGTCGCAACAAATATGGCTCAATCAAGCAAGCAAACCCTTAGTTTCACCAACTCACACATGAAACCAACCAAGGTTGGTTGATTATCTTGTCGGTTTTATTGGTGATAAAACTTTAGATAATTACGCGGAGAAAAATGTGAAATAAAAACCAACGCGTAGCTGAGGGTATTGCTCTCCCAAAACCGAATTTTACTCCATTTTTGGTTGACTTGCAATTAACAGTCCCAATTTTATTTTGAGTTATCACTGAATTAAGGTTAGCACAAAATCAAGAAGTCATCGTCTACCGTTCATTCTATTTTCCATTAATCCTAGGTGATCAAGCTAGGAAATGAAAGCCGAGAAAAACATGTATTCGAAGAAACCACGATCTAGGCCAAGCGAGAAATCATGCAGTGATTTGACGATAAAAGCCGCGAAGAAACTGAGGCCGTTTTGAAAACTCAAGTCAAACATGTATGCAAGTCGAAAAAGCCGTACCTAATCATGCATCTATTAGCGGTGATTGATCTTCATTCATTTTAGCTAAGTGATGCGAGATTAAGTGCGTCTATATTTAACGTGTGTCCTACCTACGAATAAGCACAAGAGAATATGAAAAATGAGCTCGGAGAGCCGTGTGCCTATCCTAGGTCGACACTCAAGTGGGGACGATCCCCACACAACCACATTTGTCCGATTACAATCGCGAGTCTTCAATCGAAGACCGCTGTAAAAGAAGAGTTTATTATAGAATCAAATGCAACAAAAATGCGAGACATTTTTTTCTTTTCTTCCTCCATTGCTCCAAGTATGCTCTTGCGGCTCCTCGCAGCGGGGAACGTCCTGCTCCTCGCCTCCTTGATCCATCAAGGGCCCTGCCACAGAAACAATCGTTAGATATCAAATGAGAACAATTTTATATGCAAAATATGTGGTTACTTGACCTATAAAAAGGAACACTAAATTAAACAAACAAGAATCCAAAAAATAAAAGAAATGAGCCGTGTCCCCGGCAACGGCGCCATTTGACAAACCGCAAAATCGGCCCTTTAATAGTGCGGAATTAGCACCTGGAAATTGTCGTAGCAGTCGGGCCTATTTTGGTCGTCAAAGAGACCACCTCATTTATATATGTCACATAAGAATGCGATGGTCGTTAATTTTTATTTTACTTGGCAAGAAACCAAGGTCGAACTCAGGGACACGCGCTTCTCTCATATTACTCGGATTTCTATTTATTTAATTAAGTGTTGAGTTCAAGGTATATAGGTCAAAGCAACAATATGACAATGCAATTAAAATAAACATGCATTTTTTTATCAATTTTATAATGCAAATAAATGCCATGAAATGCGCTGGAAATATTATGCCCGAAATAATCATTACTAAAGCCATAAAATGTACGAGGTGAACAGAATCAGATACTGAAGCAATTTCTATTTATATAGCAAGCAGGCATGAGAAACAAGGAAATCAGGACACTTAGTTGACCAATATAGAGCAATACAGATTGAAGTGTCAAAGTTAGGATCTAAGCATGCCGAAATAAAGATGATAAAAAGAACTTCGAAATGACACTGAAATCACCTCAATCGGATAAACATAGCTCAAGATATGCATAGAAGAAGCCAGGGGCATAAATGAAATAAAAACATGAAAAGTATCTACAAACCAGTCCCTGGGAAGGACTCAAATGCAATAAAAATAAGTCTGGAGGACTTCCCTGTAAATAAACCATACGCGCGGGGGTATATTTGCAATTATTGAAACCCGCAAGGGTATGAGTGCAAATAACCCCAGGCGTGCAGATACTGCACGCGTTCAGGACCTGTTTGTAATTTGTGGAAGGTTGCGGGCGACTCTACAAATAACCCAGAAAGCACGTGCCCTGCACGCGCTATCCAGGCTCGGAGGACGGCTCGGGCTGGGCAGAGGCTCGCTGCTGCTTCGGGTTGGCTCGTGACACCCGAGCCTCCAGGCTAGGTGGCGATCAGGCTCGGTGTGGTCTCTGGTTCTGCCACGTGTATCAGGACCTGGATGTGATATGCGGACGGTGCGAGGGCGCCGATGCAAAAAGCCCAGACCCCACGTGCGGGTGGCACGTGAGCTCAGGCTCGGGCGGGGGGCTAGGTTCGGCGCTGCTTCGGTTGGCCGTTGCAGGTGGCTCGGGCCACGTGGCGGCTCGAGGTTGACTCGGGCGAGGCTCGATCCCACCGAGCCTCCGCGCTCCGGGACGGCGACGTGGCTCTTCCAGGGCCGTTGGATCTCCGCCGTGGGGCGAGATCCAACGGTGGCTGCTCCTCCTTCCTCCACGATGGCTGGCGGCGCTATTGGAGTTCCGGCGTGAGGCCTGGAGCTCCACCGCGCCTCGCCGCGCTCGGTGTGGCTCGGGGGCTGGCGCTGAAGATCTGGCGATGAAGCTCCGAGGTCGGAGAAGCTGCAGACGCATCTGGAGTGCGCCGTCGACTCTTGATTGCCGGAGGCGGAGCTCTAGAACCTGGCTCCGCCCAATGTCCGGCCATTGATGAGTGTTGACCTGCAAAAGGGTTAGGATGTGCGTGCGTGCGAGTTGAGGCGGACGGAGGGCATTTGTTGAGTGAAGAAGGCGGTGCCCTTAGTGGGTCCTCCTCCGCCTCCGGCGGAGGAGGAAGCTTGGGGTGATGGAGGTTCTGACGGAGGTAGAAGGTGATCGGAGGGGTTGGCGAGGTTGATTGATGATGGGCGGAGCTCGTGGGGAGTTCCAAGAAGGGTGAAGATGACTGTAGCGACCTATAAAATTACAAGAAGATAAAAAATATAAAAGGGAATCGGAGGGACTTACCGGAGCTATGGCGGTCGGAGGCCTGGGCTTGAGGTTCTTGGAGGACCTCGGGGTCGTCGCACATGCTGGTCGGCCATTTCCAGCGAGCTCGGACGGGGCGTAAGCCACCGCGACGCAGCAGACCAGCTGCGGGTCTCACCGAAGGAATTGGGTCGTCGTCGCTCGATCCTGGCTCCTCCCCCTGTCACAGGGAGGAGGAGGAGGGCTGGGCCCTTCCTCTCGTGAAGGTGGACAAAGGTGAAGTGAGGCGGGGGAGCGGTATTTAAAGGTGGTGGAGATGACAGAGGGCTGGTGAAGTAGTGGATTTCGAGGGTAGATGTTGAGAGACTGGTCGAGAATCATGGAACGTGGAAGCGTGCGCGAGGACAACGGACGAATGGGCTCGGTCGTGGGGTGGTTAGAGAGAGGAGAGGATGACTAGGGCTATGGCTAAAAATGGAAGGGCGGAAAGGTTAGCGCAGCGGAGATTGTGGGGGAGAGAGGCGTCCGGAGGTTGACGACGAAGTCTGAACCGTCGGATCGTGAGATCCAACGGTTAAAAATCAGGCGCGAGAGGACGGTCACGATTAGATCGATGGCGGCACGATCAGAGGGCCCAAGTGGTCGCCACGTGTCGGGCTGGAGGCAGAGCGCCAGCGGATGGCTGTGATGGATTTCAAATCGATCAAAGGGCTGGGGATCGTCAAAGTAAGGAGCGGTTGCGATGGAGAAGTAAGGGCGCAATCAGATGGTCTTTAATCCGCCACGTGTCGTGATCTGCTCTCGGCGCTGACGAATGGTGGTGATCAAGGGGCGGAGAAGATCAATGGCTGAGGATTGAGGCGCAAGAGGAGAAGGCAGAGCCGTTGGATCAAGTAAAGATCCAACGACCCAGACCAAGGGCGGATGAGACAAGAGAGGCGGGGCCACGTGGCGCGCCCAGATTGGGCCACGTGGCCCAATCAGGTTATTCAGAGGGTTTTTCTTATTTTTGAGGGCCCTATTGGCCGAATTTGAGAAAACTCAAAACATGAAAGTTGTAGATCTTGATGAGATCTACAAGTTTCATGTTGACCAAAACTCGAAAAGAGATCAAACAAGGGCCCGAAATATTTTTTTGAGGGTATTTTTAAGTATAAAAATACCACAGATTTTTGTTTTGCCATTTTTTTGTGGTTTTTAATTTATTTAGGGCTCTGTTAATTATGAGATATTAACAGGGAATTATTGACAAACTTTTAAGCAAGGGGGTTAATTATGGGAAATAAAGATGATGAAACTGAGGTTCATCACTGACCTAACAAGCTACGTTGGCAATCGCTACATGCCAGCCTCTAGTTCAAATAACAATTAACCCACAATTAGGTTGAGTGAAAAATATGCTTGAGACAATATTTATTATAACTTTACATAAATATGTGTATAGGCGTAAGTAGGTAGAGTGTCGAACACCAGGACGCAAATTGTAGAGTGGTAATTATTACTAATAATTTCTAATTAATAACAATTATTTTTTTCTTGTTTTCCCCATGTTTTTATGGGTTTTATCTATATATATATATATTATACATTTTTAATTTATTTTATACTTTTTAACTTTTACTTCTTTATTTTTAAAATATGATAATTACATATATATATATAGATGTTATATCTTTTATAAGTAATATATAGTATATATAGTACTATAGAATTTTATATTTGAAATAAGCCAAATAAAGTCATATTACAGAAAATAAAGTATTTTATGTTTTTTATATTTTACTTTTTTTAGTAATTTTCATATATTTTTCTAATTTTTATGGATTTTTAATGTAATAAATAAGTCAAAATGGGGAATATTAAGAGTTTAATGGGGTTGTCCTCGCCCCATTTTTTGAAAAATTGTTTTATTTTTTTTCAAAAGTACCGCCATGTATTTTCATAAATATATCCCTCTAATATGACATTCCAATTTCATTAGAAATAGAGACTCATATGCCATCATATGCCCTCCATCTAGACCGTCAAAAGTACTTATTCTCGATGGAGGGCATATGATTCTATGTTTCTGGTGAAATTTGAATTGTATATCAGAGGGATATAGTGATAAAAGTAATTGACAATATTTTTCAAATAAAAAATATCAAGAGAAATGGGGTTGGGCAGACCCATTTTTCCATATATTTATTATTCAAGACCGCTTAGGTTTAATAAATATTTATAATCCAAAATCAAACCAAACTATTTTTAATATAATAGATATATATATCAAAGAAAATTCACACATAGAAAGAAATATTTTTTTATTTTTCTTCAACTTTTATTATATTTAATTATATTATTAGGATTTTTTGATTTTTAAGTTATATATATTATATTTTTAGTGGTTTTTAGATATGTTATATAATAACTGTAATATAGATAATATTTTTTGGAAAATTTTGGAGGTGTTTTGAAATTTTTATGGATTTTAATAGTTAAATAAGGAATAAAGCATATTTTTTATTTTTAGAAAATTGAAAAATTAAGTTAAATGCCACACGAAAATGTATGTGATAAAATTAAGTCCTAGGAATCTATCCTAATTTTCCCATGATTTTTGGCATAATAATAATATTTAATACAAGAAATATGCACGAGTAATTTCACAGCTCACATGGACCTAAATTGAATTTATAATAATTAAAAGTTCAAGTAATAACCGGCCTAGAAAGTTAAGGATATAAAAGGCAAATTTTACATTTCCTCACATTGGGCTATACGTGAGACAAAAAGACCTACTTGTAATAATAATAAAGCATTGTGCTCCACTTCCAAAAATAACCTAATGCTTTTGCATTGCATTTAATATTTATAATATAAAAAAGGAATTACAAAAGCATAGAGGGTATGGTTGAAATATATCCTTGGAGGCAGTGTGCTTGGCGCACGTCATTTATCCTATGGTTGAGAGCGCATCGCATAGAACAACTTAAAATCTGGCAGTCGAGGCATGGCACTATTTCACTTTAAATCTACATGACCTAGATTAGATCTATGTCGTACCTTCCATCCGACAGCTATGGCACTATCACAAAAAATATGGAACAACAAGTTCTTCCCTGAGCTTTGATCTTTGATTATTCCTTCCTCTGATCATTTCATTCACAGATGATGGGCTCATATGTTCATGGGACACCTCCATACCTGCAAGGTTGCTCCAATAGGTCCAGGCCTTGTTGAAGGAGGCATGTAGGGGTTTTCTTTTATGGGCACGTGGGAGATCATTTCTTCAATGGAATCCACTCCCATGTGACTTAGAAGGGGCTCTAACTTGTACAAAAGCATTGATGGCATAAGGGCAAAGATGCGCGTCCCATTATGAAGCTTTTGCGTACAGGAGATGAGGTTGATGGTGATATCCGACGAAAGGTGGCTGATGGAGATATGATTAGTTTATAAGTGCATGATTAGGTTGATCAAATGGGTCAAGAAGATGGAGAAAGTGATAAATAAAAAGGATGGAGTGTGATGTGGGTCAGAGATAGTGTGATTCATAATATGATAGTCGCCAGAGATGAAGCTCCAATGAGATAGTGTGATTCATAATATGATAGTCGCCAGAGATGAAGCTCCAATGACCTTCGATTTGCTAAAATACACTATAAAACGAAATTACTTGAAATAAAATGCAAACCTACAATAAAAATTGAAATGCATAATGAAAAACTAACCTAACTATGCCTCAACATACTTGGAGTGACCCGAAAGCATTGTCGCTGGAGTTAAGCTCCAAGTGAAGGGGATCTCGCGTCGGCTGCCTTATTAACGCCTCCAATCAATGGGTAACTCCTCCTATCACTAGGGCACATGATCCGAAAATATTAGAGGGGTTAAGAAGGCCCAGAAAATTCAAAATGGGAATGGAAGAAGAAGGTCTTTATTTATAGACATAATGAATGGCGATCTTGTGAAGAAGATGTCATGTGATAGGAAGGTTGTTGGTGAGGCCTAAGAGTGTAACGAGATGGAAGGTAACATGGTGATCTGAAATGGTCAAGGTATTGAGATGGAAGGAGGTGTGGAGGATGCACAAAAAAATTTGGGGAATCATGGAAGTCAAAAGGTTTTGACAATATCAAAAGCATAGGTGGTGCTAAGGAGCCATTGACTGGAGGATCAACACCCCCTCCAGTCAATGGCTCCTCAACGTAAGACCAAGTCAAGACAAAATAAAAATAAAAATATGTAAAAAATCAATAAATAGTAATTTATTTTATCAAATAAAATTAAACCATGAAAAATATTTATTATTTTATAAACTATGTTATCATGATTTTATTTATTTCTACACTTATTTATGATTTGTGAATATTTACATGTACATATATAAGTATACATGCTTAAATTTTGTATGTTGTATTTTTATTTGTATTTATATACATAATTCCATATTTACATATTTATATATTTATAATATTATTAAATACATATTTACATATTCCTATAGAAATTTTATGATTTTATTTATATGCATAAATATTATATGTATATACATTATATGTATAGTATGTATTTAAGTATACTAATTTTTTTGATTGTATTGTAAATGTTTTTATTTATGCTTGTATTTTTAATATATTATAATATATATATTAAATATAAAGAGCATAAAAATGTAAAGAATAAAATAATAAGCTATTCTTACAGATGCCTTAGTACTAGTTCTCCCAAAAGGCCAGATTTTGTATCTTAGCTTCTTTTTTAATGAAACACCTTCTTTAGATGGATAATTTAATTTGAAATACAATGAATGTGCGTATGGTTTAATTTGAGTTCATATGGAGTAGATATTGATCAATGAAATTTTGTTTGCGGCCCTTTCATTTATGTGTACCGTGTGCACTGTAAATGATTTTTATTAGCTATTATATTTCTAATTTTTTATATTATTATGAACAAGTTTTGTGTTGAAAATTTTATTTTTTGTTGTCTTTATGAATGTTTTAAAGTAGTTTAAAAATGAACTATATGTTGTATATAAAATTAGGGTTTCTTGAATATTTTATATAGTGTTTGACCGTTATCTCTCCATACTTTATTCATAGTAGACCTAGTCAATATTGACTTGGTCTCAGGGTTTAGGTTCATTTGGTATCGTTAATACTTAATTTAATTTTCTTTTCTTTATTCTTTAATTTAGGGTTTAAATATATGCATTTATACAATATTTACATATCAAAGTTAGTTGTTCTTTTATGCAAATTAGTAGTATTTACATGTGTTTTACTAGGGTTTTAAAGAAAAATGGAAGAATAAAGTTAGATGAAAGGTCATTCATCACTCCATATACTTACCTCTGCTAGTCCCTAGTAAATACTTATTAGAAGAATACGTGATGCAAAAGAGAAAATAAAGAAATAAAAATAAATAACATAGAATGATTATGATTTTTAAACTTATCTTCATAAAATCAAATTTTGGAGCTCGGTAAGACATTTGGATTGTTACATTGTCAGAACCTTTTTGAGAATGGGATATAAAACTTAATAGCTCTCAAGTTCCACAATCCTCTATTTAGGTCACCTCAATAGCCAGGTCTGAATAAGTCTTTTCATGCATAAACCCTTATGACTATGAGTATCAATTGTATAGTGCATGTGAAATGTAGCTCGCGCTCATTGGAAGTGGTAAAAAAAATAGTCTTTCTCGACAAGGTAACCCCAATTCCAAAAGCTAGCTACTCTTTTCTTTAGGAGCTAGGTATTTCCTTCTAAGTTCAAGTATAACCAGTCTAAAGAAGAAAGGGTAGAGAGAAGAATGGATTATGACCAGTGTAGTCACATATCCTGTGGAGCTTGACCAATGTAGCCAAGTTTCAAACGACAGGAAACCTTAAAATCTTTGACTTTGAAGTATAAGACATGCTTATCGATACATAACTCCTCCAAGAATGATTTTTCTTTGACTTTTTACCTTTTTTTTCTTTTGGAGCCTTTATTCATACACATTATTTAATACTATATATAACAACATTTACATAAGGGTGTGTTTGGTACATAGGTGAGGGTGGGTTAAACTGGTAGAGGGTAACCTATTTTTACATTTTGGTGTCTAGATAGAGGGTTAAACTGAGGGTGGGTTTGAAGTGGTTTTGTTGTGATATGATTGCATTGAAGTTTGAAAAAGTGTGTAGTTATTGTGATGTGATTGTATTGAAGTTTGAAAAAGTGAGTAGAAGTGAAGTAGTTTATGATTTTTATATGATATGACGGTCTAATATATTGTTTTTTGATGGAATTGATAAAAGAGAATTGATTTATTTAATGTATTAAAAAGAGAAAAAAGGGGGACCTGCATGAGAGAGGGAAAATGGATTAAGAGGCATGGCATAAGGCATTTTTCTTCTTGAACTACTAGACTATCCCTCTTTTGAAGCTCTATTGCAACCCACGACATCATCTCTTTAGATGTCCATGCCACTAGATTGGGTTGAGATGCATTGGCCTCCTATTAGGGCAGCGTTTGTTTCCATATGCTTGCTTCTTAAGCTAAAGAATCATGCCCTCAGCCCCTCGTCTGAGTTGAGCTAAGTGTAGAGTGTGTATCCAAGTTAGGTCATTGTCGTCAAGAGTAATACATTTGCTTCAAAATATTCTACTTAGTCTAATCAAGATGACATGTGAACATAGTTTTGTGGACTTTAAATGATTTATGTTTTTAATCTTTCTATATTTCGAAATATTTGTAAATATTATAAACATATATAAAAAATATAAACAAAACTAAAAGCATTTTAAAATACAACAAAATAATGAGTAAGCCATAAATGTATATGAATAAGGTGCATACGTTGTAAATATATATTCCCTTTTTCATGTAAATAAAACTATAGAAATCTCATAAAAAATGTAAATATCTATTAAATAATGTTATAAATAAATAACTTATTTAAAAATAGTATCATTTTTCAAAATAATAAAATAAAAATATAAATACATAATATATACGTGTAAATACTTGTAAACTGAGTATGTAAATAATACACACTATGAAATAAGTTGATATAAATAAATAAATAATACCAAAAATACTTTAGTAAATAAGCAACAACTTTTATGTTTTGAGTTTTTATTAATAAAATAATTTTCTATTTTATTTTATCATTATTCAATTTTAGATCTATTTTATTTTCTTAGGTGAGACGTGGACCAATCAGGGTGCGACAAGGATTGACTCTAGGTCAAACCTTCCTCCCCCATTCAAGAACCCCCTTCATATTTATCCGACGCCATCTTCTTCCATTTCTTCATGCGAATCTGAGCCTCGTCTCTCCTCAATCTCTTCATGAGAATTTTATATTGATTGACCCTCATCCACACCAACACCTCCAATCATGTTCATCTCCATTGATTCTAGCAAAAACCCTAAGTCAAAGATGACCGATCATCATCTTGTTATAAAACATATTATTCACCTCTAGTGAACCCTAATCCATTTTTGAGCATCGTAATCCCTTGAAATCATAGCTTGAGTGTGCACCTTAGTGACAAGAGGGTGTCCTCAAGGTTTCGAGGCAAGGAGAAGGTGCTCAGATGCCAATTCCCATTGTAGGGGCTTCTTCTATGGTGAAGGTTTTGCTCCCAAACATCCATGTCAGGTCAGAATAGGTATCTTAGTGTTTTAGTTCTGCCTTTAATTTCTTAGTGTAGACTTGCATTTTATTTCATTTGATTTCACTTTCTTTTAATCAAAAATAAAAAATGTTAATTTATCGGAGCTCTAGGATCTGGTATTTGTTCACTCTGAAACACCAGTGTTCTTAGTCATTTGCACACTCTGCTTTCTTCCCCTTCACTTATAAAAGCGCCTCAACCCATCAGACCACCTTATCCTTGCATAGGATGAGAGATCAGATCTCTTTCTCTGCCCATCACCGGATATCATCTACCACCTTCATTCCCCCAAATTTTTGTGTAACCACTTGATTAAAGAGCACCACCCTCAAGCCCTGGACATTTTTATGCAATATCCATGCCAAGGAGGAACCATATGGAGTGACTTCAATCTGATTTTTCAGGATCTAGGTAGCCCAGTTCATCTTTGAGCTTCATCCTTCGAGTAGTGAGGCTCTAACCATCTTGAGGGTTCCATCAAACGTGGAATGCCTCCATATATATCTTGAGCTCTCCTCGAGCTCGAGAGGTGGTCGGAGCTTTGAGTATTAGTTGATTGAGGGAATCACAAGGCATTGTTCATCCCTACTCCTCATGTGAAGCAGCCACCGTCCAATCAGGTTGAGGTAGTTCTAATCTCACTTGCTGATTCGAAGCAAAGTAATGTGTGATGCTAGTCGTCCGATCAGGTTAGTGGCATGCATCCATCATTCATTAGTGCACACGTGGGGGTATTTTGCAATGCACCCCTTTGCCTTTTATTTTATTTTTTATTGTCGAAACATTCATCTACTTTGTAATATTTAGTGTATAATTTGCATTTGGACTCCCAATGCGTTTCATATTTGCATTTAAGTCCCGGCCAAGTCACCACATGTGCCATTCCATGTGAGATGCCATTTGGATTTTTTATGGGTATACCCATACATAGTATATATTATTTATATCTATATTAATAATCATTTTATTTTAAAATCAAAAGAAAATAAAATTTTGCAAAATTATGATCACGTGAAAATATAAACATTAAAAATCATTAAAAAATAAATATATTTAAAAACCCACAAAAAATTGAAAAATAAAAAGGCATAAAAACTAGTAAAATCAAAAATGTAAAAATGATTGTTAATTAGCAATAATTAATAAACCTTTACCAATACCATTGTTTGCTTCTTTGTATTCAACATTGACACTGCTTAGACCTGTACATTTGTAGAAGAGTTATAATAAATTTTAACTCACACATTTTAATTTATTTAACTATATTGTGGGTTGATTGTTGATCTATGGATTGATTACCACAAAGGTTGTTGTTCTAGCCTTTTCAGGAGCAGCAGACTGACTCCACAGTAATCAATGAGAAATCTACTGATACGTATCGAAGAAGACAATCAAAGTAGGGTTTGAAGTCCAGATATATCAAAAACTTCCAATATGAAGGATGAATGAGCATTGGGAATACTCAGGTAAATATATCTTAATAGATCATATATTGTGACTCTTCCATTATAAGGAATGATGAAACCGGATCTATTTAGTGGCCCCATTTCTTATCTTAGTGATTTGAGAGCTAATTGAATTAAGTCTCATCTCATTTGAATCTAATGTTCAATTCCAACTCTAATTTCAATGTCTAAATGTTGGAAAATGAATGGTGATAGAAATGAAAATAAATACACTCATTGAGCACATTTCTAAACTCCAAATGATTGGTACTTTATTATAAATGGTCAAGGAAGCTAAATCAGCTCCCTGATACTTTTTGTAGCTCACATAGAGTGCGATGTGTTTCGTTGAGCTCACTTAGAGTGTGAATTGTTCAGCTTGAGCTCAAAGCTAGAAGCATACTACATTTCGATAAAAGTGATATAAACCCTGAAATTAGATAGTTATCCAAGTTTCAAGTCACTATACATGGATAGTATGAACTCCCCGACATTATCTCCATGTATCTGGATATGTATCTCACGAGTCCTAATTGGACTAGGACTAGTACTATGTTATGTCAACATTGAGACAATAATTGTTATTATTATGTTCAATTTTCTATAAGGGTATTTTTGTGAATTTAGATCAAATATATAATTCATTAATTAATGGGAATAATGATTCATAATAATTAATATTTGTATGAATATAATTCATATAATTATTTTAAGGTACATATTGAATATGATTCATATTACAATTTAAATGTAAATTGGATTAACATTTTTGTTTGATTTATGAATATGATTCGTAAGCTATGAGGTATTTCTCAAAAAATTACTAATTATGATAGTTAGATTATCACGAGGATAAATAAATAACAAATTCAATATTCACTTTTTAGGACAAGATGGTAATCCGTGCTTGGAGAAGCTTAGACATCTTGGTTGGTTGGGTGACTTGGGAAATTTTACCAATCCATTTCATCAATATCACACAAGTATTTGGATTAGCTCTTGAAGCATGATTACCATTTTATAGTCTCTAAGCGAAGAGACCTCGTATATCATGTTCGATATGACAGAGACAATAGTTATGAGGTACGAGATGAATTGCGTGACTTTCGCAATCCATGGAGATGATCGAGTCCTGAAGCTCCTGATTTTGTTATATGAAATCATTCTCCTTCTTCAAAATCATGGGGCACCAAAGAAGCAGAACCTCCGTGTGAGATTGATCGAATCAATTCGACAACATGATGACATGGTGTCGATTGTCATGGACTCGAAGTCCCAAGGGCAGGGGACGACCACAATGAAAGAGGAGAGGGGGCATGTGGTGTAGAGCGAGAGACCATGCTCTCTCTTTTTGTGTTGTTGTGACTTGATAGATCTAGGGTTGCCTTCTTATTTATTAAATATTGGATGGTTAGAATGCATTCCTAATAATAATCAATGGTCATGATTAATACAATATCCAAGATTACATGTTATCTCCAAGCACAATTAAGATTATGAGTTGATAGATAAGTTATTAAATCTGATTCCAAAAAAAATTAAAGACAAAACAAATCTTTATAGATTGGATTAGGAAAGAGTGAGAGAAATCTCCTTGTGTGGGGGGTCCACCATGGTGGCTCCCACCATGGATTTTCTATCCTAATTAGGAATGGGAGTCTACTCTTTCCTAATCCCACTTGGTGCAATCTCTACTGCATCAAATCTTAATAAATGGAATTAATTTTGTCAACTTATTATCACCAAATAATTCTAAATTATTGTGATAATTGCAAATAGAGTATTGATAATTATGAATCATATTCATGCATCCAAAATTGAATGTAAATTACATTTAAATTCAATTGCACAATATGAATCCAATTCACATTATTCTCAATATAATTAATCTTATTCGCAATTGAATCTCTCTAGGATATGTATCACCTCCACACTATCTAAGATAATTGTGGATACATTATCCACATTAATCATAATCAAGATAATCAAATCAAATTCAATTATCTTGGATGTCTCTCTACTCATGTCCAAATAATGTGCATTATATTCACATTATTCCAGATAATTAAATCAATTATACTTATCATTATTCCTTTTTATTTTTCAATACTCAAATATTATACAGTGGAATAATCTTTGAACTTTTTCAAGGATAGCATGCCTTCTCATTGGATACTTGGAGATAAGGACATGGAGATTGTATAAGCTATGTATAGTAACTTGGAATATGATATCTAATCAGATATCCAAATCTAGATGAATACTCAGAGATGTTTGATCATGTCAAACATGATACCCAATCTTCTCAATGCATCTGAATAAAATTCATATTATTGTCCAACATTTGGACCAAGATTGGATAACAAGTTCACGGAGTTGAGTCACTAAAATCCAAACATTTTTCAGCATTCCCTCGTGATGGAAGCATCATATTATACAATCGATTAAGATTACATCACCCTCAATTATTCCCAATACTCGTACATCTTTCATACTAGGATGCTATGATTAAACTGGTAGTTCATATCTCATTTTTTTACTATCTCTTTCATGGTTTTATCGGTAATTATACCATTCGATCACTGGGAATCGATATCGATCATATGATTTCCAAAAGCATATATCATACCTTCAAATCATGTCTCGTTTCCAAAAAAAGATGACCAACATTGGAATTTGGTTTATTCCAATATCTCATGAGTAAGCTCATGTCTTCCGATTCAGTAGTGAAGTCGTATCATCCCTTTAGAGATCATATTACTCATATACTCTCGTATGCATACTAGAGCATCGATTTTGCAGACCGTAACTAGGTCATCAACCTAATGGTTTATGAAATGTGCATATTTATATTTATAGCAACACATTTGTCTCTAGTCATAGGATGTGTGCCTATATGCGACAATATACAACATAGGTCTTAGTTATCTCGATGTTGCTAAGTCAACTCTTTGATTTCACTCATTAGACACCTCTAAATGTCCATTCTTATGCAGGAGACCTGAATTAATAGGTCGCTCAGATGTCAGCCTTTAGAGTAAATATTGGCATCTCCTTCTTAGGCTGGAGATCCTTTATTGATAATCACTTGACGATGTGATTGAGTTGTCAATGTAACTCTTTAGATATTCAACCCAACACTAGCCTATATAATCCAATCTTTAGATCAATAACTGTATGATATCAAGATGACCATGGTATATAACCCTAATTAAACTAATGAACCTATTATATAAATTAGTTATTCTTTATTTCATATTATGGAGGGATCTGCAATAACTTTTATTGCATAATTGCTCTCCGTGAGCCTATATGTCTAATAATACATCATTATACCAATGACCTACTACACAATCATATATCTCTTTACACACGGAAAGTACAAATATCTCTAGTAGCACAAGCATCGATATCATTTTCACACATAAGTATATTATATATGTATATAACTCTAACCAGATTATTGAGATATCCTAAAACATTTCTAGTATTCATTTGAACATAACTCGAGCACCTCAACATGCATCATATAAGGCATGCATGCAATCATGCCATGCATGCATTCATAGAAGAAGTCAAGGGAAGATATAGGAGTTTCTTATAACAACAACCTTAAAAAAATAGATGACACATTGAGTCATGAAATTAGTTTGTTTCATCATGCAACTAACCATGGAGATTTTAGGAGACATGTATTATAGATATTCTTTACATTAGATGAAGGGCCCAATATCCACCTTTAAAACTCTTGTAAACTACATAATATAAATTTTATTTTTTGATTGAAAGCTGGTATAAACAAATGCATATAGACCCAAAACTCACAAACACAAAGGTTCAAGGTTCACTCGAGTTCCATCAAGGTTGTTATGCACGAGGGAAAAAAATCTAATGCCTCAAATGTCAAAATGTCTCCTAACAATTTAACTTTTCCTTAATGACAATAGAAATATAGTATGGTACCAAACTGGTACATATGCGCTTCCATCAGTGCTAAAAACACTTCCTCCTCTCATATTCATTTATGCAATTTTCCAAAAGAATATATGAGTATACAAGCACATGCAACCTCTAGATGGAGAAACTCAAGCTCCTTCTCTCCTTCTCCTTCTTTCCTTTGATGGGAGGCTTAAACATATATACAATTGAAGATCACTTGCATTTTAAATCAAGTGAGAAATGGAAGCGGGTGGTTATCTTATCGACCTTCCTTTTAACACAGTGTAATCGATTCGATGCAAACCATCCAATCGCATTGGCAATCAAACAATCAAATCAAACATCAAGTACATACGTTGATTAAAACTAAATTATCAATACAGCAATATATTAGAAAATAATATAAAGCAATATCCAAGATTAATTTGGATTCAAACATCTTTCAAATTTGAGATTAACAAGAGGAAAATCGGAAATAAATATCAAGTTATTAAGTTGAGTCTGCATTTAAATAGGTAAAGGGGTAATCAAACACTAGGTGTTGCACTTTTGTTACAAAAGTTTAAGGTGTTAAGAACCGTCAAGTATTTCTTTAATTTAAATTCTTCCAAATAAGTCATTCTCCACTTCAAAAGATGTAGAGTTCTTTACTTCTCTGAGAGCTAGTCTTTTTCCAAAAAAATTTGGGACACAAACTAATTGATTCAAAGCAAAACATCGAATCACATTGACAATGAAATTGAACATTGAGTGCGGAGGTTGATTCAAAACAAAGACGTCAAATCGAATTGCCAATCCAATTGCGCATTGAGTATGATTGTATATTAGCAAATGAAAATAAACAACAGTTAAGAATAATTAGGATTTAAACATATTTCACACTTAAGATTAGCATGATGAAAATTGGAAATCAAGATCCAATTATTTAGTCGAGTTGGGATAAAATGTGAAAGATAATCAAATACTAGGTGTCACAACTTTTGATTACAAAAGCTTGAGTTTCTTCCATGTTGCATATTCAAGTTTACAGAGCGGATCCTTTGTTGTACTATAGAGGTCTGCTTTTCCGCTGAGCGGTTCACACGTAAAGGACCACCAAAACTTAGAATTTGTGTGAATCACTCGATTTGGATCGAGCAACTCTGTTGTACAACAGACTCCACTGCACAACAGAGGAGCTGATCTCTCAAGTTTATATGCATCTAAATATGTCATGAAAACCATCCAAGAAAAAGCATATCATTTCTAATCTTAAGAAAGTCACTGATAGAGGGATTCCCTTTTATGTTCCCATTGGCTTCGAGCTTTCTTAAACTTGAAAGTTGAAGCAAGGTACTTTGAGATTTCACCCCCGAAAAGGAATGAAAAAGATAAACACCTTCAATTAATGAACTACTTGCGACTTGCGAATTACGTGGAGATTCTTCCATCTTGCGTGAATGAACTAAACTATTAAAGCTCACAATCTTTGATCTGCTATCTCTAAATCAAGATTTCAATAGAGAATCGAATTCCAGCTGCACGTGAGGAAAACGACACTAGTAGAATCTGCACAATAGGCGACGTTTGTAAACGTCGGAGTTGATCACATCAAACGTCGTCATTGTATAACTCGACGTTTATTAATGTCGATCGGGATATGTCGTCTCAGCCTCGTCGTCGTTGGATAATCCGACATAACAAATAAACGTCGAGTTTCTTGGTAACTAAAGCCGACATTTATAAACGTCGGGGAAGGGTTGCCTCCAGCCGTTTAATCACGCCGTTAAAGCTTTTGATCGACGTTCAAACGTCGACCTTGATCATCGAAGGCAACATTCAAACGTCGTCTTAAATATCCAATGGCAACATTTGAATGTCGTCCTTGGTTAATTAATATATATTCTCACCTTTTTTAATACTTTATTGGTAATAAATTTATACTATTCACTTCGCTGCAGGCATTGTTTCAATTTTGTACTAATCTGATTGATTTCGAAGTCTATTTCGATATTTGATATCTAAACAGAAAATGGAACGATGGAATTTGATTTCAGAAACCTTTTTTTTTATTTTCCTTTAATAAGTTCATAGACCCCATTGCTTCATAATATAACATATAAGATACTATAACTAAAAAAGATACCAATATATGTCAAATCCTTAAATTAAAAATTTACAGCTGTTTGCTTATAAAAAAAATAAGCTATCAACGACCACGATGATGCCGATGCTCACTGAAGGTAGTCGGAACCCTTTCCCCACCATGAAGAAGGCCACCACAGAGGTTTACAGTCTCCTTTGTCATCATCACCCATGGCAGTCCTTGATGGCTGCCTTTTGGCTATAGATCTCCTCGCCGTCGCTCGTCCTCAACGTCCAGAAGCCATAGGCTGTGGTCCACAACCCTAAGTTCTACTCCCTATCACTTCTGAGAAGAACCCATGGCAGCTTACCTCTGTTATGATTGCAGAGCCGGCCTCCACCGATATTTCTTCACAGCATGACCCTAGAGGCATAATTTGGAGTGAGAGGTGGAGTTACGGTGTAGAATGGAGTCAATGAAGGAGGAGAACTGGCGGACATGAGTGGGTTTATAATTGAAAAAAGGAAGATGAACAGACGCTGGTCCCTGGAAAGGTTGGAATCAAACCCGACATTTATTAAGAAAATGTTGGTATTTAATATCATGTATTGACATTGAGCATTAAACGTCGGCCATATTTTAAATTCGGCGACATTAATATTAAGGTCGGCTTTGTTTTGACTAAGGACGACATTTATGGTGATGGAACGTCCACTTATCTTAAATTTCTTGTAGTGCGAGGTTACAATAACTACAAGTACATCTTGCGAGCATGCAAATTAGAACAAGAAAATGTCGAAATCCATGATTCTGCCCTATCTTCCACGAAACGCATCTCACCTAAAAGATAGAGACGTTCCATAGAACCCAATACTGACTTCTTTTGTACAATTCCTTTCCAGTGGGCAACCCCCTCTCACTCAGGTCAGCAGCATCATCTTGAGTCCTTCCCTCTTTCGATAAGTTTATTCAAATTCCTTATAATTTTTAATTCCTCCCGTCCACTCCATTCCTTCTGTTCTTATCACATCCACGAATACAAAGCATCTTATCCTTTAACTATGTAAAAAATGACAAGAGGGAGTTTTTTATTGGGGGAACGTGCAGAAAAGTTGGATGTGATCCGCTCGGAGTTGCATGACCTTCCGGATGAAAATGGGTAAAAATTTATCAGCATCTGTTTGTATCAGCATTATTCAAAATAGAAAATATAGGTGTTATTTTTTAATACGAATGTGAACACAAATGTGAAATTGTCGTCGAACATAAATACGAATACAAATTTGATATCTTTAATTTTGACAATATTCAAATTTTAGAAGATATGAATAGAAGTATAATACGAATATAAATACGAATGTCTAAATTTTGAAAGATACCGTGAGCATATTTCTTTTATTATTTAGTTTTGAAAGCCTTTTGTTATTATTTAGTTATTTTTTAGATTGATATTCATTATTAAAGTACTCAATGTTCTTTTTATATTGGATATTCTTGTGAACTAAAATGCTCATAAGTATAGAGCTGAACATGTCTAATATTCGCAAATAAATTCGCGTTAGATATCCATATCCGTATTGTCAATATCTGTTTTGCATTTGTATTCGTATTTGGAGGATATGGTTATCCATTTTACACATCCATGTGATATTCGTATTCATATTCATATTCGGATTAAAAAAAGTAAGGATAGTGATTACAAATATATTTGTATTCGTATACAGCATTTTCATCAGTACTTAAGATTATTCCACATGCAACGGGGGAGTACCTGATGATAGATATGCAAGATTAATTCTAGCTATCGTCCATTCTTTCTTGCTTTCATTGTGATTTTCATCAACTCATGGCTAGACTAAGTCTTGGACAATACAATGTAATAAACGTGGAGTAATTCACATAAAGCTCTCAATCAAATTCTCTAACATTCCTCAGGATTCGATGCAACTTCCCCATGGAATCTGCTCATTCCATCAACACTCTATAGCATCACAGGGATGTAACTATATAGCATCGTAAACGAATGAAGGGAGCCCAGGATGTGGATGCACTTGTTGGGATAAGAATGAGACCTAATTCTCTTCACCTTTCCTTTTGTTCTATTCTATTCCATTCTATCCTGGCGAATAGGATCAGAAGATGCATCCAATGAGGTATTGCAGAAAGGACAGAATATTTACATACCATGTCTATACACTTCTTATTATGGATGCCAAAAAAGGGAATTATACAAGTTGTTGAACGTAGGCATCGCACTACAACGCCCAGTGTTTACTTTATACCGTTATTCATCTAATACCATAAATATGCCAGTGTATAAAAAACTTTATGGCTTTCCATATCATAAAATATTGCAAATGTAATAAAATATAATCCCATTTCGACGACCAATAGCACCTTCGCTGACACGGCTCACCAATGTGACGTGCTCTGTAGGAAGGGCACGTATCTTAGGTGAGATGGCACGCCATGTCAACACAATGAAGCAGGGTTTTCAAAACCGAGTCAAGCATCAAATCCGAGGTGTATCTGTTTCGTGTTTTTATGGTCCGACTAATGCATGGGAAGGAATGAATACCATGTTTATTCCCAGGTGATATGACTCTCCATATAAACCGAATATGTATTTGGATTTTTAGGATCGTAGTAATGCTTTATGACTTATGAAACTCTAGCGGGCAAATAACAAAAAAGACAGGTTACAAAATAAAGAAATAACAGCTATACATGCTAAATAACTTCTGAACAATCCCCCTCTAGATGGAGCATACATGTCAATAATGCTTAGCTTGGAACAACACTTCGGAAACGACCCCCTTGCTAAGGTCGTAATGAACATGTTTGATGTATGTTCCCCTCAGCTAACATGGTAAGTTGAGATGAAGCCTTTTGTATCATGTCTCTCGTGTAATGACAATATAGCTTGATGTGTTTGGTCCTCTCATGGAAAGCTAGATTGTTGACGATGAATAATGCGGTATGATTGTTGCATATCAATTACATGGGAAAATGTGCTTCAATGGCTAGGTCAATCATGACAGATCTGACCCACATCATCTCAATGCTTCACTGCACCATAGCTCTGTATTCAGATTTAGAACTCAACCTAGCGATCATAGTCTACTTCTTGCTTTTCCATGAGACCAAAGAACTCCCTATGAAGACTACAAAACCAAAGGTAGATTTTTTGTCTGTAGAGCGTCCCGCATAGTTAACATCTGCACACGTTGTGATGGCAACAGATGTCCCTTTGCTAAATCTTGAGAAGACTTCAGGTACCTTAGGATCATGTAGACTGCATTCATGTGAGCCCGATGTGGCTGCTCCATAAACTGACTATCTTTGCTCACTACAAAGGAGATATCTGGCTTGGTAGTAGTCATGTAGAGAAGATTCCCAATAAGCACAGTGGATCTCTTATTGTCCACCTCATCTGTACCATAATCATAGAGCTTCATGCTGGAAACCATGGGAGTTTTGGTAGGTTTGTAATATTCTACCATGTCTTTAGAATGAGATCTGCATCATACTTCCTCAGAGTCAACACAAGATCTCTCTGATTCTTAGCGAACTCAAGTCCAAGTAACTACCATACTTTGCCAAGGTCCTTGATGACAAATTGTTATGAAAGGAACCCCTTAGTCTCTATGATCCTCTGTAAGTCATCTCATGTAACAATGATTTCATCAATGTAGACCAGAATGACAACAATACCTCATGGTGTCTTTTGTACAAAGAGCAAGTGATCTACAATCGATCTCTTGAAGCCATGCTGCATTATCAAGTCTGAGAGATTCTGGAACCATGTTGTGACACACCTACACCTAGGATCCAGATACTCAGCAATAAGTGATTACTATGGAAACCAATCTACTTCTCTTAACAAGGCTGGTACAATAATCACTGCAACAATCGTTCCACAATAGTTCAACAATCGGCCAACAAATTATAGATTAATATCAATGAAAGTGCATGAATCAAATTATTATAACTCTTCAAAAGGTATATAGGTGTAAGTATAGAAGAGTGTCGAACATAGGGAGCAAACAAAGACAGATAGTTATTACTAATTATTTTTAACTAATAATATTTTTTGGTTTTTTTCTTTTCTTATTTTTATGTTTTTGTTTTTGGTTGTTTTTGTGGATTTCTAATTAGATGTAAATTTTTATGATGTTTATTTATTTTATATTTTTATATGTTTAATTTAAAATTTTTAAATTGTTTTTAATTTACAAAATATAAATTTCTTATTTTTTTTAAAAATAAGGTAAATAATAATATAAACATAATTAATATATAAAATAAAGATAATATAAAGAGAAAATATATTTTTCTATTTTTAAATAAGTCAAATAAATTTAAAATAAAGTAAATAAAATCATTTTTATTTTTACTATTTTTAAATGTTATTGGTATTTTTGTGAATTTTTATATTTGTTTATGGACTTTTAAAATAATAAATAATCAAACAATGAATATCACATATATATATATATTACAACTTGATTAGACTTTTTAAAATATGTATAAGTCCAAAATTAAATGTAACCTATTTTTAATATAAACTTACCTAAAAAAGAATATTCAAAGACATAAAATAATTTTTTGGATTTTTAAATAATATTTGTTGACTTTTACAAGTTTTGTAGTGTTTTTCAATTTTTAGGATCTAATTTTGTTTTTAGTGTTTTTTTGGATATATGGTAGAATATACTAAAATCTAACTAATATATTTTTAGAATTTTTGGATACATATTTTAATTTTCAAGGACTTTTAAATGCTAAACAGAAAATTTAAATTTATTTTTGACTTATTGTAAATAGGAAAATGTATTTAAATGCTTAATATATGTGAAATATCATGGTTCCAGGCATTTATTATAATTTTCTATAATTGTTGGAATAAATGAGATATCTAATACAATTAAAATACATAAAAGGAACAAAAATAGTAAAGCAAGGACTCAGTTGCAATATTTATAAAGTTGGCATGCATTGAATAATAGATACACAAATTCCATGGGTTAAATACATAAAATACCCAATATTTTAAAAAATCTAGCGCATGGAAACGATATACATGCTAATAGCAACAAGTTCGAGGTCTAGAATCCAAAACATCCCTAAATATTACGTGCAATTTGTTATTTATAACACTAAATAGAAAATAAAAAAGGTAGAGGGTTAGCAATACAAAATACTTAAGAGTGAATGTGGGCTGATCTGATCGAATGGTGGGGTGCATTCACTTAAACCCGATCGACGGTTACCTTTGTGCATCGCTTCGCCTCGATTGGACGAGCCTGATTAGATCTGGGTTGAGATCCTTGATCTAATGTTTGCTACTTCCTTGGAAGAACAGAGAAGTACATTGTACACTGATAAACACGAAATTCACGAGCGGTCGTATTGACTCACAAGGCGAGTCAACAGTCGGTGTGTTGACCACTACAAATGAATCTCGTATTTGATCAACAATTAACCCACAATAAAGAATAAATCGATTAAGTCCCAAAATTTGTGAATTAACATTTAACTCTACCACAAATTGTATAGTGAATAAGCATGTAGAGGTCGAACCACAGAGAGCAATACAAAAATGAAGCAGCCTATGATGTTCATGTACAACAGAGTCATCCTTGTATGAATCCTATTTTTGTGGGTTTTTCTTTCTCTCTCGCTTTTTTTATTATATGTGTGGTTTAATATTATATATTTATATATATTTATATATATATATATATGATTTATAAATAATAAATATATAAAGATATACACCCGTAAAGGGTATGTATAGAGTATATACTACATATATATATATAGAATATATAATATATATATAAATATTTTATAATTTTCTATTTTGATTTTTTATAGTTTTCAGATTTTTATAAATATATATGTATATATATATATATTTTAATTTTCTTTTTCAATATTGGAATGTATATACAATGTAGGGAGAGGGGTGATATAATATTTACAAAAGTGTACAAAAATGCTAAAAAATGCAGAAATAAACTATTTTTTTATCTTTTTATAAATTTTTACTGTTTTCGTGATTTTTAGGTATTTTTCCAAATATGTTTGATATTTTTAAGAAATACAATCATAGAAAACAGGGACTTAAGCTACTGGACAGTACTGAAATGAGGTTTAAAAATAGAAAATGGTCTCCAAAAATCCTCAAATCAATTTTAAAGGTTAGATAATAAAAGAAGGAAACTACAGAAATCTAATTTGAATTTTTATGATTTTTCTATGATTTTCTAGATTTTTATAAAGATTTTTAGAGTTTTCTAATTTTTAGGGTTTTGCTTTTGCAATTTTTAGTGGTTTTTGGACTGACACTAGTAGATGACAAAACACACAAAATATAATTTTTTGGGATTTTTTCAAAACGTTTTTATAATTTTTATGGGTTTTCTAATCCAAACAGTATGAAATATGCATGTTTTTTATTTTCAATAATATGAAAATGCAACAAAAATGAAATCTAAAATATGGCGTGAAAGTACAAGTTAACAGGAGCTTAGCATAATTTTTGTGGAATTTTTCAAGTTACAATGATGCATGGCAAAAATGAAACAATCAAGCAATAAATATATGGCCTAGCAGGGGCATTTTTGCAAATAAACATAAAGACAGGGGCTGTAGTGCAAAAACACCAAAAATATTACACTTGGTCTACAATTTTAAGGGCTAAAATGAAATACAAAACCTGTCAGGGACCCCCGCGCAAAATAACCATCACGTGGGACTACACGTGATTCGCACCCACAGGGACGAAAAAGTAATTTCAGAAAGTTCCAGGTCCTTAACACAAATTTTCACAAAAATATTACACTTAAAATTTTATTTTATGGACTAAAGACAAATATACAAACAAACAGGGGGTCTTGTGCAATTTAGCCACCTCACATGGAACGGCACGTGAGGTGACGTGGACAGGACCTAAAAGTAATATCACTAATGTACGGAGAGGTCCATGCAAAATGTCCAAAATAAAATGAACTTTGATTTTTATTTACACGACTAAACAATAAATACAAAAACGTTGGGGTGAAGATCTGCTAATTACCCCCTAAGTGCGTGCTGGTGGACGGCGTTGATCACTTCACTTGGACACGCATTGCGCATCCAACGGTTGGTACCGGTTCGTGGATGAAGGCTGAGATTAGATCAGCCGCGCTGATCTGACGGTCGGTGCGGGGCTTCATCTGACGGCTCTGGTGTGATCTGGGGGCGCCGCCCTGTTCGGACGGCGACAGAGCCTCCTGGAAGAACAGGGAAGAAGCTCGCGCGAGGCGAGCTTCGATCTTGAAGCTTGGGCTCCTCCAGGCTTCTCCCTCGCATCTGAGGTGCTCGGATCATAGCTGGAGGCGTCCCGCGTCTGCTCGTGGTCTTTGCGTGGCTCTTGGAGGTCCAAGGAGCTCGGGCGAGGTCGAAGAAGGTCGGGACCTCCAGGAGCCTCTTCCTGGTTCGAATCGAGTCCAAAGGGGCTCCTTGCTTCGTTTGACCTGCACAGGAAGAACCAGGGGAACGAGGGCTATCTCCTCGACCCTGGGTTTTGAAGCTTTGCAGCAAGGTGAGGTGAGGCGGAGGAGCTCCGGCGATATGCGGAGGTGGAGCTCCGATTCGCAAGGACTGAGGGTCCTTGGTTGAACCAAAGTGATCGAGAGATGGAGCAGGCGATGGGGAACGAAGTGAGGTGACTGAGGTGGTCGGAGACAGTGGGTATCACGGTGGAGAAGTCTCTGGAGCGGAGCTCCGTCGAACTTCAATTTTTCTATTTTACGATGCGCTACTGATCTAAAGGCTAAACTAACAACGGAATTGAAATGCTGAAATTAAAATCTACCTAGAAAGCATGAAAGGACAGCTCTTATACCTGGGGGCCACCGGGGAGCAGGACGGACGTCGGAGCTCCGCCACGACAAAATTGGTCCCTCCTCCGGCCGCGTCTCGTTGCTGAAATGCTCCCCCTGTCACGAGGAACCTCCCAGGAACTGAATCGAGGCTTTTGGGTGGATAAAAACTGGCCAAATTTGAGGAGGGGGTGGAGCTTCTTATTTATAAACAGGGGAATGTACCCTTATTGACCGGCGTTTATTGAGTAATCCATTGAGCAAATCATTGATCTAATGCTTTGGCGGGCATCAATGATCAGTAGGGGTGATTTCTTGCAAAGAACGCGAACGCGATCGATGGATGTGATGCTCGCGAAAAAAGGGAGAAGATGGCTTCACAGACGGAATTGACTGGTAGAGGCGCGGATGGGACAGTTGACCAGAGGTCAACGCTCCACCGCCCCTGATTGGTCCACGTAGGACGCTACGGGACAAAATATGCCCCTTTATTCTGGAATGAATTATTTAGCCTAATAAATGACTTTATTAATTTTTGCTTATAAAATAAAAAATGTGTATTAATTAATGTAATATTTATTTATGATTTTATTTAATTTTTGTATGCATTTTATTATGGGTTTATTTTAATAATGTATTTATGCATGTATTTACATGTATTTTGTAAATTTTATTTTTATTTTGTTTATTTTATTACTTTATTTTCTTATTTTATAAATTTATAATTTATTTTTGTGAGTGTAAACCTAATTTTTTTTTAATTTTATGAGTTTATTTACATATTTAAATAAATAGGTGTATGTTGTATGTAGGTATACTTATAGGTATTTTACCTATATTATATATACTTTTTATTTATTTAATATATTTTATTTGTTTTTATTTAGGGATTGCATTTTTAATAAATATTATGTAATATTTACAATATTATAGAAATATAGATGAAGAAAGAATTAAAAGAATAAAGTCCCTTTTTATTTATATACATATAGATAACATAGGTATTTTGCCTATGTATTTAGATAACTTTATTTTATTTGTGCATTTCTTCTTGGTTTAATTCTAGTTTTAATATACACATATGTTATAGAGAATGTATATAAATATATAAAAATATGAATTTGTAAAAATAATGGGTAATGAATAAATGGAATATTTTAATCGGTATTATGTACAATAGGGGCTCAAAACCTAACTTTCACAGATAAACTCCAAAAATTCTGGAACCAATTTTATTAAATAGTTCTTGGAAAGCTATATACAATTAAAGGTGAATTTGATTGATTTGAGTTTTTATTTGCATGATATGGGTCTGTGAAGTTGAGATTTTGGCTTTTTATTCTGAGTATAAAATGTACACTGCATATCATTTTTGTACAAAATCAATTTTGTATTTTTTATTCACATTATTATCTACAACTTTCTTGTACAAAAGATTTTTATTTGATGAACAAATACTTTGATACAAAATAAGTGTAAAAAATACATGAATGAATGAATGAATAAATGGGGTATTTATTGTATTTTGGCCCTTATCTCCCCCTACTTTATTCCTTGTCGACCAATTCCATTCTGGACTTGGTCTCGGGGTTAGGTTCATAAAATATTTGCAATATTTTATTCCTTTTTCTTTTCTTCTCTGTATTCTATAATTTTGGCATAGAGAGCCTTATTTTATGTATAATAAATACAATAAATGATGAATTCTATTATGTCCAAATTGATGTTATTTACATGCATTTACTGGGGTTTTTAAGGCCAAAATGATAGAATAAAGGTGATGAAATGGAGATTCATCATACACTTAGATCTTTGATCCATTATTATTTGTAGCTCAGGATGTCTCCCAAGATGCTGATGGTATCAAATCATTCCAGGGCCCCTCCGCAACTGATGTTGGTCTTCAAATCATCTAAGCCTCACCAATAGAGGCATGTAGGTTCGCGGTAGCTCACGCCACATGGGAGATGGTCTCCTGAGTCGAAACCTTTCCAAAAGAGGTTTTGGAGGCACGAGACCTACACAAAAATTGAAACTGTAGAGCATCAGAAATGGAGTATCATGGTAACCTCCAGTGTAAAATGGAAGATGGAAGTCAGGGTAATGATTCTTACAAAATCGAGGAGATCTGATGGCTCAGTGAGATGTAGAAATGGAAGGGGAGAAGATGGGGCGGTTTGATGGTCAAAACATGGTTGATAGCATGGTGGAACAAAGATCAGAGCCTAGTACTCTTGTGAACGATTTTTTTTATTTTTCAAAATAAAAGACGAAATGATTAGAAATAAAAGGAAGAGTTGCACTAGAAATTGAAACATGAAATTAAAATATAAGCTATGTTATACCTTGACCAGTAAAGTGATGGGAAACTGACCTTCACTGGAGACGAACTCCTACAATGGTAACCTTGCCTCTCCTTCATTTTCCTTGTTGTGGAATCAATGGGGGACACCTCTTGTCAATAGGGTCCTCTCCAAATATGAGATTTTGGGGTTACATGTGGATAAAAGTGGATTAGGAGGAGTAGTAGGTGTTGAGCTTCGATTTATAACAGAGAGCGATGGGGCTGACTTGAATCTTGGATTTCTTGTAGATTGAGGGGGGTTGGTGGAATCTATGTATGGGGTGTTGCATAATATGATGAATGATTTTTTGTTAAGGAATCAGTCTGGTCAGAGTGATGGAGGAGGCATGAAAAAATGGAGAAGAAGAGGGATCGATTACAGTCTCTAACAATACTGGGGGCTATCTGTAAAGAGGGGGTTATGATCGGGGGGTCAACACTCCTTGGCTCCCCATTGGTCCACATAGGACCACAAATCTACAAAGGAAAAATAAATAAGTAAAGATAAATTAAAATAAATTACAATTGATTTTAATTACAAAAATTCAAAACATGAAAATTGTTTCTTATTTTATAAATTGTTAGTTATTTTTATCTATTTTTATAACTTCATTGATTAGGTAGTATTATTTATATCTAGATCCACTCTATAATCTGGTCAGTGCCAATGTTGTATGTCTCCTTGAGAGTTGGCTTCGGCACCTCTCTTATCTCCTCTTCTCCTCTATGGTATTCACATGCATGATGTTATTTGCCTCCTCCTCTATTTTCTTTGTCTCTCATCATCTTCATCAACATTTCCTAGAAGGTGGCCTGAGCATTGTCCTTCTCGATCAACTATTGTTGTATAGCCTGGATGGAGGCTAGCATCTAGTTGTTGACTTCGTTCTGATCTGTGTGCAGACCCTTCCCTTTTTGAGGAGCCATTTTAGGTTATGAACATGATGATATTGAATTCAGATTTGGTTCTTGACCTACAATGGTAAATACACCCTGATTAATCTTTAATATACACCGGATGATGAGAAGTATTCAAGATTAGGGTCAATCTCGAACTTTATTAGAGTAGGGGATGTGAATATAGACTAGTCGATCTCCATTTGAAAGGAAGAGAACTTGGGAAGAGAGTCATCCTAAGCTCTTGATGAATTAGAAAGCGGGGCATCTTGAGAGAGGTTTGTAAAATCCGAGCATATCACCCTGGAATCACCCCATATTATTCGAGATGTCAACATCGGGGAGTCGAAGTGGGGGTTTGCGGAGTTTGAACAAATCCCTCCCAAACATGACATCTTGAGAATAAAAAAGATATGAGATGATGAAAGAATAGAGCATGGAAATGAAGAGGAAATAGAGTGAGGAGGAAAAGAAGGTGAAGACTTGAATCGAGCACAATGAAAAAGAAATGAGAAAAAGAAGTGAAGATAAAATGGTACAAGTGCACGATATTTTTGATCTTTAACCTAAATAAATTTTAATCACAAAAACCTCAAGACAAAATGGATTCACCAACTCAACATATGAAGCTGTAAGAGTGCGACGAATGATTTTGGTCATTTTTATTATTGTTTTCAAGCAAACTCCCATATATGAGAGTTAGTATTATTAGGCAAGTATCATGTACTTCCCACTTCCTTTTGTAACATGTAACTTATACTTTTTAAAGGGTCCTTTATGTCATATATGGGCTAACTACTCGATAAATAAGTAGGGGAAAGGAAGTTGATATAGTGAATCTAATACTTCCCCTAAAGGGTACTTGTACGTGTCACAATGATACAAGGTCTCGTCATTGTAGTTCCCCTATGCTCAGTAATTCAGATGAAACCCGCAAGCAAACTTGGCCCTACTCATGTACGAACAAAAAAACAATAATACTTCATGAACCCATGTGATAATCAAGATAGTTGCCAAGCTGGGATTTGGGGACTAAGTCCTAGAGTCGTACCTCACCTGGAAGGTACCTGGAAAAAATGTGTGCTTTATAAATCTAATACAATGAGGTCCATTAGCCAATCTTAATTAGGTCAAAGTTTTCTTTAGTAGACCTTTTTTAATTGTCAAGATTTTATTTTTTGTATATTTTTCATGCAAATGCCTAATGAATTTTTTGGTTTCCTTTTTATTCCTAAATCCAACAAAATAAGGGAGTCAAAAAAGGAGATGAGTGAGAAAACCATGTATGGGAATGCTAGAGAAGAAGGTGTGTACCTTACACTAGAAATCAATATACAAGTGATCCACACATATATTAAAACTAATCTATATGCAAATGCAATCGATGAAATCGTAATAAATCAGGAATCACTATTAACATGAAAATGTTTTTATTTAATTATAAGTCCAAGTGCAATGAGACAATATGTATATGATATAATTTACATTGTGGACCTAGATATCGAGCAACAACCAAGACCTAAGGGCTCAATCAGCAAAGATGTGAAAAGAAAATAAGACAGAAAGTACAAATCATGAGAACTAAAGTAAAAAAAGTGGTAAAATAGGGATGAGTAAAATGAGAAAGCGAGAAAAACCTATTGTGACCCCCACGTGCACTGGAATTCGGTGAAACGGATCCGTAAATAAGCTAAGTGTCTGAGTATCTTAGATCTTAATATTACAAATTAATTATTCTTCCTCTCTTTCATAAAATAAAAGAAAATAAAATCTAGGTAAACAATGGATGTTCTTTGGCTCTCAGTCTGTCTATGTGGCTCTTTCCTACCGGCTAGGCTGAATAGCCAGCCTCTGCCTCGCTCGGATGCAGTGGACCTCCTAGGATATTTTCCCTTACTCCTTGGACCCTCACAACAAAGTCAAATGCGAGATACGTTAGAATGTTTTATGCAAAAATAACTAAAAGAAATGAAAGAAGAAAATGAAATAAATAAAGATAAGGCAGATGACTAAGTAGATAAACCTAATCCAACCTCTTTTGCTCCCCGGCAATGGCACCGTATTTTGAGCAAGAGAGATATCGACCGTGCTAACTGATGAATCCATGATTCATTAACATTCTTTCTACATTTTATCTTAAAATCCTTAATAGATACATGTAAATATTCATTATTTTTATTATCAAAACTACATTCATGAATAAAAATGCACTTTTATGCATCAAAAACATGTAAATAAATAAGAGAATAAACATAAAGAAAACAAAAAGAAGGCAGATATATTTATATAACATGACCCCTGGACCAAGGCAGTATGGATTGATTGACAAATAAATAAGTAGGGGAGATAAGGAAAGAAAATCACAAAAATAATTAATTATACATTATACATTAATTATCCAATAATTATCAAATCTTCATTGATTTTCAATTAATTCATATGAATATATTTTTCACCAAACTCTTTTCCTATTTATTTCAAAAAAATGTATAGAAAAATCTAAAATAAGTTAAAAATATTATCTCATGTATATGCTAAGAAATCCAACTTTTAAATTATCAAATTCTCAACTTCCGAACATCATAACTTTCTCTTACAAATCCTAATTTCACTCTACTCACCTTTAAAGTTCATAAAATAATATTCTCTAATTAATAAAGGTGATTTCACTAAAATGGAAGTCCATTAGCAAAAAGTCGACTTTAGGACCTAATGACAACTGGATTTCTGGGCTATTTATTTTATCTAGAACACATTATTCATAGTTTTAAGAATTTAATTATTTTTAGTTATTCTCATAATATTGTATTATAAATCATAATTTATTCCAGAATTTTCTAACATTATTTATTATTTTAAATAAATCAAAAACCCTATTTTATATAAAATTTGAACTGTGCAACTTATATCCATATTTATTAATATACTTAAATTAATTAATTAAAATCCATAAAAAATTCATAAACACTCTATTTATTATTCTTATAATTAAGAAAATATAAAAATAAGATATTATTTATTAATTTACTAAGTTTAAAAATCAAATACATATTTATCCAGTATTATTTAATCTATTTGTCAATGTAATATTTATATTTCATTAAATATTTATTATTTATGAAAACTAATCATTCCATAATTTAGATAAATTAATTATTTATATTTTTAATGTTTATACCTATTTAAAATAATGTCATTTATTACTTAATACATCATTTATACTATAATTATCACATCTGGCCAACCGGGTGTTGACACGTGTGCTGATTCATCTTCTTCAAGAACAGTCTGTTGCACACTATTTCACTGACCATCTTCAACATTTTCTCCCGCACTCATCCTAACCTTTTCACTCGATCTAAACCCTCTATTTCATTCACCTAACAACTGCTTGCATGCCTACCTTGATTCATCCAAATATTTGTTTGATATTCCTATAAAATCCGTTCAAAGTTGGCCTGATCCAACTAACTTTTCCATTTTCCAGAACCAATTGGACAATCAATCATCTTCTCTGCCTTTCTCTGCCTTGTTCCGAGGGTGACAGCATCTTAGGGTGCCCTAGCATGAAGGAGGGTCCATTGGTGGAGAGTTCCATGGCGTACGTTCACCTTGCATCGCTACTTCACACGTCTAGAGCTCCAGCAATGATCGACCATCGAGTGACAACCTGAGGTAATATACCTCAATTTCCTATATCTTCCTCCATTTTTTCATTCAATTTAATCGATATTTGAGCTTAATTAGATCGTATAATTATAGGTTTAGAGCCTATTAGACACTTCCTTAATCATCAATCAAAGATATGTATTCAATCACGACTAAATCACATTCCATTTTTTCATCTAGGCAACACGGTCTGGAACCTTAACTTGAACTACAAAGAACCCTTAATATTTGGGTTGATTCGCACAAGAATCAAGCATTAGCATTTTTATTTTCAGGTGTTCATTATATCTAGAGTCACAATCTGCATCATCTGGAGCAGTTGCCATGTCCTCGTGAAACTCGATCATCTGGAGTAGTTGAAGAATATCTTGGAAACCCTAGTAGATCGAGTTGTTATATCCCTCGAATTTTTTCCTCTTGCAGAAGGAGAGCTCGAAAGGGGAGGCACCTCCTTCTAGCCCTACCTCCGAGTAGTTGGGGCACCATCGTCACTAGCCACTTCGATCACCGAAGGGAGATAAAATCACCACCACCGCCTCTAGATTGGGGAAGAGCGCCCAAGAACAGATAAAGTGCAGTATTGTCACACGTTGCAGATATGACGATCCAGATCGCGTCTCGCCAATTTAATCCTACCCCTCCTTTGGTGAAATGATGGAATTATTGCAAAGAAGCCTTTGACACTTCTAGAAATTTCAGCCACTCTCCAGAAGATTCTAGATATTACATTTAGATCCCTACATAGGGACCTAAATGTAATAACCTTTGTTTTCTTTAGTCCCTGTTAGGGACCAAACTGCAAGACTTTTCTCTTCTTTTCTTCGCATATCTACCCTTGCATTGTGTAGACATTTTTGACACTTATTTGATGTCATTCTTCCTTTATTTTTCTAGGGTTGTTACACAACTACTATAGCAAGGTTTTGTTATTTTTGTTGATATTTTTCATCACGTATTTTTTCTCATTTTGATATTTCCAAATTCACATCCATTTTGAGTATTTTTCTCACTTTTTTAAGAAGAGATAAAAATAACAAAAATACCAGTTTTTGCCCAAAAATCGGATTATCGCTATTCTGCCTTCTTGTGTTCGACCTAGTGAAACTTACTTGGATAAATAATTAGTTTAAGGTAAAATAGGAGAGAAGTCTCTTATTCACTTCATTTTCTCTCTCCTATTTTATTGAGATTTTATTTGATCAATCGAGTTCACAAACACACTTCAAGAGGTAATTCTATATGTTAGCCATGTGATCCCAGGGCGAATCATTTCTATAATAAATGTTATTATAATCTTTTATGTATCAATAAAGATTATGGATTTATGACATTCCTTGTTTGAAATTAAATGAATGACTGCACTTATAAGTCCCTTAGTACAATTAGGTTTATGTACTATGCCCATCTTAACAATCATACATCTATTGATTCAATGTTTGAATTAAAGAGGTTGTTGCTTAGATGATATCTAGAGAGTTAGATCGAGTACTCATCACGCACCATCAAATGAGTTAAGAAAGGATCTCCAGCTTGAGAAAAGATGTCAATCCTTCTTTAAGGGTTGATATCTGACCAACTCTTGATGTATTTCCTCGACATAGGAATAGAGATTCCGAGGTTTCATATAAGTTAGGTAAAAGAGTTGACTTAACGAGATTAAGATAACCAAGACCTATGTCGTATGTTGTCACAATATAGGCAAGAATCATCTGACCGGAGATAGAGGTATTACTATATGTTTAAGTATGCACATTAGGTAGACCATTAGGTTTATGACCTAATGAAGGTCTATATACTGGCAAGTAGGCATGCATACAAGGGCGTATGCGTAATATGAACTCTCAAAGAGATCCTACACATTTACTATTGAATCGAAAGACATGAGCTCACTCATGAGGTATTGGGACCGATCAAATTCCATGCATGGTCATCTTTCTTTGAAAGTATGACAAGAATTTGTAGATATGATATATTCTTTTGGAAGGCATATGATAGATACCAACTCCCGATGGCTGAATGAGAAATTTATTGATAAAACCCTAAAGATGGCATACAAAATATGATCTAAAACTTCGAGTTTATTCTAGGTCTTCCTATACACAAGATGTGTATTAGGAATACTCGAGTATGATGTAATCGTAAATGATTGTATAACCGTACCACTTCCATTCTGAGAAGTGATGAAACTGACATGGATTTCAGTGACTCCTCTCAATATATTAGTAATCCAATCTTAGTCCAAATGTTTGGCATAGATCTGAATGTGATTCAAGTGTAATGAGAAGATTAGATTTACAATTTGATTTAATAAAACATATTTCAGAGGTCCATAAGATCTGAATTTGAGATATGATGTCAATATCTAAGTCAATATATATGGAATATACAATAGTCATGTCCTTATCTCCAAATATTTATGGGAAAAGCACATTTTTCTTGAAAGTGTTCAAGAATAACTCAATTGTTGATAATGTATCTGAGCATTGGAAAATTGATGATTAAATATGATTTAATTGTCATGAATAATATGAATAAGATTAATATTACTGGGACACATTAGAATAGTCATACAAAATAATTAAATATAATTTAATTATCAAAGATATGGTTAATGTGGATATGACTATCCATAATAATCATAAATATTATAGATTTGGTTTATAATATGTTGGAGAGATTTAATTGTAAGTCATTTAATTTAATGTTGATGTGAATTGGATCACATTATATAATTAATTGTAAATGCGATTACATTTTATATGGATGTATGAATATGATACATTCTCATCAATGACATGATTGAAATTATCACAAAATAATCTGGAATTAATTTGGAGAGTAACTATACAACAGAAGTTTTGCAAATGTGGAATATTTGAGGAGATATGAGATCTCATCAAACAAGGAATGAGAGAGCCTCCTTACCATAATAACAGTGGATACCTACCTCGAGTCTTAATTCTCGGTGATTGTCTACTCTATGTCTGGAAGGAGGCTTGCTCTCCTTCCAAGTAATTCCATATTGGTTGATATAATTTAAATTAAAATAAATTTATGGATATTCAATATATTTAATTTATTTTAAAATTAATTATTTTTTTTCAAACTTATACAATAAAATCATGGACATTGATTGAGTGCACAAAATAATCTACCACTAATTATGTGTGCACATAGATTGGGATCCATGGATGTCCAATTTAGTATAAAAGAAAGGGTAAAGCGAGTATTTTCTTTTACAATTTCAAGAAGAATAAAACTTTATCTCTCTTTGTTCTTATATACACCCTCTCTCACTAAATATTGTGGAGGTCCACCATATTGACCTAAAGAGCCTTGTAGTCATCGTATCTCCATTGTGCTGCTGGATCAACTGCCCATGGATGTCTGCCGTCTTCGATGCATATATCTTGTGGTGAAGGATGCAATTTTGTGAGACAAAATCAAGATACTCTGTGCTTGGATCATGAACTAGTATTACGGGATCTACGAATCTCATCCACGCACCCACGAGTGCATCCTCCGATGTATCGAACTTAAGACATGAGGTCTCTTGGTTTAGAGACATGAGATTGCAATCACGCTTAAAAGAGGTGATCCTTTAACTCATTTATGATATTGATGAAATAATTTGAGAAGTGTTCTCCTTGCATGTGATTTCATCTAATTTAATATTTTAAATTTTGCTCCCAATTGCAACTAGTATGACTAGTTTACCTAGATCATATTTGATGCGATCTGCATGCTTCTGTGATATGTTAATGCCTACATCCTATACTTCAAGTGGTATCATATCCTTGGTCAAAGAAATTGGATTTGGTTAAACTTTAAGAGAACAAGGTTTTGCTTATCGGATGTGTGGGGACTCGTAGTTTATGTAAGATGCATATTTTGAATTGTTTTTCGCTAAAATGAAAAGCTATTGTTTATGCATTGTTTCGACGATTTTTTTAATAATAAAATTTATTTAGATTGTATATATATGTCCCCAAAAAAGTATCCAATAGTTGCAACTTCTCATATAATTGGATGTAACAAAGTTAAAAAAGGAGATCCCAGATCTTGCTAGAGATATAGCGGTAAGTATATCTCTTGCTTTGAAAGTTTAATAAGGGAATGGACTTTCAGAGTTTAAAGGGCAAGACTTATTTAATTAAAAATATTAAATTAAAGAATTTAAATTTGATTGTATAATTATGTATATGTTCTAATATACTACATTATTAATCTCAGATATGAAATCCATGAACCCATTCAACATGCTTTTAAAGGTCAATATGTTGACCGGACAAAATTATTCGGATTGGCTGCGTAATTTGGAACTTGTTCTTTCTACAGAGCACATTGGCTCACCAAGAACAAGCACACAAACCATAAAACATTAGAATAACTTAAGTTAAATGAAAAATATGTTGTTGAAGATCAATATTTGGATAGGTGTTATATTCTAGGATCTTTGTCCAATGTGCTTCAGAAGCAACATGTGGATATGGACATAACCCAAGATATAATGTTGAATCTGAAAGAGATATCTGGTGATGTGAACCGCACTCAGTGTTACAATATATGAAAGAACTTATTTGTTGTAAGAAGCAGGAGGGGACATCAGTTCGAGAGCACGTAATTAAAATATTTTGTTATCTATCAGAACTGGACACCCTTGGGGCACAAGTGGATGCAGATATAAAGTTTGACTTCATTCTATTGTCTTTACGCAAGTCTTTCAATTGCGATATCGTACGACAAGAAAAATCTGAGCTTGTTTAATGTTGAGTTGATAGCTTTATTAAAGTCTGTAGAAGACGTAATGAAGAAAAACAATCCAACTGATAGCGCAATGGTTATATATGTCAAAGGGAAGCACAGTCTGACGCATGGTTCTCGAAAGGTTCCCTCCCAGAAGAAAAAGAAGAAGAAGAACAGTTGTTGTCTCATCCTCTCATGCTTCTGCACTGATAACATCGAAGAAGACCAATGTTTATCATCACTACAAGAAGCTGGGGCATTGGAAGCATAAATGTCCATAATACCTAAATTTTTTTGAGAAAGGTAAAGCCCATACATATATAAAATCTAATTTTATAATTGAAACTAATTTTCTCAAATGAAGAGAAAGTAGTTGGATCATTAAATCTGGTGCTTTAGTTCATGTATGTAATTTGTTTCATATATTTCAGGATACCGGGAATCTTGATGAAGGGGAGGTAGTAATCTAGAAGGGATCTGATTCAACTGTTGCAGCAGTCAACGTCGAGACATGTAGACTATCATTATCTAGTGGAAGAGTCTTTGTACTTAAATATTGTCTTTTTGCTTTAAATGTTAGAAGGAACCTTATATATGTATCTAAGTTAGTTACAAATAGATATTCGTTCTTATTATATGAGAAACTTGTCATGATAAATAAACTGTAGATGGTAACGGAAATCATTCTAATATGATTTGACATCAAAGGCTTGGACATTTATCTATTAATAAGATAATTAGATTGATAAAGGAAGGACCTTTATATTTTCTACATGTCCAAACTTTACATGCCTGTAAATTATTGCATTCGAGGTAAAATGACTAGAGCACCCTTTCGTACCAAGGTTTCACAATGCGAAGGTATTCTTGACCTAATACATACTTATGTATGTGGTCCCTTTAATATTATGAATCAAGATGAATATCAATATTATTTTATATTTATTGATGACCATTTTCGGTGCGGATTTATCTTCCTATTATGCTATAAATATGAAATCTTTGAAAAGTTCAAAGAATTCAGGGATTTGGTTGAGAAACAAACCAATAGGAAGATGAAACGGATTTGATCTAACTGAAACGACGAGTACCACTCAGATGAATTTAAGGATTACCTCAAAGAGAGAGGAATTGTATCCAATCTCACTCCTCCTAGAATTCCCTAATTAAATGGTGTTGTTGAAATGTGCAAGAAGACCATCTTGAGCATGGTTCGTTCAATGATGACCAAAGCATATTTACCTATTAATTTCAGGGGATATGTAATAGATAATTCAATATATATCTTAAATAAGATTCCTAGCAAACATATACCTAAAACCCCTCACGAGCTTTGGTTTGGAACTACGCCCAGTATTAGATACTTGAGGATTTGGGGTTGCTAGGTCCATGCAAATAAAGTAGAAGCAAGTAAGATGGAATCTCGCACTCGAGAGTGCTACTTCATTGAGTATGTAAATTACATATTGGGTACAAACTGTATGTCCCTAAGATTCAAAAGGATTCCATCTCTAGAGATGTAAAATTCTTAGATGATGACTTCCATAAGAGTCAAGATAAAAATGAAGTAAACGAACTCATTCATCTCTTGAGGATATTGAGCTTCTTGAACCAGAAACTGAATATGTGAATAAAGATGAAACATATTTACCTCTTCAAAGGATTTTGAGGGTGGGTGTACCTCCTAAAAGGTATGGATTCCATATGTTAGGTAAAACTGACAATGATCAAACTTCATTTGATGAAGCACTCACGAATCATGACACAGATAGATGGATGATGTAATTAAGTCTGAAATAGACTCCATGTACAAGAATGATGTATGAACCCTAGAGGGTCCATCTGGAGGGGTAAAAATCATTGGGTGTAAATGGATCTTTAAGAGAAAAAGAGAACCTGATTTGAAGATAGGGACCTTCAAATCATGGCTCATAGCTAAGTGCGACACACAGAGAGAAGGTATCGACTACAATGAGAAATTCTCTCATATGGATATGGTTAAATCCATCAGGGCACAGCTAGTTATAGGTATATATCTTGACTATGACATCTGGTAGATGGATGTCAAGAAGCCATTCCTCAATGGATACTTCGAGGAAGATAACTATATGGAGCGACCCCAAGGCTTCATAAATGAGGAAGGCAAAGTATGAAAGCTGAAGAAATCCATCTATGGGATCAAACAAGCTTCTCGTAGATGGAACATCAGATTTGATGAAACCATAAAGAGCTATGGTTTTTGTTCAGAATCTGGATGAACCATGTACAAAAAGCTTAGTGGGAGAGCCATTGTGTTCGTCATATTTTATGTAGATGGCATCCTTATCATTGAGATTGATACATGGATGATGACTAGTAATAAGATTTGGTTGTCTCATACATTTGAGATAAAAGATCTTGGAGAAGACTCTTATATATCTTGGGTTTGAAGCTATTCAAAAATAGAGAAAAGAGGATTTTGAGATTGTCACAACATGGGTACATTAAGAAGATCTTGAAATGTTTTCATATGTAGAATTTCAAGAAAGGCCTCCTTCCCTTAAGACATGGTATACAACTATATATAAAAGGATGACTCCTCAATGGGTCGAGGATAAGAAATCCATGGATGGATGCCCTTATCCATTAGATGTGGGAAGCCTAATGTATGTCATGATGTGCGCAAGGTCAGATATCTATCATGCAATGGGAGTAGTAAGTCGTTACCAATCCTCCTATAGTGTAACAAAATTGGAATGCACTGAAGAACACCTTTAAGTATCTAAGATGGACGTAGTATTGCATCTTGGTATATGGGGAATGTGATCTTCAAGTCTTAGGATACACAGATTTATACTTTCAATATGATATAGATGACTGCAAGTCAACTTCAGTGTATATATTCTTATTGAACAGTTGTGCTATGAGTTGGATAAGCAAGAAGCAGAACATGGCGATTAATTCAACAATAGAAGATGAAAACATTGCCACATTATATGCTGCAAAGGAGGTGATGTGGTTACGCAAGTTCATCTTAGAACTTGTTGTAATTTCCTCTGGTACTCCCATCCCGCTGCTCTACGATAAGATGGGAGCCATAACTTAGGCAAAGGAACCCATATGGCATCAGAAGAACAAGAGTGTGAAAAGGAAATTCCACATCATTCAAAAGATTTAAAAGTGTTGTGACATCATCATCACCAAGGTTGCCTCTATCGATAACGTTGTTGATCCCCTTACCAAACCATTACCCCAAAAGATTTTCAATTAGCATGTAATGAGCATGTATTTAAAGATTGTACCTGAATGGTTCAGAGGGCTAATTGGAGATTGTTAGCTATGTGAGCTCGGGGAGAACCATTTCTACAATAAATGGTATTGTAATATTGTATATACCAATAAAGGTTATTGATTTGTTTCACTCCTTGTTTGAGACTAAATGAATGGATGCACTTATAAGGTTTCTTAGTACAATTAGAGTTATGTACCATGGTCATCTTAATCATCATACAGTTTTTTATTCAATGGTTCAATAATAGAGGCTAGTGCTTAGATGATATCTAAAGAGTTATATCCAGGACTCATCAAGCATAATCAAATGATTGTGAAGAAAGGATCTCCATACTGAGAAGGAGATGACAATCCATCTCTAAAGGTTGATATCTAACTAACCTATAGATTCATGTCCTTTGCATAGGATATAGATTCGAAGGTGTCAGATAAGTTAAGACAAAGAGTTGACTTAATGAGATGGAGACAACCAAGACCTATGTCGTATGCTGTCATGATATAGGCATGCATCCTTTTACCAGAGACGGATGTATTACTATATATCTAAATATGTACATTAGGCATACCATTAGGTTAGTGACTTAGTCAAGGTCTATACACCAGTGAGCTAGTGTGCATACAAGGACATATGAGTAACATGATCTCAAAGGGATCATCCAAGTTCACCACTAAACCAGAAGACATGAGCTCATCATGAGGTATTGGGATCGATTAAATTCCATGCATGGTCGTCTTACTTTGCAAGCATGACAAGAGATTGTAGGTATGATATATGCTTTTGGAAAGCATATGATCTATACCAACTCCAAATGACTGAATGAGAAACTTAATGATAAAACCCTGAAGAAGACAATTTAAATATGATCTAAAATTTGGTTTATTCTCGGTCTTCGAATATGTTGGATTAGGAATATTTGAGGCTGATGTGATCGTAAATGATTATATAACCAGGACACTTCCATTTCGTGGGAATGATGAAACAAGATTGGATTTTAGTGACTCCTCTCAGCAGATTAGTAATCCAATCTTAGTCCAAATGTTGGACATTGATCTCAATGTGATTCAGATGCAATGGGAAGATTAAATTTATCGTTTGATTTAATTAAATGTCTACGATAGGTACCTGAGATGTAGATTTGAGATATGCTCCCCATATTCAAGTCACTATACATGAAATGTACAGTCGGTATATTCTTATCTCCAAGTATCCGCGACGAAAGTACATTATTCTTGAAAGAGTTCAAGAATAGTTCAATTGTTAATAGTGTATCTGAGCATTTGGAAATTGATGATTAAATGTGATTTATTTATCGTGAATAAAATGAATATGATTCATATTATTTGGATACGTGAGGATAGTCATCTAAGATAATTAAACATTTAATTATTAAGATATGATTAATGTGGATATCACTATCTATAATAATCACAAATATTATAATATATAATTTATAATATATTGGAGAAATTTAATTATAATAATATTTATAGATTAAATGTTGATGTGAATTGGATTAACACTATACAATTAATTATAAATACAATTTACATTTTATATTTGATGTATGAATATGATTTATTATTGTCAATGACATGATTGGAATTAGCACAAAATAAATTGGAATTATTTTGGTGAATAATTGTGCAACAAAAGTTGTTGTACACATGGAATATTTGAGGAGATACAATATCTCGTAAAACATGGAATGATAGAGATTCCGTACCAAAATAAGAGTGGGCATCCACCTTGAGTCCTCATTCTTGATGGATGCCCACCCTATGTATGAAAGGAGGCTTGCTCTCCCTCCAAATAATTATATATTTGTTTATTTCATTTAAATTGAATTATATTGGTAGATATTCAATATGTTTTATTCATCTTTAAATTAACTATTTGTTGTTGCAAACTTATATAACAAAATAATGTCCATTGATGAAAGCACAAAATAATGTACACCATTGATTATGTGGCACATGGATTGAGATCCATGGACATCCAATTTAGTATAAAAGAGAGGCTAAACCCTAGTCTTTTCCACTACAATTTCAAGAGAAACAAATCTCTCTCTCTCTCTAATTCTCATACATGTCCACTCTCTTTTTCAAGATTGTGGCCATCTATCATATCGACCTAGAGAACCTTGTAGTCATCACGTCATCATTGTATTGTCAGATCGACTGCTCGTGGATCTCCACCTTCTTCGGTGTATCTTGCTCATGAGGATGGCTATTAATTTTGTGAGTTGAAATCAAGAGACTCCACGCTCGAATTATCAACTAGAATTTTGAGATCTATGCATCCCATCCAAGCACCCATAAGTGCATCCCTCGTTGGATCAGACTTAAGATAAGAGGTCTCTTCGTTTAGAGACAAGCGATCGCAATCACGCTCAAGAGGTAATCCTTTGACTTGTTTGTAATCTTGATAAAATGATTTGAGAAGTGTTCTCATATCATGTTGTTTCCTCTAATTAATTTTTTTAAATTTTGTTGCATACTGCTACTAGTACGACTAGTTTCCCTAGATCGTATTTGATGCAATCTACATGCTTTCATGATGCACTAAGGCCTAAATCATAGTCTTCACTATACGGGTGAGAACTTGATGAAATTAATTGGGAAAGGTTTCCAATTCATGTGGTTTCATCTTTTAGAAATTTAAAATTATGCTAACATCTAGATTCATGTGACGAATTTCTTTGTTTGATCGGATGTGATCTGATCTTCATGCTTTCGTAATGCCCAAGACCTAAATCCCCCTTTATATTATACATCATTCATTCTTATTTTTCTTTGGCTCTTCGTTTTGTTGTATTTTGATGTTAAATTATAGGGTCTTATTGGTGAACTATTTGTAGAAGAAGCTGTTATTAAGTGTTTCTTACTTGTATTTGTTCAAGAATATGTAAAATTGCAAACAAAGTAAAAGAGTTATGGATTCACCATCTACTCATTTTTTATTTAAAGTTATTAAGATTTAGATAAGAAGCATTTTACAATATTTATGTAGTTCCATAATCGCTTACTTATAAAATAGTGAATGAAATATTTAATTTCTCGTAATTATGATTATTTTCTTCGTACTACTTCAGCTATTTCAATTAGTTTTCAATGCTCACATATCCAACATAATAATGATGATTTATTGAGCATATGGTCGTACATTCATCCAAATATATAAAAACGCATCAAATATTTATGATGTATTAAAGATATCTTTTAATAAGTTAATTTAGATCTTATTACCAAAAGTAGATCATTGTTCATAGTGAAATTAGGAACTTAGATCCATGACTCTAAATCAATAGATTAAAAAGGTTAACAGGGAGATCATGGTGGTTTAGAAAAATCTTTACAACGGGTTAGATAAGGTTGATTTAGCGAATCACTTGTCTCGATTGCTTGAGTTCTTCTTATAACTCTTAATATTCCATTAAATTATGGATCAATAATTAAACATTAGATTTACACATGCATTAATGCAAATTAGATCATCTAAGTCAAAGATTTAGTCATTAAGAAAACAATATCAACTTAGATGTCAACTTTGAGATCGAAGTTCCTTTGAGTTATGAATCCATTTTTCCACACCTTAAAGATGGTGTCAAACACAATCAAGAACTTTTTCATCTATATTTACGATATATAAACTTCAACTAATTCACAAATGATGAAGGCATGAAGCTATATTCCTTAGTTCTTCAAATTTGACACTTGCATACATGTAAGGATTCTCCTTGTACTCGTATACTTCCTCTCTAATTACTACTATAAATCACATACATACACAAGTATGATGATCATATATAAGTATAATGTCTACCACATTTTTCTTCCACCAACAAATTCGCTCAATGAGAGAGGCGGCAAGGGAAGATGACGAGGATTCTTCTCATAAATTGGGATGAGAATTGAGGGCAACATCATGACTCATAGTGTGATCGAATTATATGGAAATTATGATGGTTAGGGGTTCTCAAACTAATCTTCCAAGTGGATATCACTGATTTCAGTCAAAGCAAATTCTCTACCAAGCTAAAAGCAACTTTGGTACTAACACTATGCCATTGCCTTTCATTCTTGCTATATGAATTATAGACTCTCCACATCACATTCAAGGTATCAACGTTCATTTGATCAATTGCCAAATGTTCAATTGATGTACACGATATCAACTAATTCAAGCTAAGTTCAATCCAGGAATATTGTTTCAGTTGATCCTCCATTCCATTTAGACATTGCAATCATTTTCATAATTGATCTTTAATGGATAACCTGACCAATGCAGCTAAGTATGGAATGCATGCTGATGACAGGTACAAAATAATTAAAATGAGACATGAGCATAACCCATGTATCAATTTCGATGCAAAATTACATTGCTGATGACAGATACAAAATAACTAAAATGAGACACGAGCATAACCTATGTGTCAATTTCAATGCAAAATTACATTTGTGATGTTAATCATTACATATCCATTACATAACATCATGAATAATGCCAAACATTATCAAGTTATCTATCAAAATTACGGGTACAATTCAAGGTAATATGTAGTCACACTCAATTACAGAACTTGTCATATCCCAATATATTTGAAGTACCGAGGTCTCAATTTAAAAAGTTTATATGCACAAAATCACTCAAAGCTTTTATATTCTTAATTAGGATCTTTAATAACTCATTTAGATATTTATTCCATTGATATGCAATGATTAAATTAACATGAGGCTTTGTAAAATCATACATCGAACATATATCAAGATATATTAATGTGTTTGTGTTTATGCATATATTATCTTATATATAGTCGTATAATTAGATAGTGTATAGACATTTTCCTTGGTGCATTTATATTTAGGAAAATAAACAAAAGAATCCTCATATGAAAATCAATTGTCGTCTAGTCAGTCTTCATAAGACATGTACATCATCTTAATTTTTATTTAGAACAATATTTGCTTTTCTATCTCATTCATAATTATATTTGGTCATAACAAATTAAATCATTAGTTTCATAGATTTCACAGAAAAGTTTTCAACTTCATTTACGTTAATTTAAGTGTTCATCCAAACATAACTAAGGATAGAAAAAAATCGAATATTGTCAAGAATGTGCATTCACACCTTACCAATCAAAGGAAGGGTTCGCAATGGTTGTATTCACAACCAGGATGATATCCAAAATAGCTCACTGTTGCCCTCTTTTCTCCAACTTAAGTTCCTCTCCTTATAAGGCATCTAAACAGGCAAAACTACTTTGGTAAATCTCAGCCGTTGGATCAAATTTGGAAGGAGATAGATCTACCATGTTTACTGCATAAAGTCCGCTCTCCCGATAGCATGTCCGTTTCAGGGTAATCTCAGTTATCAACAAATCCAGGGGCAATTCCGTAACAAAGACGATATAAATAGACGAAGGCAGGGAGCTGGAGGGAGGACTCTTGGGCACCCCGCACTGCGCATCTCCTACACCGGTGGGGAAACGAACGCAACGAAACCCAACCAGACATCTACTCAGAAATCCTAGTTTCTGCTTTCAATATGAAGGTCTCACTCGGTGTGGAATTGGAAACAAAACCTTCCCCATTTTCTCTACTCTCTCTCCTCCTCCAATCCCAGCAATGCCACAGCACCTAAGATTGAAGCTTCCTTGCAAGCTAATGGAGCCGTGATACCTTCGATAAAGCTCTTCTAACTATCTTAACTTGTGGGCAACTCCCAAAATCCAATCTTTCCTGGATTTAACCAGAGAAAACGCACACCATGTTCAGCTCTCCCCAACTGCCCAAGGACCTCAACCTCCCCTTTCCCTCCTCCCCTTTCAAAGAGGAGGCTGATCTCCTCCACCATCAGCTTCGCTCTGGATTGGTGCGCTACCGCTCGGCCCCGGGCTCTCTTCTTGCGGATCTCAACGAGGCGGAGACCATGTTCGCCAGATTCATGGCTCCACCTCCAGATCTGAGGGAGAAACATACGGCTCCGAACGTCTCCCAACCTCCTCAGTCGATGTTCCAGTTGCACCATCTCCAGCAGCAGGTTCCCAATCCCAGTCTCTGCTCCATGGGCGTGGATCAGGCTCAGGACAACCTGAAGCACGGCGTGAGCTCTGGATTGATCCGCCAGAGCAGCTCCCCGCCTGGGCTTCTCAACCATCTCGGCGTCGATATTGGTAAGAGATTAGTTCGTGGGTTTCGATTCTCTTATTAAATTTGACGCGTCTTTGATTGATAAAGAACCTTTATCTTGGAAGTTGGGTTTAGATTAGAGTATTTACTCCTTTGAAGGCTTAAGGGACGGTGGCGGCGGGAGGATCAAGGGGCAGATGAGCTTCCCGTCAAGGCAAAGCTCGCTTTTGTCTCGTATCTCCGAAGACGGGGACGATGGGATGGAAGCTGGTGCTGCAGACAAGGGCATCGCTGTTCGGAGCCCCCTTCCGAGGTTCTCCGTTACATCTTGGGAAAGCGGTGGCGCCCTGCCTGAGGGATTCTCTGGCGGGAAGAGGTCGAGAGAGCCATCAGAGGCTCAGGTGGTCTCTCTGTCCTAATTTGGTTCTCTCGTGTTTGTGCATGTATATCCATGTACTATTTACTAAATTTGCTTCTTTCGGATTTTTGTTTTCTTCGATATTTTTAGCAAATTTGTACTTGATCCTGCAAGAAGTAAATACACATATAAAAAAATTATAAAAGCCGCTTAAATTACTTTCATTATGTATGACCAAGTTTCCATTGGCATGAATCACTGTGCTGACAATTTTTTATTATTGTCAAAAGAATGGGGATATGGGGAATCACATTCCAAGCCTAGCTCACCACTTGAGCTTCTTGAAGAGGGTGACTGATACTGAAAACATGGAAAGGTTCTCGCAGTTCCAAGATGTAGTCCGGTGCAAGGCCAGGGCGAAGCGCGGCTGCGCCACCCACCCTCGCAGCATTGCCGAGAGGGTTAGCTCCCTTTTCCCTTCTTTCATGAGCACCACTTGTTCCAGTAGCTCCCCTGGCTTACAATGCTCGATGTAACAGTAGAGGATCCACTCTACAAATCCAGCAAATGCAGGTTTTCCCACATTGCCATTGTTACTAATACACGATCTGTTTTCAGGTGAGGCGGACGAGGATCAGCGAGCGGATGCGGAAACTACAAGAGCTTGTGCCGAGCATGGATAATGTGGTTTTCCCTTTACCATTGCATCTGTTCTCCACAAACTCAGCTTCTTGGCATTCCTAACTTGATTCCATCATTCCAGCAAACAAACACTGCCGATATGTTGGACCTCGCCGTGGAATACATCAAGGATCTCCAACGACAAGCCAAGGTAACAGGCGTCCTCCGCGTAATTAGTTGATCTGATTATTGAAAAGTTAGCAAGGCGTAATCTCCCCCTTCCTACTTGCAGGTGCTATCCGATAGCCGCGAAAGATGCATATGTTGGAACAAGATTGGCTAGGTGACCCAAGTTGCATATTTGATTAATAGATGCAAGTGGTGACCTCACGGATGCCAGAGCCCTCGCAGAAGATGACAAAAAGGCCCCCACAGGGAGGCAGAGGATGGGGCTGGGACCAGGAGGCGGGGTCAGGGGCATTAATGGGATGACGGGTAGATCCAGTTCTTGCATCGTGTTGTTTTGCGGTCCACTCGCAAGAAGAAGATCCTTTTCTCTTGATATTAATTTTTAATAATAAAAGTGTTCTGTGGATGATGACGTCGTAGCACCATTAAGAGCAGCTCCTCTGCAAAATTCGAAAGGTGTGTAGAATATTGATCAAAGATTTAATATATGTAATTAATTTTGTAATCAATTCTGCATAAAAGAAAAAAAAGGATCACAACAGTCTTTGCTGTGAAATAAGTTATAGCGGATGATTTGCTCCCTTGCACTATGTATATGATGTATTCTTCAAATCGCCAAGCATAGTTCTGGTTGTTTGTCATTTTCTAGTGTAAAAATATAAGTTGAATTAATTTTAATGGTACAATGGTAGAGCAGTGTGCTTAAGATCACCCAAAAGATCATGATCCCAATCCTTCCTTGAGGAGGATTGTATTAAATAGCCGACAACCATCATAACAATTAATTGGATCTTTCAACATTGATTTGATAAGGACCCTACTTAATGTAGGGGAAGGCTTTGCTATTTTTTTATAAATTGAATTAGCTTAAAATAATAGACTACTTTCGTCTAAGATAATATTTCTAGCCAATAAATAAAGAAAATCATAATACAATTAAATATGAAATTATACTAATATTTCAAAAAATATCATAATGATGATATATACATTTAGATTCGGCAAAAAAATTTTATCTTGCATTGTTGAACTGCCATATAAAATTTATTGCCAAAAGTAAGGTAACCAAAATAATTGTAACAACATTGTGTTTGATGCCACTACCGTGACAATGACATATTTGTTACATGTAATGTTAAGTGAATTTTTAACAAAAATATCTTTTTAATGTATGCCATCCGGTCATTTATTTTTGTCATTACAATTTACCGCTACTACGATAATTTATCGTAGTAAGATACTGTTGAAAACTTTGAAACTCCCAAAATATGAGACGAGTAATCAATGTAGGAGGAAAGTGTTATGTGGTTTGGGACAATTGCATGGTAGGATTGTCAAAATTCAAAGTTACCTCAAGATGAAACTCTGGATTCGGTTTATGTTTTCAGGCATTAACTTGTATTGTATTTTATTTCTTAGAACTGTGAACTTTTACCAGTTGATTAATACGATCTTGCCAAAGATTCAACAATGTGTGGCATGTATCGTTTTTATGTTTCCACTCCTACTTGTGCTTCCACCCAATAAAGTTGTTCACCACAAAAGGGCTTCGTATAATAGGAGTTTACAAGAACCAACAATTGGTCTGGTGGTTGAGCAGTGGTTCCCTCAACAATAGACCAAGATTCGAACCCCTCGATCCCTACTTTCTTATCAGAAAAGAAGGTACTGAAGGACGGGAGTAGGGGACTGACGTGACTATCTAAAAAAACTAATAGGAGTTTACAGTGTGTGCATCACTACTCAACAATGCTACGCTCTACTGCTGAATATGAGTTCTCAGTGTCATGTGCACAATAAGGATACAATTGGATAACAAAAATTTTAACATAGCATCTAGGTAAATTTACAATAGAGTGAAATGGGGCTGTTCTCGTGGAGTTAATTTGGTTCTTCACCTCATTTTCCTATTTTTTATGAAAAATAAATTCATAGATTTTCATAAATATATCCTTATATTACGTCATTCAAGTTTCGTGCAAAACAAAGACTCCTACGACCTCCATCTAGATGGGGTTGATTTCAACAGTTCTGCAACCGTTAAAAAATGACTACTTAGATGAAGGACACATGAGTCTATGTTTCGCACGAAACTTGAATGACATAATACAGAGATATAGTGATGAATTCCCACGGATTTATTTTTCTAAAAAATAGAAAAACGAAAAAAAATAGAGATTGAAGAAAGGGTAGCCCCATTTTACCCTTTATAATACCAACTATATTTACATTTTTTATTTTTTATCTGTTAATTATAGAAGAGATACGTCAATAGTGTCTTTAAGATATTCCATGTAAAAGTTATATAATATATTATTTATATAATTACGACTAAATACGTAAACTTATATTTTAAAAATCTAAGATACTTGTATGGTATTTTTATTATGCAAATGAATATAATTTTTGAAAGAAAACTTGCTTCTTAAAAACCAAATGCGCAATATAAATTAGTTTAGGCTAATAATTATTTGTATATTATATAAGATAAGATTTTACTAAAAATAGCAATTGGTATAGGTTTTTTGCAAAATTTGATAGATATTTAGAGGATTAATTAAAGGTTCAATTTATGCATCAATATTTTGGTATCAAAATCGCAAAAAAGGTTTACAACACTTTTGTTTTAACTTGGCAATAGAGGAACCACTCCCCTTTGAAAAATCTATATCTACAGGATTAAATTTTTATTACTTCATAAATGAAATGAAAACTACTAAGTGAAATATATATCGAACTGAATATTTTCATGCCTACCTTCACTTTTTACAATTTTCTGGATTATTTTTTATATAATAAGAATTTAATTGTTGTTTGACTATATTTTTAGATTTTTTAAATTTATAACAAATTTAAAATGACAATAGCAAATTAAATCTTATAGCTATTTTGATTTCGTTATATATTTCTACCTTCACTTTTTAATTTTTTTTCTAGATAATTGTTTGCATCATAAGAACTTTATTTGTAGTTTCATTATATTTTTAGATTTTTTTCATTTATAATAATTTTAAAATGATGAAAGCAAATTACATCTTATAGCTACTTTGATATTATATGTGTATATATATATATTTCTACCTTCATTTTTTTTGTAAAATTTTCTAGATTATTATTTATATCATAAGAATTAAATTTGTAGTGTCACTATATTTTTAGAAATTTAAATTAATAACAAATTTAAAATGACTATAGCAAATTACATTTTATAGCTACTTTGATTTCTTTATATATACTTTCTTTATGCCTCTAACAATGGGTAGAAAAATAGTACTTATATCATAAAAGAATATGGAAATTCAAGTATATATTTTAGAAATGTTAGAATATTTATAGTAAACAAAATAAAAATGGTAAGTTATATTTTCATATCTATTTCAGTTATTTTATACATATTTTTATGCATCTTAAAATAAATCCATCATTTATTAAGCCAAAATATGCATATCACTTCAATTCATATCAAGTCAATTTATTAAATATATCACCTCATTGGAAAAATCATCTCTTATTTTATTTATAATTTAAATTTTACGATATATAATAATGCATAGAAACCATGAGAGAAATTACAATTATTCAAGGGAGAGAGAGAGGCAATGTCCAGAGAAAAAGAGGAAAGGGGAGAGCTGGATGAGAGAGAGGAAGGGGAGATTTTTCGTACGGATATTCAGGGAAATTCTGATGGGCTTGATTTGAAAAAAGGAAAAATATAAGGGTGATGAGGACCCAGGTGGCTGGCATCGACTCCTCTCCTTCCTCCTACAACTGAACATGCGGAGGTAAATTCACTTGGTGGTCTCTGTGGAAACTTATTCCACGAGACCCCCAGGTGAATATATATTTTTTTAAGTGTCATAAGATAGCCATGATCTCAAGTCACGACTTCCTTTAAAAGGGAGCCATCACTTGATGCCATAGCTCCCACTAAAGGAAGCCATGACCTCAAGTCACGACTTTCTCTACTTATAAACCAGATAGCTCTCCATTCTAGGGAGCTTCAACTCTTTCAATTTGTATTAGAAAAAGTTCCAATTTATATCAGGTCGTGATTAATAATGTGATAGCCCTTATAATCTCGGATCTTCTTCCTCTTAGTTAAGAAATTTATATTCTTTTTGATCTTATATCAGTTTAGGGCCTATACTTTGTGGAGTTTCTGTTGTGATGAGTGATAATATTACATACAAGAAAATTGATAGCCAAAAGTTCATAAATAAAAATTTTCCTCCTTGATTCGATTTGGATACATACAACTACATAGAGTCATAATATAATAAGAAACCGTTCATTTAATATACATTGTGATACATATCACTATATAAGACAAGTTCATCGCACATGTTTCCTTCTATGAAAGAATCAAAGCTTTGGAGGCCTTTCTTCGGGTTCTTGTGATATCGCCTCAAGCTACAGTTGGGTTACATGCATGATCTGGTTAGCTTGGTCAATCTCTAAAATCCTAGATCCATTGATAACCGCAACATCATCCATATGAAGTACCAGAAGCGGGGTGCAACACAAAGGGCTGGCGTCAGTAGGACCCCTCTCCTTTATCGAGGTGGTTGGTGTGGATGGGCTATTAGGGGTGCAATGGACCTGAAAATGAGTGTGAAAATCATCACCAATAGATGCTTGGACATGTTGCCTCCAACCTCATCCAACTCTTGCACCTTCTCATCTTTGCCCATGTCCTCATCCTCGACCCCGCACAGTAGGGATTGGTTCTGCAGAATCCCCTTTTTCATTTCCTCCAGCCTCCTCTCATCATGTGCCCCATGTCTAAACTGTTTGTCGATGGATTCCACTAGTCGTTGCTCAGAATTAACAGCCAAGAATGTCATACGATCTGGGTTATCCCTTGCTAGATGGATCTCTACAAATCTCGATACCTAAAAAGGAGAAAGACTTGAGTCATATTCTATGTACGTTAAAAATGCAAGGATATTGTAAGTATTACTTACAACAAAGTCCATTATGCACCCGTGTCTATCAATGAACTATCGGGTGATACGGTTATATCAACTCATGTAGTCATATGTTACCCCATCTCCTCTTGGCACTATAAGGACCGTCTCCACAATATAATCCCTCATGTTCTCCTACATCCCCAAGAAGTAGGTATGGAATTAGATCTAATCAATTTTGATCTTCCCTGAAGATCTATCAAGTGAAGCTTTGTGCACTAGTGAATCTCAGATTCATCATATTAAAATCTGCATATTAATCTCCTTACCTAAACAATTCAATAAAAATCACTAATAATTCATTGTTATTATCTTATATTATATTGTACTTATTCTGTGTATAATTAACCTATAAATACCTCTACATAGCTAACTCTATTTATTGTATTTTTATCTTATTAAAAAACCATAAAAATTAGATAAATTAATTGTCTATAATTGTCATGACCTTTAAAATAAAAAAATACCAAAAGAACCTGAAAACCATAAAGGTTGTGTTTTTATCTCTAAAAAATACTCCTAAAAATATACTTTTGTGTAAAGACCTCTTTTGGCTTTTTATCCAACAAGAAACTTGTAGATCTGATCGAGATCTACAACTTTCATGTTTTGACTTTTTCCTAACGTTTACTTTAATTATTTATTTTATAATTATCTTTATTTTTTGTATTTTCAAATTTTCTGGTGTAGCCATCTAGGGCTGCTAATCGAACCGAACTGTAACGAACGAACCTATGTTCGAGTTTGGTTCGATAAGGAAGTTCGAAAGTTCGAGTTCGAGTTCGATTCGATAAATGTTCGATAAGATATTGTTCGAGTTCGAGTTCGTTTAGAAAACGAACATTCGAGTTCGGTTCGATAACAGTTTGTTAACAATTTAACTTAACTAAAAGTTGTTTATATGAACAAGTTCGAAACTGGAGTTCGATAACAAGGTTCGATAAGCAGTAAAAATAAGAAATTATTCAAATTAAAGTGGTACAAAGCCCAATAAATACCATAATTTCTTTAACCTCAAAATTTATCAAGTGTATAAAAACTAAGTTACACATACAAGTACACACACATATGCATATATCGAACTCGAACCTTTATCGAACAAACATATGTTATGTTCATGTTCGGTTCGTTAAGCTACCGAACTAAAAGTTGAAGGTCATGTTCAGTTCGTTTAAAAACAAATGAGCATTTTTCGAACTATTATCGAACGAACACTAATCGAATACGAACATGTTCAGTTCGATTAGCAACCCTACAACCATCTGGCTCCCTCTAGGACGCCCACATGGCCGCCCGCTCTTCTTGCTACTCGACCCCTCTCTTGGATGCTGAATCAAGCTGCCCTCGCCCCCATCACCGCCGTTCATCCTTCCCTTCGCTTCTAGTCGTTGGATCATATCTCCAGAGACAATCCGATCCGTCCCTACCCACCCTTCCCTTGACCGCTGGATGAACTCTTCATCCATCGTCTCTTCTTCATCCACGTCACCCATTATACCCATACCATTGGATGAGATCCCCAGATCTCATCCTAGCCATTTGCACGTGCCTTACTCTCCAACCTCCTATATCCCTTGATTATCCGCTAACCGTACGATCAGATCATGAGGATCTGATCACTGTCCTTCACCCGTGCTTCCTCCTAGCCGTTCGATCGAAAGAACTGACAGCCCGCAAGCCATCTCCTACCTCCGCATCCTTCATCACCTAGGCGTTACACTTGTGTCTCCCTCTGCCCCCTTCCTATTTTGGAAGATTCCTCAGATCACCCTCTTCCTTCGTAACGTCACCTACACGTAGCTGATGAATCTTACATTCATCATGCTAAAAGTCAATAATTAAACCCCTGTTATAAGGAAACCACTAAAATTCACCAATAATTCATCCATTTTATCTTGTATTATATTGTACATATTGTGTATACTTAACTTTAATTAATTGCATTTAATTACTATTATTTAATTTCTAATTATTTTATCATCAAACAACAATAAAAATGAAGCCAACAATTGTCTATAATATCACTAACCCTTAAAAAGACTAAAAAATACAAAAACGATTCAAAACCCAAAAGCATGTGTTTTTATACCCTTAAAAATACCCCGAAAAATACTTTTTTGTACAAATGGCCTCTTTTGGATTTTCGTCCAACATGAAACTTGTAGATCTCATTAAGACGAACAACTTTCATGTTTTGACTTTTCCCTATTTTTGCTTCTAACTAATTTCTTTCGATTTTTCTTTCATTTTATATTTTTTGATTTTTCTGGTGCATCCACATGGCACTCTTTGGAGCCGCCACGTGGCCGCACCTTCTTCTGCCACTCGACCCCTCCTGGGCCGCATGATCTTCTCCTCCCCGCCCAGATCCTCACTGTTCATTTCTGCTTGACCCATAGCCGTCCGATCACTACCTCTGATCAGATCCCAGCCTCTCATATACGCCCTCATCCCCATCGCCCAACCATCCCTCATCCTATGACCATCCGTTCGTCAGGATGGAACCCTAACCTCCCTAGCTGCCCAACTCCGCATACCTTCTGGTCATTCGATTAGATTCCAAGGATCTGATCAAGGCCATCCAACCCCACCTCCACACGAGCCGTTGGATCACAAGATCCAATGTCTCCACGTCATTGTCCTCCTCTCAGATCTGAACCATTCGATCAGATATTTGATATGATCCCATCCCTCTGCTAGCGCCCTTTTCCTGACCGTTAGATCACATGATCCAACGTCCCGAACGTCGTCTCCTACCTCAAATGCCTCCTCCACTTGGTCCATTACACCTCGCGATACAACCACCCCTTCCAATTTTTGAAGGCGCCATAGCCACCCCTTCCGCATCAAAACGCCTCCTTCCCAAAGCCCTCAGATTCGCCTTCCTCGCTCCATCTTCACTGCACCTCACCATCACTCCGCTACATTAAAACGTCCATTTCAAAACCCTCGAGCCATCACCTGAAACGCCAACACCTCCACCTATAAAAAACCCTCCTTCCGCCACCGAACACCTCATCCACCAATCCATGGACTGAGGCCCAGTCTCCGTCGCCCCTCTGGTGATAGCGGAGGGCAACATTGACGAGGCAATGGCGACCTTTATGCTCAAGCGTCGACCCATGGTCTCTGACAATGTCGCGATGTCTACAGCCCACTGAGCACCAAGGACTGGTTGCCCTTGCCATGCGATGACCTGAGGATCACCAAGGTCCTCAGCCCAAGCCACTCCAACCATCCTTCTTTTCTCCGATCTCCAGGTACTTCCCCCCTGGTTTTTGTTCGTTTTCTTTTAATTATCTTGCCGTACTCTGCCACTTTCACCGGTCATAGACCATTCCAACACCTCCGCCGTATCACCCTCATCCTCGCCGACCATCCTTCTCTTCCCCAGAACCTCCCCCACTCTGAACCATCTCCTCCTCCACTTCACTGGAGAAGGAGCTCCAAGGCCACCACCTCCCTTCATCCCACGACCCCCACTTACTCATTAATCACTCGCACTCACTCGCATATTGCATTGGTTAGTACCTGACACATGCAGAAACCTTGATTGGTTGGAGTTTGCATCGGAGCTCCTTTGAGCTTTTCTCCTCCGCGAAGCTTCATCGACTTTCACCTCTGACCATCCTCGGAGCTTTGCCGCACTTCCATCCTTCTCGCCAGGACCTTATCTCTCTTCCTCGACCCTCAAGCGCGGCGTCGGAGCATGGAGGAGCCATAGGAGGTCCGTCGGAGCACATCCTCCTCCGATGGACCACGATAGATGATGAAGATATACATGTCATCCGATCATGTCGATCGAATAGCCATGATGAAGCCATGTGGTTGACCCAAGCCTCTTATTGAACCTATAGGATCTGGTCCTCCATACCTCGAGATGAGCCACTAATATCAGCCATGTGTCCTGAGCCAGCTGCAAGCCTCGAGCCTAGGCCCCTCACGTGCACCCCACATGAGGGCGGGCCTGGGTAAATTGCGATGAAGACCCTAGAAGTTCTGATAATTGCATACTTATCCCCAGGCGTGTGCCTCACGTGCACGCCTGGGTATTTTACTAGAAGGCCCAACTGATTTTCAATATTTTCACAAATGCCCCCATATGCATGAAAAATTTACAATGGGGCCCAGGAAGTTTTTGCTAATTGCAAATAGGTCCCTCCAGGGACCTATTTGTAAAATTTATCCTTTTTATTTCTTGCATTTTTATTACAATCATACCCCTGCATTGTTTTCTTCATAACTTGAGCATCGTAGTTCCAATTTTGCATGATTTTAGTGTTGTTTTGTTCCTTGTTTCACCATCTATGTTACGACATTTTTAATTTTCTCATCTGATACCATTTTTAATATGATGAATTTTTAATGTTAGATGATATTTTTAATCTAGATATGCGTGCCCTGAATAGATGTTTGCTCATATTTCTGTGCTCAAAATGACTCTGATTTCATATCATAATTTGTTGCTCAATTTATTAATCTTTTAGGGTATCATTGTAATAGACAGTTGCAAACATCAACTTTGCATGTAGACTTGCATTATTTTCATGCATCATCCTATAATTGCGTAAAAATCAAATAAAAATTGCATGCGTAATATATTGCATTGTAATCTGCATAATACATCCTGCATCTGCATGAAGACCTATAATGGAGAAATAATTCACACCTGCTCTGAATTGACCAAAATTCGATAAATAGATAGAGTAGCTCGTGTCGCTATGTTCGACCTTAGTAGACTTGAAAAGTATAAATACTCCACAACATTCAAAAGATTGTGGTTTTTGCTGAACCAAATTTTCCTCCTATACTACGACATTCTCTGATTATTAAAGAGGCGAATTTCACGTTCATCAGTAGCCCATTCCTCCACCTTCCTCGTGTAACCCCTAGCACCCCCTCCATCACTCCTCATTTCTATGGTCATTGCAAAACCCTCCGACACACCAGAACGGTCGATCCCTTCCTATAAAACCACTCTCTCCGCCACCTTCAGCCTCCATCCACCAACCAAGGGGCTCCACCCTAGCTTCCTCCGCCCTCCAATGGTAACCGAGGATAGATTCTCGAGGTGATAAAGGTCACACGCTCCTGGTGAGATCCATGGTCTTCCAACTATGTTGTGGCCTCCCTTGTGCGCTACCGAGCACCTCGCAACGGCTGCGTGAGTTGTGTGACGACCCGGGCTTCTTCCAAAGCCAAGCCCAAGCCAAATACCTCCGCCTACCTCCCCCCCTCTGACCAGGTACTCTGTTTCCCCACTCCTCCTTTGTTTTCTTCCATTTATCACACAACCTACATCTAATCTCATCGTCATCTGAAAACTTGAAGACCTCCGCCACTCATCCCCCATCTTTGCTGCACCTACCTATCATCCTCTTCCGTTATCCACAACCCCCACTACGTCCGCCCCCTGTTTCTTCTACTCGTCGGAGAAGAACACCAGAAGGGGCTTGCCTCCTTCCCACCACGACCCTCCACTCACCTCACAAACTGACACGTCTATGACTAATGTTTGTAGGTGCTCATCACCTTCAATTACCGGAGTTCGTGTAGCATCTCTGATTATACTCATCTCCTCTGACGATGCCCGACCTCCCTACCTCTCTAGTCGTCGCTGCACTTCCTCTGAGATATCAGCTCCTTCGCCCGCATGTTAGCCTCCACCTCTGATCCTCGCAGGAGATTTGGGAGCGAGGAGGAGCTCCAATACATTCATCGGAGTGTAGCCCTCTCTGACAGGAAGGGTGGAGCCAGAAGATACACTTACTATCTGATCATCTGGATCAGACGACCCAAATGCATTCCATGCTTCGTCATCAAACCTGCAGGCTTGGAGATCCAAGCCAATCATTGAAGCACCCAGGACATGCCACATGTCCACCCGAAGCTGTGCCTCCCCCGAGCCTAGCTCCTTGCATGCATAATACGTGAGGGACTGGGTAATTATTAGAAAACACCCCAGACCTTTTCAGAATTACAAAGAGGTCTAGGCATGTGTGCATCACGTGCATGCATGGACATTTTGCACAAAGGCCAAATCGAGATTCTATAATTATAAAAATGGCCCTGCACTTCGAAAAAAATTTCATAGGGTCCCTCTAGATTTTGGTTATTACAAATAGGTCCTTACTGGGACATATTTGTAATTATTTATCTTTTATTTTTACGTATTTTATTACAATTATGCTCCTTGCACTATTTACTTCATTTCTTGAGTTTTTTAAGTCCAATTAGCATAATTTCAGTGTCATTTTTTGCTTATTTCACACTCTTTTGGCATAATTAATTTCTTGATTTTGATATTAAATGGAATACGATGAATTTTGATGATATATAGTGTCTCATGATCTTTAATTCTTTACCATTAATAGATGTTGTCCCTTGATTTTTATGCTTAATTTGACTCTGAACTCGAATCATAATTTGTGCTCATATTATCTAAGGCATATTTGTAGATATTCTTATGCATCTCTGTCTTTTGCATTTAACAGTGCATTATGTCCATGCATCATATATAGTTGCATTAAAAACATCCAACAAAAACTACATGCATCATTCTATGTGCTGTGTAATATGCATTTTCTTGTACATTTGCATGAAGACTTAAAGACTTGGTGATAATCACACATTAATTTATCATCAAAATTTGATAAATATTTTAAGAGGATTGTATCTTCAAGTTCAACCTTGGTACATTTACCAAGTAAAATAATTTCCACATATTCGAAAGGCGGTCTTTGTTGAACTATATTTGCCTCCCATACTATGATAATGCAACTTCATTAACGAGGCAAATATGACATTCATCAAATGACACCGTTGTGGGGGACACGACTTATCTTTATTTATTTTTCGAATTTTGAAATATTTTTGTTGTGAATATTTTTAAAATTTGCAGGTCTTTTATCATGTTATTTTCATCATTTTGTTGATTATTGTTCTTGATATTTTTCTAATAATTTCTTTTGTGTCAAGGCCCATGAAGATTGAGGACGCTTGGTCTACATGGAGGCGTGGAGTTGGGAGCTCCTGCTGTGAGGCGCTACAAAAGAAAAGGTGAGGATGACCATTATTCAGCTATTCATGCATTTTCTTGTAAAAAAAATTTTGTATCATGTGCATTTCTAGTGGCCCTCATTCGAGGGCTCGCGAGTGTAAAAAAAGAAGAGAAAAAAGAGTAGATCACTAGATGATCTCCCCCACCCACACACACATGCACTCACCTCTTGCACCTTTTTTGTATAATCCTACACCCCCATATAAAAATTTGTAAAAATTCACTCACCCCCTTTCATCTACTTTAGGTTCCTCTATATAAATCCCCTTCTAACCCTAACAACCATGGGGCCCCCAACCTAATTCCAAATCCCTTACTTAGGTTATATTTAGCCTAAGTATATGGGGGACCTGATTCATCCATCCATTCCTCCATCTGTCTTCTTATACTTAGGTCATTTTGACCTAAGTATAGGGGGACCCTTCTCCTCAGTTCCTATATATCACCATATATTTGACAAGAGCTATGGCTTCATATCACCTGTGATACGAGGACATAGAAATTTCTAAGCACATGGTTTATACAGTAAAATATTGTACATCTACTTTATATATAGGTTGTATTTTTAATGTTTTTTAAATCTTTTTGGGCTTTGTTCAAATTGACATGTGAACTAAGTTTTGTAAAAATTCCAATAAAGTTTTTTCTTAGAAATTAAGGGATTAACTTGTTGTAAGTAAAATTAACTTTTTTTCAAAATCCCCTTAAAAATTTAAAAATTTAAAACTTCTCTTTGAAAGAGTCTCTAATTACTAGGCTTCAAAATGAGTAGCTACTCTTCGGTGAGGGAACTTTGGTCTCCCTTAGCAGAGTGGGTGGTTTAGAGGACATTGTATATGGCTCCATCCTCAAGTAACATGGGTCCATCTAACGGTCCGTACTTATACCCATACTGGCTAGAAGTAGATATAGCTATTCATATGAGCCCGGGCCAGTCATTATCTCTCTGAAGAATTTAAAAAAATGGAAATTAAAATTCATAAAAATTTGCAAAAAGATAAAATCACAAAAATCACTAACCGAGGAGTTGGTGTATTCTTGACACATTCACTTTCACTCAAGACTTGAGGATTTAAAGACACTTGATTTCTGAGATCTTGAGAGTATGAATTAACCAGCCTTAGTCATTAGGGTTTTTGAAACTTAATTATCCACACTCCCTAGTTTGAAAGATTTGAGTGCTATATTGCACTCTTCATCTCTACCCTTTAAAGAATATGATCAACACATCACTTATACAACTGCATGATTGACAAGATGAGATGAGTTATCACTTGAGGAACTAACACCGGAGATTTGGGTATAGACCCGATCTAATGATGCTCGAGGATGGGATAAAGTTAATGAAGGCTTCAAGAAACCTGAGTGTCAGCAAAACCCTAGCCAATATGTGAACAAGTTCATATGCTACCGTGTGATAAATAAGTATGTGCCAGTGTGTGATGAAACATAAATAACTGTTGATCAGTGTATGTCAACTTTCAGTAAAAGCAGTGGAGCCTGCCAAAAAGAAAAGAAAAAGAAAGAAATTCATTCAAAGAAAAGCTCTATCATTACAAAGATACATTCAAAAGAGCTTCCACCAATGGCGAGCTTTCCCAACCATTTTCAAAGCATCCACTTGGACCAAATGCTGGTAGGACCGAGGAGTCGAGCTAGTACCATAAAAGGGCTCTGCATCATCTAGTGATACAAGTCTGGGTGTCAAAAATATCTTAGATACTCTAAAGAGAAACACCCCAGTGTACTCCCAAAAAAACAAGTGCACATGACTCCGAATTCTCTTGACGGATACATTGATCAACAAAATAAAAAATATACATGTGTTGAGTAATAAGACACTCGAGAGGCCCCTTGTTCCAATGTGAGGGGAGCGAAAAATATACACAATCCTATGCCCTCCATCATATATCCATCCATGTACATTTTCAAGTCTGACAAACTAATGAGATGGTTAATTGAAGCAAGAATAGATTTATTCCCTAGTGTTGAGGATTACGTCTAGAGAAGAGTCTCCAGGACTGGAACTTTAGGTGATGTCTCGACTCGACTCTCATGAATACAGTACACTAATCTTCATATCCTTATATTTTATGTATAAACAGAGAGTCTAATAATTAGAGAAGTTGGATTCCTTCTGACTAATGCATGGTTGAACCCAGAATTTTAGGATCACTTAAGTTACGGGTCTTTGGTGAATTAAGCCTTGAAATTTTCACATGCACAGTCAGGAATTAATCCGACTCCTTCATTCTTTAGATGCTTTAGGATGAGCATATTCTAAGTATAGGGGTATGATGAATCTCAGATTCATCATATTAAATTCACTGCTCACAAGGACATGTTCAACAATTAAAAGTTCATTTAATAGACGGCTAGAGAGTTGAAGGACATAAAATGCAAATTTTACAACACCTCATGTGGGACAACACATGATGTGGAAGGACCTACTTGTAATAACAATAAAGCTCAAGGGTCCACTTTGCAAAATAACCTAAAGTTTTTACACTACGTTTAATATTGACAATATTAAAAAGAAAGTACTAAAAAGTACAGGGTATGGGTGAAATATACCCTTACAGGTGGCCTGCTTAGCACGTACGGTTGGTCTTGAGGCTGAGAGCACACCACATAGAAACATTTAAAATATAACAGTCAAGGTGGGGCACTATTTCACTTTAAATCTCAACATCCCAGATTAGATCTGGGTTGTGCCTTCCATCTGATGGCTCTAGTACTATCACAAAAACATGCAAGAACAAGTTATTCCCTGAGTTGAGATATTTGATACTTCCTTCCTACAATCGTTTCCTTCGTAGTTGATGGGCTCAGATTGTTCCTAGGACACCTCTACACCCGTAGGGCTGCTCTAGGAGGTCCAAGCTTCGGCATAGGAGGCATGAAGGGGTCTTCTTCTTAGAGCACCTGAGAGACCAGTTTTTTGAGATATTCAACTACCAGATGACTTAGTAGGTGCTCTAACCTGCACATAAACCTCATGGGCATGAGGGTAGACCTTCACATCCCATTCTGAAGCTTTTGTGCATAAGAGACGAGGTGGATGGTGATCTCCTGTGAATGGTGGCTGATGGAGATCTAATTCATTGACTAGTGCACGATCATGTTGACCAAATGGGTCAGCCAGAAGGAGAAAGTGATAAGGAACAAGGATGGAGTGTGATGTGGTTGGAGACAGTGTGATTCACAACAAGAAAGTGGTCGGAGCTGAAGCTTTGGTGAACTTCGATTTGCTAAAAATATAGCAAATGGAATTACTTGATATAAAATGTGAACCTATTGAAATAAAACATGAAAAACTAACCTAGTTATGCCTCAATAGGCCTGGAGTAACTTGGAAGCACTGTCGTCGGAGTTAAGATCCAAATGAAGGGGACCTCACGTCAGTTGCCTTATCCACGCCTTTGAACAAGGGGGCGACTCCTACTGTCACTAGGACGCATTCTTTGGAAAGATTAAAGTGGTTACAAGGGCCAAGACATATAATAATGGTAAGGAAGAAGAAGGTCTTTGTTTATAGACATGAGGAATGGTGATCATGTGAAGAAGATGGTGTGCGATAGGAAGGTGGTTGGTGAGTCCTTAGGGTGTTGTGAGATGTAGGGTGCCAAGGTGATAAAAAATGGTGAAGGTCTCGAGATGGAAGGAGTCATGGAGGATGCGTAAAAAATAGTGGAAGGATGGGGAGTTACAAGATTCTAATAGGGTCAGAAGCGTAGGTTGTGCGGGGGAGCTGTTGATTGAGGGGTCAACACTCCCTCGCTTCTGATGGTCCATGTTGGACCAAGTCAGGACAAAATAAAAATTAAAATGTGTTTAAATTCAATAAAATAAGTAATTAATTTTATAAAATAAAGCTAAAAAAGTGAAAATGATTCTTATGTTATAATCTTTTTTATGGTGATTTTAATTTATTTGTATGACCTTATTTATGGGACGTTAATATTTACATGTATATATAAGAATATATACATGTATTTTGTATATTATTTTTTTGAGTTATATACATAATAAATTTACATATTTTATATATTTATAATATTGTTATGGGTTCATTGGGGATGCCACTGCCTCATTTTCGGCATTTGTTTTTCAAAAATTCACCATGTATATCCATCTATATATCCCTCCTATGTGACATTTGAATTTCATCAGAAAAAAAGACTCTTATGCCTTTCATCAAGAGGAGGTCGATTACAACAATGTTTATACAATTACAATTACATGTTCTAGATGGAGGGAATAAGTGTCTCTATTTATGATGAAATTCGAATGACATATTGGAGGGATATGTAGATGAATACTCATGGTAATATTGGTAAAAAAATTAAAAATTATGAAAAATAGGGGCATGACAGCCCATTTTTTCTATTATTAAATACATATTTACTAATTTTATAGAATTTTTTGATTTTATTTTATGTATATACATTATAGGTGTGGTATATATATGTATTTAAGTTCATTATTTATTTTGAGTGTATTTTGTGTTTTAATGTGTGTGTTTATATTTTTAATATGTCTTAAATAATAGATACAACTATTTAAAAACATAAAGAGCTTAATAATATTAATAATAAATAAATTAGCTATTTGTACAGATGCTCTATTACAATAGTACCCCCAAAAGGTGTCTTTTGTATATATTGAGAAGGTTTTTGCGTGGGTCAAATATGTCAACACAAGGCGAAGACAAAGTCGATGTGGCGACACACCAAAAACCCTACTTCAGACAACAACTAACCCTCAAATAAAATATAGCAATGCAGATAAAATTTTGGAATAAAAATGTATTATAACTCTACAAATGTGTGTATATGTGTAAGTATGTGTACAGTGTTAAATGAAGCAAATATGATAGATTGGGCAAATGAATGCAAAATTTATCCTATTCTTATCTTTTAGAGTGGATTTTTTATTTTTTAAATTTTATGGATTTTAAATTTTGTATATTTAAATTATTTTAAATTTCATATTTTTTATAGATAGATATGCAATATAGGATAATATATTTATAAATGTAACTAAAAATAAACAAAAATTGAAGAATAAAATGTTTTGAGTTTAATATATATATTTTAAAAATTACCAAAATGGGATTAAAAAATAGGAAGAATTAATTTTAATATTAAAATAGCAAAAGGTGTTAAAGTTTCTCCAAATCAATTTAATGTATAATAAATTATATAAAGAAATTTAGAGATAGAAATATTTTTTTGTACTTTTTGGTGTTTTTTTATTTTCTGAAGGATTTTTGAGATTTTATATTTTTAGTTATTTTCTATTTATATTTTTTGGTATTTTTGGTCTGGAGTTGTAAAATACTATAATACACAAACCATATTTTTTGGAATCTTTCAAAGATGTTTTATATTTTTTTTTCATATTTTAAAAGTCAAATAGGGATAAAATGGGCTCTTTGAAGTTTAAATACTAAACATAAATACAAAAAACAACAAGAGCTTCTCTACAAAAAGCCACCTCACGCGGGACCGCACGTGAGGTAAAGTTGCCAACACCCAAACACAATATCAATAAAAAGAATTTCCTTACATGTTTTTACATAAAATATAAAGCATGCATAAAATATTATAGGACAAAAAAAAATAAACGAAAATGGGGGAAGGATTTGCAAATGTCACCCACTAAGCGCCTTATCGAGCGGCCATGGTTGGATGACTTGGACACGTGGCACCCTCAGAATGCATGATTCTCCTTCGAAGCTACAGTCTGGATTAGATACTAGGGAAGAATCCAACTATAGAATCTCCACTGATCTGACACTAGCCACTCGATATGGCAGCGGCTCATGATCGAACGGTCCTCGAGGATACTGTAAGAACAAGTGAAGAACTCGCCCAAGGAGAATTTTGATCGGGCACTGCTCGTTCCTCTGACCTCATCGCGCACCTCCGAGTGGCCCTAAATGTTCATGGTGTTGTCGTGAATCTCTGAGGTACCTCAAAAGGGTATGGGGGCCACTTATAGGCCATTGGAGGTCAATGTCGCTTGACGACCCTGGAAGCACTTCCTTGAATTGTCTGGGGCTCAGATGCCCCCTTCAAGACCTACAAATAAGTTAGATAGAATGAGGAGGCATAAGGGATGGCCTTGGACTTTATTTGGTGGTGATCAAAGGTGATATGGTGGCAGAGCGAAGGTGAAGGTGGCATCGGGGGACCTCAAATCCTCTATATAAGGTGAATTGAGGTTGGTCGGATGATCTCAAAGGCAAAGAAAAGATGGGGGAAAAAGTGGGGTGGACATGGAAGTCGGAAGAGGGTTGTTATGGTGTTGTACAGTGGATGAGGTGATCCAGTGAGATGGCGGTGGAGGGAGCACGTATCCTTTCATTCAGAAGGAATCGAAGGGGGCTGATGGGTCAAATAGGTGGAGAAGTGGTTAAGAAAGGTAATGGGCGGTTGTGGTGATCAGAGACAAGGTGGGTATGGTGAAATGGTGGCCAAAGCTCTAGAGCTCAAACAAGGCTAAAATCAAATCCAAAGCTATTGTGATAATCAAAAAATAAATTAAAATACAGAAACAAAAGATACAAACTAAATCTCCCTAGAAAGCAAGAAAAAATGAATCTCAAGTGGTCGAAGACCACAATATGGACCTCGATGATGGAGAACCACCGCAGATGGTGGGAACCTCCTCCTCTCCACTCCTCCATTCACCAAATTGTTGGGCGAGCGAGATGTTACATATATTAAGACCTAAAGCACCAATACTAGGGCGAGAAACGAAGCGGAAAGGGAACCACAAATGGAGGAAGAGAAGCTTATGTACATCAAGTGATGCGGTGATGTTCGAGGAGTGGTTGTGATCACATGACAAAGAGATTAAGTGAGGATTCATGTCGGTGTGATTCCTGAACGAATAGTTTTTAACTCATAAAAAGGATGTACAATCCCTCGAGCAGTGGATATAGAGGGAAAAAATCGAGAAGAGTGGTGGGAGCAGCTAGTCTGACGAGCCTAAGGTTCAGGTCAAAGATTTGACCCGAGTTAATGGGTGGACCCTGATTGGGGCACATCACCTGCAAAAAGATGAAAAAGACTAAAAAAATATAAATTCAAAATAAAATATTAAATGATTTTATTAATTTTTAGGAGAAACAAAAAATATTCATTAATTTATATAGTATTTTAATATAATTTTTATTTATTTTTACCACTTAATTTACTACAAGTTACTTTTTAGTGGTCCATTTATAAGCATTTTTACCTATATTATGGGTATTTTATTTTAATTTCGTATTTTATAATTTATTATTTTATATATTTAATTTATATTTTTATAACTTATTTATACATACATAAATATATATTTGTTATTTTTTTTGATGTCATTTGTACACTTAAATAAATAGAGGTATATCTTATACGTGTATAAGGATAGTATATTCATCTATGTCTTTTTGTAGGATAATTTATTATATTGTTTTTGTTGGAAAAGAAAAGAGCCCACCCATGTGTTTAGTACCACATGGGGGAGCGATCATTATTGGGTCTGTCTGTGGGGCTATATAAGGAGCCCCACACCCCCTGTACTCATTGAGAAAGTCAATAGACAAATACACCCAATTCAGGGGCTTCTCCCGTGGTTTCATCCCGCTCCTCTCGGAGTAGGGTTCCACGTTAAATCCCGGTGTCCTCTAATGTTTTCTTTATCCTTATTTTCTGATACGCTTCCGCATTATGTTTTTCTACATGGTATCAGAGCGGGTTCGATTCTCGAGGAGATTATATTCGTTCAATTTTTTTTCTCGAGATTCGATTCGTTGTTCTTAAAGTTATATTCTTGAAGATCATCAAGAGGAGTCTGTCATGTTCATTGTTTGTTCGTGAAAGTTTTTTTTCTTTAGAAGATGATGCTCGTTCCAGTTTCTGTTCTAGGTTTTTTTTGGAAAAAACCTAGATTTATTCTATGGCATCATAGAGCTCCTCGCGGACCCAGTGCGATTCCAGATTCCTCGCGTGCATCCCTTGTGCTGCTTCTTTCTCATAGAGCAACCAGGCGATTCCAGGCCGTGCTACTCCATACGGCCGCAGGTGGAGGCGCGCATCCCAGGTTCCCCGCGCGCGCCACCATCGCCTCTCTCCTCCAACTCGCAGCAAGGCGGCGTTCCTCCTCGCAAGGCCCCAGTGGCGCTACTCCAAGATCCCGCAGCCTCCGGCGGCCTTCTCCAAGGCAGCGCACGCCCTAGCCTTCCTCAGTCCGATCTCGCGCATCCCAGGCGAGGCCACCGCCCGCGGCATCAGGAGGCCTCCTAGCCTCGACCTCGCAGCACGCACAGGATCCCCATGACCCGACATCTCCTGCTATGCGGCAACTGCAACCCCTCGGGCTCGCGCGTGAGCCGTAGCCGTTCCCCGATGGGGTACTTCATGTTGCGGCGGCATCCCTGTTGGGGTCAGCGGTATTTCGCGAAAGTTTTCCTTCCCATCAGAACCCTAACGGGAGAGCCTGTTTTTATTTTTTAAAAAAAGGAAAAATGCCGTGAGGATATTTGAGCCCAAGTGGGCTTAATGTTGTAACGGCCCAAGTGGGCGGATGATTTTAAAAAAAAGGAAGAATGGAGGAAGCAAGAAGGGGGGAATCAACGTAAGTAAAAAAAGAGGGGCCCACCTTAAAAAAATCTTGAGGGCAATTTCTTTGAGTGCCCAAAGTTGGATCCCATTTCCCAAAAGAAAAGGGACTTTGTTATGGAGGCCCAACGGAAAAAAGAATAGAGCTTGTTAGTTACAAAAAAAAAGAAAAAAAGAGAGAAAAAAAGGCGCGTACAAGAAAAAGCCATACGCCTATGCTAACAAAAAAATGAGAAAAAAAAAGTCGCGTACAAGAAAAAAGTCGTACGCATAAAAAAATGTGATTCATGTTTGCTTCTCCCAACTTGTCTATTATTTTCATTATTCTCACAAGTTTGGGAGAAAGGGGGAGCAAAAGCCATATGCATCCTACATCGTTGATTGACAGACCAAACACTCCGGATTTCACAGAATATCAAGGCATCTTCACTGTGCATCGATCTTCGTCGTGGTATGTCTATCCTCGACATCGACTCCGCACTGGATTTGTTTTCTTCAAGGCACGACGGAGACAAAGTCCGGTGACCCACAGGCACGACTGAGATAGAGATCCGGTGACCATGCAAGCACGACAGAGACAGTCCGGTGACCTTTCAGGCACGACAGAGATACGTTCCGGTGACCTAATATACCCGTCAGCAAGCGAGTTTGTCTACCAGTTGCGGATACATACATTTATTGTGGTGATTTCAAGTGAAGATGTAATGATGTATATTTTTCTTTATTATTGCAAGTTGCAGCTGTCCCAGCTACCATCTTGAGGGGGAGTGTTGGAAAAGAAAAGAGCCCACCCATGTGTTTAGTACCACATGGGGGAGCGGTCACTATTGGGTCTGTCCGTGGGGCTATATAAGGAGCCCCACAGCCCCCTGTACTCATTGAGAACTTCAATAGAAGAAACGCCCAATTCAGGGGCTTCTCCCGTGGTTTCATCCCGCTCCTCTCGGAGTAGGGTTCCACGTTAAATCCCGGTGTCCTCTAATGTTTTCTTTATCCTTATTTTCTGATACGCTTCCGCATTAAGTTTTTCTACAGTTTTATTTTATTCTAAATATGTACATAGGTTATAAATTACAATTACAAAATTATAAAAATATAAAATAACAAAAAGTATAAAGAATAAATAAAAAGGATATTTTATTCATGTATATTGTACAATAGAGATCCAAAACCTAACTTTGCGTCATAAATATAAATTAAATGAATCCACTTTAATTAAATAGATTATTAAAATTTGTATACAATTACTGATGATTTGGGTGCATTTTGAGTTCATATGGAGAAGATATGATCTGGGAAGTTTGGGTTTTGGAATTTTATTCTAAGTTTAAAATGCACACTACGTATTATTTTTGTGTGAAATTAATTTTGTTTCTTTATATGTATTTTATCTACAACTTTCAGGTACAAAGTTTATTTATTTGAGGTATAAATAATAGAAAATAAAATAGGTCCCAAAATAAATTATTAGGAAATAAAAATAAGTTTCATTGAGTTTTTGACTCTTATTTCTCCTACTTTATTCCTTGTCGACCCAATCATCATGATGCATTGGTCTTGGGGGTTAAGGTCTTAAAATAACTTTATCATTTTATTTATTTTTTCTTTTCTTTATTTTTTATTTTGTCTTTAAATAATGTATTTTATACAATATTTGTACAATAAATAATGAATGTTAATTTATGCAAAATAATGATATTTATAAGTATTTAGCTAGGGTTTAAAGTCCAAAATGAAAAAATAAAGGTGATGAAATGGAGATTCATCACCCCCAATACATACATTTGCAAGTCTTTAGTAAAAACTTATGCCTATAAGTTGAGAAAATAAATATAAAGAAAAGAAAAAGAACGAACTTTGATTTATTTTAATTCTTGAACTTGTCTTCATAAAATCGAAGTTTGGATCTTAAGTCGGGCCTTTGGACTTTAGATGTGGTCGAAACTTATTAGGAATTGGATTTGAGAGAAAACTACATCTGAGAGTCACAAAACTCTGCTCTAGTCTCATTAGTAGCCATGTCAGAACAAGTCAACACCTACGCAAACCCTTATGACTATGTATCTATCTCAGATAATGTGTGTGATATGTAGCTCTCATCGATTGAAGTGATATAAGTCAGTCTTCTCCAATGTTATGACCCTAATTCCCTAATCCAACAACTCTTTCCTTGAGAAGTGGAGTATTCCCTTCTAAGTTCAAGTAGAACCAACTCAAGAAGAGGAGGTGGATAGAAGAATGGACGCTAGGCAATGTAGATACCTAGACTGGGATACTTGACTAGTGTAGTCAAGTCATCTGGCTGCAGGATCACATACACATGACTTTGAATTTCAAGCTTCCTTATTAGACTATACAAATATATACATACTCCGACAGATATTTTATTTTCATTTGATCCTGTCCATTTTTCGGAGTTTTTGATTTTTGTAATTTTTTAATAATATATACAACAACATCTACATAAAGACCTTTCCTCTTGCGCCCGTAGACTATCCCTCTTTTGAAGCATTATTGCAACTCTCAACTTTTGTCTTTAGACATCATGACTATTGGATCAGGTTGGAGTACAATGGCCAGAAATGTGTGACTTCTGATATTTCCATTGGCATGTGTCTCATGCCGGCGATTCCGACCCTTTACCACTTCAACTGAGGTGAGAAAAGTGTAAGGTGCATGTGTGTAAGCTAGGTCATTGTCAAAAAGAGTCATGCATGTGCTCAGAAATAATGATCATTCCTAGTGCAAGTGAGTTTCAAGTGTTTTCTTGGATAGTTAGGTTTCTTTCCGGATTTCTGAGTCTGGGTAAAGATAGAGCCCTCTACTTAGGCAGTCAAGAAGACACTGAACCAATTCTAATGGTCTCAAAAAATTATGTCAAGTATACCTAAAGTATCTCACTTCTAGTTCCTATAAGGTTCCAGTGATTAAGTAGATTAATGTTCAACCAAGCTCCAATCTTCGGATTTTGTTTAGACTTGCTCAATTGTCAAAACCAATCCAAAAAATGCAAATGTTATGTACAATGTAGAAAATATTTTTGTGATGCATTTTTTATTTCAAATTTTTATGGATTATTTTCGAAAAATAATTGCAAATTTTTATGCAATTTTTGGAAAGATTTTTGCAAATATTTTTGGGATTTTTAACTTTGCAAATTTTTAGGGACTTTTCAAAATAAATGGTTTTATAAAATGAGGAGGGTTGCGTTAGGTAGCTGATAGCCAACGTAAAAGAGTCAAAGACAACTTCCTAAATAGTACTTTTTTTTCTGAAAAGATGATGTTTTAGAAGTTGCCTCATGACACTCGGATCTTTCCAACATAGATTTAAGAGAACATACATATTTCGTTGGGGCATTCCCTACTTGCGACGTGTTGCATTGCCCGAATGCAATGAAAAATTGGCAAGGACCGCTACATTGCAGCCTAGATGTAGTTCAAAATTTGCAAGGGTTCTCACATGTGGAACACATGTGGGTAATTAAGTTAGTTCCATTGCATCATCTCCCGGATGCACTCCAAAATTTACAAGGGTCCTCGCTTAATGGACGCATGCGAGTAAAGAAGTTAGTCCAAAAGAGATTGCAACGGAAGTTGCGGATTGGTAGTTGGAATAATGGCACTTTAACTGGAAAGTTGATGGAGACAATGGATACGATGGAAAGAAGGAAGATTCATATACTATGTCTTCAAGAGACTAAATGGTTTGGAGAGAAAGCAAGGGAGATTGAGAAGATAACCTTTAAACTTTGGTATTCATGTAAAGATAAGGGTTGAAACAGTGTTGGAGTGGTTGTTCATAAGGATTTGAAGGATTGTGTGGTTGAGGTAAAAAGATTCGAGGATCGAATTATTTTGCTAAAATTGGTGCTTGAAGAAGAAAACCGGAATATCATCTCAGTTTATGCACCGCAAATTAGTTTAGATGAAAGGACTAAACAAGCTTTTTGGGAGGATTTGGATAAGAGTCTACAAGGAATCCCACAAAGAGAGATGATTTGTATCGGTGGAGATCTTAATGGACATGTGGGAAAAGATGCTTCAAGGTATGCTAGTGTTCATGGAGGACATGGTTTTGGGGATAGAAACGAAGAGGGAAAAGCCATTCTAGATTTTGTAACGTCATATAATATTTTCATAGCAGACACTCTCTTCAAGAAGAGGGAGGAATATTTAATTACTTATAAGAGTGGGTGATGAATCCACGATTCACCATCACAATATCTTGATATTAGCAAAATCCCCGAGTAAAATCCCAGAAAAATGTACATAAAATCAATAAATTAACAAAATAACTCTTGTAAATAAAACACACTAATTATGGTATATTAGATTGTACAAAATAAATTAACAATAAAAAGTCGCAAAATCAAAGGAGTTTCTCACATGTAAATAGCCCAAAATTTCATGTATTTTTTTATAATTTCATTTCAACTCCTTTTTGGCTAAATCTTTCTCCAACTTGTTCATAACCATGTACATAAAAATAGAAAAATACGGAACAAATTTTACCTCAAATAAATGATCCTAGATCCCAAAAGGAAAAAAGCCGTAAAGACCAATTTCCAAGCCAAATTCCCGCTCCGTATGAACTCCAAATACACCCAACTCACTTTTAAAGTTCAAGTTAGAAAATTATCTATACAAAGAAGTGGTTTCATTAGAATTGGAGCTCATTTGCAAAAGTTAAATTTTGGAACCTAGATGTACATTGTATATTATGTATGTATTCATTCTTTCTTCATTTTTTATTTTACCTTTCCTAATTACTAAAAATACAAAAAAATCATGGTTATATTGTATTTTGATTATACTATTTTATTGTATTTTTCTGTTGTAAATATCTCTTATTAAAAATACAAAAAAATACATATTAGAAAAGCAAACAAAAAAAAATGTACATGTTGTATGTATTCACTTGTAAATTCACCAATATTTTTTCCTTCTTTATTTTTGTTGTATTCAAAGTAGTCTAGTTTATATCATTATTTATTTTATTATTTATTTTATATTCTCTACAATAACCACCATTCAACTCCATTCTACCACCAACCTCCATTCAACCCCACCATTTTTTAAACCTCCCATTCAACTCCATTAATAATATAACCTCCCACCACTTTAATAACCTCTCATTTCATCCTCTTTATATACATCCCATCCTCCTAGATTTGCACTTGATCCATCTTTATGTGAGGAGAGCCTAGTTCCCAGAGTTGAATCGGTGACAACGACTCAACCGCGGTCGAGCGACGACAACCCTCTCTCCGGTGACATCCATTGGCTTTTCGACCAACATCGAAGCCACATCCGTGCGTTGCTCGAGCTCATCGTTCGCCGGCGATTTGAGTTAAGACTGTGCTCTCGTGAGCATATCATAGGCGATCATCTCCATCGTAGGTATTTTCCCCTTCATCTTGTCATCATTTTTTTATCTTTGCAATTTTTTAGCACTTCACATTGCATAATTCATCACCATCTTCATCATTCCATCACCATCATATCCCCTTCATTCTCATTTTTATTTGCATTCTCTGATTAAAAATTAAAAAAATTTAAAAATAAAAAAAAAATTTTCAATTCCGACAATTCAGTAAAGAACATTCAAAAAACTAAAAAAAATAAAAAAAATAACGGAGGTGGAGCAGCCGCGGCTCAGCCGCCACCCCACCCCCATCCGCCCGCAACCTTCCAGCCGCCATGCGTCGACTCTCGGCCGCCGCCGCCCGCGTCCAGCACCGTCGGGTCCCGCCGCAGCGACCCTCTCCTCCGCCCGTAGCCACCCGCAAGTTGCCGCCCTCGCCTACCGCGCCCTCGCCCACCGCCCCTCTCCGATCCGCGCGTCGCCACCGCCGCGCGAGCACCGTGGGCTACGCCTGCCGCCGTCCCCCTCCTCGCCGTCGCGTGCCACGTACGGGCGGCGCCGCCCGATTCCCGCTGGGTTCATCTCCAGCCGTCTCCAGGAAGAAGAAGGTTCAATTTTCTTTTAATTTTTTTATGTAAAAATTGCATGTTTGTCTTTATATGTTAATAATATTGCATAATAGTCCATGTACATAAGTTGCATTGTAATTTTAGTTTCTGTATTTGCAAGGATAACCCTGTGTTTGTATGCTAATTTGGACTCCTATTTTGCATCATTTTATTAAGTGAAAAATGTCATTGTGTTGAGCAACTATTTGTCTACCATCTGAACATTTCCTTGTATTTTTGTGGTCTTTGAATAATTAACTAAAAATTTTTAACTGAAAATATTGCATATTTTACCCAATGTGGACTCTTAAATAGATATCTAACTCAGGATTGCTCAAAAAATTATACAAAAATTTGAAATGATGCCTCGAAATGTTCTTTAATAACTTTCCAAATTTCATCCAAGTGGAGTTGACTTGTGCCTGAAATAAATCATAGAGTGATTTTCGTATTTGATTTTTAGTTAAATTCACATACATCCTTTTTACAAAATTTCAAGTCTTCTGGATTTCATATAAAAATATCTATTTGAGATAATTCGCTCCCTGCCTAATTTGCCATTGTGGATTAATTAGGAATTAATTACTCACTGTCGCTCTGTTTTCACTAAAAAATCCATAAAAAATTTATATTTTGTCAAAAAATTCCAAAAATATTACTGTAGCTTCCTTGCATCATGTTTATATTCCAGTAAAGTTTTCATAATTTTTGCTTACTGTTTGCGTGAATCATTACGAAAATACCCATAAAAATTGTGTATTTTTACTTGTTGCATTTTAATTCCTAAAAATTCAAAAAATTGTCTTGCATTCATCACTGGATTAGGATTCTAGGAAAAATATAATTTGGCTAAATTGAATTAATTTTGCATTAAGTTTAATTTGGCTAAGTTGTGTGCTTTCTTAGTATCTTAATTCACCTGCATTTTGTATTTGGCATTCATTTTGCATTAAAAAAATTATAAAAAAACCGCATTGGAAATCTAAAACTTAATTTTCAAATTACCCCGAAGTTGTTCCTTTGCCTCCCTGTGTTCGACCCCAGACTTGCCCGGGATATAAATTACGTCGAGACACTCTTCACAGAGATCTTTTCTCGGTTCTGATTGATTCGCTAAGTATGCGTACTACAACGTGCATAAATTAAACATCGTATTAAGCGACTCGTCAGATAGCGTCGTTGCGGAGGAGGCAAACGACTTAGGGACTAATTTAAAAATTTAGATTTAGATTTCACTTACTCGGGTAGTCTGACCCCCGAGCCACCTTGTATTTAGTTCATTTTCTTCCAATTATTTCTCTTCATATTTGTGTATATATCTTGTTTTTTATCTCTCTAATATAAATCTCATTTTCCTTGCGGGGCTCGGTGGACTTGGAGTGCATCGAAGGTCGACGGACGCGACGCACTCTAACTGCTGATGTGCGAGGATAATTCTTTTATCTTCGATAGAATTTTTGTAATTTTTTTGTAATTATTTAGCTTGCTCCTTTATAGCGGCTCTCGTTTGAGAGCTCGCGCATGTAAAAAGACTTGGACACTATTTGCGGTGTATCGAGCCTGTTCACTCTCCGGTGAGGGTGGGGCTCGACTTGAGTAGCGAAATTAAGGATTAGGCACACGGTAGTTTAGAATCAAATTTGTTTGTGCCCATTGTAATTTAGGCCACACATATATTAGAAGATTCACTTATCTTATAAGATTCATAATGAGACACATGGGCACGTACTACTTAGCTCAAAATTAAATCAATTCTTCCCCGCTAATAGTATACTGTTTAGGTGCGGTTTTCTCGATCTGCATGCTTTTAGTGTAATATTTACAAATTCTGTTTTGCATAACGCATGGAGAGTGCTGGGATTCACTGTAAGTATACCTTCTTCTGAGCATGCATCATAGTTTCTCGTTTGCATTCTGATTTCTGATTCCCCTCTTGTTTTACAACTTAAGGTCAAAAGGAAATTGGGACTGAACGATAGACGTGCTTGTGTGTTCATATAAATTTCAAGTGATAACCTAACTCTAAAATTGGGACTGAATTGAGCAGGTCGATTAAAATAATTGGAATAAAAAGAACCCTTGTTCTCGGGTGCGTAAAGCCCTCATTGTTTGTTTTACTTGCAAGTGAGAAAGAGATGACCCTAAGATAGAGCCACGCTAGGATTTCTTACTTACTACTAGTTCTTTACTTTCAGGTGATTAGCTACTTTTCAGTGAGGAATATGGGTAGCCGTATTTATACGTTCTGGACTTCCTTAGCAGAGTGGGAGGTTTAGAGGGCGCTTTAGTCCTCAAGGAACGGGCTTCGGCTCGTACTTACTCCTATACTGGCTAAAAGTAGGTCAAACTAGTCGTAAGAACCAGGCCAATCTGTAGGAAAATATGGGCACCTAACAGCTCGTTAATCTTTCCAAGATTGTATTTCTCACCAACTAAAATTGACAAGATAATTCGGCTGAACTCTTACGGCCATCACGTGTTGAGTTGGTGAAATTAAGGGTTTGGATTGTGTTTGTATTGTGTGAGTTTACTCCGTACATTTACGTGCACCGTAGAACTAGTGCCTTATTGAATATCGTGATCTAATCAGTTCTTTTGACATCGAAGATGACTGATTGGGGGGATATTTATTCGGACTTCACGAATCTCCCGTTGAACCCTCCAAGAAGTATGTCTTCACAGGTCCATGTGCAACTTGGACCAACCTGGACTCATGACCCTCTTGAGCCCAGGATCACTCACTCTCGGGATGGTTACTCTCAAACCATTCCTTTTCTCTCTTCTTACCTCACCAAGGAAGACCTTCGCCTCGATGATAATATCTTGATTCCTAAATCCTCTTCTAATCAAGAACACCTTGCTGATTCAGACCATAAAGAAGATTCAAGGAAAATGCCTCCAAAGAAGAGAGACGAGGAAGAAGAGAACCATGAAGACCCAATGAGAATGATACTTGCCTGATTAGCTGCATCTGAGCAGCAACACACATTACTGAGAGCTCAGTTAGGAAAGTTAAATGTTGGGGTCGAACCACCAATGGATGCAACGTATAACCCGGACAATATCAAATTCAGAACTACTTGAGTCCGGCTGAACCCACTGTTGATTTTGTTAAAGCTGCACTTTCTGAACCTACTGCCACACTTTGATGGAATGCATCTGAGGAGCCATATGCATTCCTAAGGGACTTTGAGCTCATCTGCGCTAACGTCAAACATCAAAATGTTAGCCAGGATTATATTACGAGAATTACGAGTTTTTCCCAATTACCCCATGAAGCTTTTTGTGATGCTTGGGAAAGATTCAAGGACATCCTGCAGAAGTGTCCTTGTCATGAATTAGATGACAACATCTTGGTCCAGTCGTTATTTACTGGTCTTAACTCTGAGATGCAGGGTTTAGTGAGCGCTGCCTGTGGAGGCAGCTATACATCACGAGGAGCGGATACCGTCTGGAGGGTATTCGAGCAGATGGCTGAAACTAGCCGCTCACAGATGGCCAGCAGAGCCTATACACCATCCCCCAGTTTACTCTCATTTGGAGGGGGAAAATCAGTTGTAGTCGATCTCTCTCAAGATGTGATCCCTAGCATGGGACTCCTTGCGGATAAACTTACATTAGTTGAGAAGATCGACAGGAGGATTGATGAGTTAGACCGGAGCATCGTCAAACTTCCAAAACAGATGGAGGAGTTGACTGAGAAGGTATCTAAGATAAGGATACCCACAACGACTGCACCCTTTGCTCCCGTATACCGAGTTCACCATGTTTAGGAGCAGTTGGTGTCAGGGCATCCCCATCCGTGGGAGCAGGACCAATCCTATACCCACTCTTTCCAACAGCCACCTCCATTAGCAGAGACAGTCCAGGAGGAGCCTCCACTGGTTTGGGAGGTGAATGGGGTATGGTTTACTCAGGACCCTGCCAGGCAGGGAAGATAGGGAGACCGACAGATCTACTAGCGACCCCGACCTTTCATAACACCGCATTCACCTCCGCACCACCTCCTTCATCACAGAGCCCTGGATTCCAGCCACCCCACCAGCAGTAGCAGTACCACAGTATGGCCGTCAGGGCTATTACCAAACAGGCCAGCAGGGCCCGCAACCCCAACAGCAACAGAGGCAGTACCCTGACCAGCAGGGCCAGTCTTCCCGTTCTTCTTCCCAATCTTATCCACTTCCTTCATCGTCTAGTCTCGTGGACGAGCAGACTGCACCCTCTACCTCTATCCCAGTCCAAGTTCAGGCTAACCCCAGTAGCCTGAACCATTCTAGTTATCAGCAGCACTTTGGTCAGGTACACTATTCAGCATCTTCTAGATTTGAACATGATATTCTTTCGTGTGACGAGGCTAACCACATGTCACTCAGAAGCGGAAGGACCGTGACCGTACCTGTCCGGGCGAGGGACACGAGGAGGGGCATCTCTGGAGGTCTACCTGAGGAGTCTTCAGAGGACGAGGAGGAGAGGTATCTTAATTCGGAGCCCCATTAGCAACATTTGAGGATACCTACTTAGGGAGCCGAGAGGAGGAGGAGAGCACGTATGCAGCATCGGCAACATGGATACACTTCTGATTCTACAGAGGACCTTGCATCTCCGGTTGTGGCGGATACCACGCCAGCTTCTATTCCACAACCTTTAGTATATAGTCTAGATTTTAATTCCATGTTGCATCAAAAAAATTCTTGTATGAAGAACTCTATTTCTGTTAATGCAAAGAATGATTTTTCAATTCATGATTCAGACTCTTCATCCTCTGTTTCCCTAGCTTCAATCCCTTTCCCCTGTGCTCTTGCGGCAGGAAAGCATGTCAAAAAGATTCAGAAAGATGACCCCGATATGGCACGGTTTTGTAAAGAGAGCATCACTGTAAAGGTGCCATTTGATGAATATGTGGCTAACCATCCTGCATTCTAAAAATACCTTAAGGTGAGATGTACATATATAGGAGTTAGCAGGAAGAAAGATAACCGAAATATAAAGACACATGTCTTATCAATAGCCACTACCTATTGTCTCAAGATTCAGACTTTGCCAAGGAAAAAGAGAGACATGGGTGCTCACTATGTGGAGAGTCGTATTGAGGACATTACGTTTGCACGCACACTCTTGGATAACACTTCTTTGATTAACTTACTTCCATTAGCACTACATCAGAAATTGGAGTTGGAACCACTTCGCAAATGTAGAGCTTTACTCCAATTCGTTGATCGTTCAGTGAAGAGACCTAAGGGAGAAGTGAAGAACGTCGTTATCTCGATTGAGGGGCATAACTATCAGGTTGACTTCACAGTCTTGGACATGGAGAACCCCAATCATTGGAGAGAATCTCAGATCATTCTCGGGCGGCCCTTCCTTAGGACCGCAGGCACAACTTTCGATTATGCTATGAGAATGATAAAGTTCCGTTCTCCAGGAGGAAAAGTGAACCTTGAGATGAAGCAAACCAAGTGTCAGCGACCCGATTCAGAGAGTAGCACAGAGTACTCATCATCAGAGGCAGATTGCAGAATGATTTGTACCGTTGGGATTTGGGGACAGATTCCTTCAGGACAAAGCGAGTCCCTTTCATCTGGAAAGGGTATAGTGGATAATGCAGTTTGCCAGGTGTTGTCTGATCTTGTGAGAAATGCATCTACCTATTCCTATGATGACACAGAGATCCATATGGATCTGTCAGTTCTATCCCCTTCGAATGATCATGGGACATAGATGACGAGTCGGACGTGGCTTTTGCCGATTGTTTGGATATTTTTGACGATCTAACTCCCGATACTTCTGATTTGGTGGCAAGTACTACTCAGCTTAGCCCGCCATCATTCAACATGGAACCAGATTCAGATTCAGTTCAGCCAGATTTTCTTGATGATACCACATTGCCAGAACTAAAATCACTACCTCCTACACTCAAATATGACTTCTTGCGAGACCCAAAGAGAGATATCCTGTCATCATTAGCTCAGACTCGACTTTAGAACAGGAGTCTAGGTTGTTAGAAGTCTTAGAGAGGAACCACAAAGCAATAGGCTGGACAGTGTCAGATCTCGTGGGGATCAACCCCGCTCTCTGCTCGCACCACATATTTACTGAGGATAATGTGGGACCTTCCCGTGAGTTCCAAAGGAAACTTAACGCCAATCTACGCGAAGTGGTGAAGAAAGAGATTGACAAATGGTGCAAAGCAGGGTTTATATACCCTATTTCTGACTCCAAGTGGGTAGCCACACTTTATGTTGTCTCGAAGAAGTCGAGAATTCAGATGGTCACCAAAGAGGAGGGGGTAGAGATCGCGACGCGAGTACCTATGTCATGGCGTGTCTGTGTTGACTACAGGTGCCTGAATGCTGCAACCAAGAAAGATCACATTCCCTTGCCTTTCATTTATCAGATCTTGGAGAGAATCGTAGGGAAAGAGTTCTTCTATTTTCTTGATGGGTACTCAGGCTACAACCTGGTGGCCATAGCCCCTGAGGACTAGGAAAAGACCACATTCACATGTCCATTTGATACTTATGCTTTCAGGCGCATGCCATTCGGGCTCTGCATTGCCCTGGGCACATTTCAGCGGTGCATGATAGCCATATTTGCCGAGATGGTGGGATGTTTCCTAGAAGTGTTCATGGATGACTTCTTAGTCCATGGTGATTCTTTTGATACATGTTTAGCGCACTTGGACCGAGTCCTCACGAGGTGTAGAGAGGTAAATCTGGTACTCTCATGGGAGAAGAGTCACTGTGTGGTGACGGAGGGTGTCGTGTTGGGGCAAGTCATCTCCAAAAGGGGAGTGGAGGTTGACCCTGCCAAGGTGGAGGTGATCAAGAAACTCGATCCACCTACCAATGTGAAGTCAGTGCGGTCATTCTTAGTGCATGTTGTATTCTATAGAAGATTCATTCAGGATTTTTCAAAGATCACCTGCCCACTGACTGAGCTCTTAGGGAAAGACACATAGTTTGTTGTAGATCACAGGTGTCTAGAGGCCTTTGAGCTTTTGAAGAGGAAGATTTGTGCCTCGCCTATCCTACAAGCTCCTAACTAGTCACTTCCCTTTGAGATCATGACTGATGCCTCAGATTTCTCTATAGGAGTTGTGTTAGGACAACGACGAGAAGGGATTCCATTTGTGATCCACTACGCGAGAAAAGTATTAGATCCTACACAGAAGAATTATACATTGACTGAAAAGGAAATGCTCACGGTAGTATGGGCCCTCGAAAAGTTCAGATCATATATTTTGGGCTCTAAGTTGACAATCTATACTGATCATACAACCATTCGGTACTTAATGGAAAAGAAGGACGCGAAGGCGCGTCTTCTTAGGTGGATTTTACTCCTCCAGAAATTTAATTTGGAGATAAAAGATAAACCTGGAGTGAAGAATGTTGTGGATGATCACCTTTCTCGGATTGAACTTAAGGATTCTCCTGATTATGAGCGGATTAGAGAGTCCTTCCTAGATGAGTCAATTTGTGTTATTGACTCACTCCCGTGGTATGCCAACATGGTGAACTATCTCGTCTCCAAGCAGGTTCCCCATGGTTGGACTAGGAGCAGCATTGATCGACTGAAGTCGGATTCAAGGAGATACCACTGGGACGATCATTTCCTTTTCTTCGAAGGACCGGATTGTGTTTGGAGAAGGTGTATACCTCAGGAGGAATACCAGAGTGTCCTCACATATTGTCATTCACTTGAGGCTGGAGGAAACCATTCGGGAAAGAGAACCACTCACAAAGTGCTTCAATGTGGGTTGTATTGGCCAACGTTGTTTAGAGATGCTATCGATTTTGTACGATCGTGCACTATCTGTCAAAGGATGGGAGGGACAGTTGGACAGAGAGATGTGATGCCCATGCAACTGATGATTATTTGTGATGTTTTTGATGCATAGGGCATAGATTTTATGGGTCCCTTTCCCAACAGCCAAGGACATGAGTACATATTGTTGGTGGTTGATTATTTATCCAGGTGGGTGGTGGCTATCCAACCCGAACCGCAGATAGTAAGACTGTCTGTAAGTTTGTGAGAGACCATGTCATTGTTAGGTTCGGGGTGCCAAAAGTTTTGATATCTCATGGGGGTAGCCATTTATTGAACATAGATATGAGATCTTTAGCTAAGGACTATGGATTTGAGCATAGAGTTACTAGTCCTTACCACCCACAGTCCAACGGCATGGTAGAGGTTTCGAACAGAGAGGTGAAGAGTATTTTGCAGAAATTGGTTCGTCCCGATAGGAACAATTGGTCTCAGCTCTTGGACCAAGTTCTGTGGGCCTACAAGACAGCCTACAAGACACCATTGGGTACTTCACCACTTAGAATGATCTATGGCAAGCCATGCCATTTGCCCGTAGAATTGATTCATAAACCCGAAAGGGCAATTAAGAAAATTAACTGGAGTTGTCACATAGGGAAGCTTTGTCGAGACTTGAACTTGAACGAGCTCGTAGAAATCTGAAACAGGGCATATGACAATAGTTTGATTTACAAGGACAAAGTAAATAGATGGCATGATCAACACATTAGGTGCAAAGACTTTGTCCCTGGACAAAAGGTATGGTTGTTCAATGCCAGGTTGAAGATGTTCCATGGGAAGCTCTAATCTAAATGGACGGATCCCTTTGTTGTTAAGAAAGTACACGAGAATGGAAGTGTAGAGATATCTAATCTCACAGATGGTGCACAATCTCATGTGGTAAAAGGACAACTGTTGAAGCATTTTGTAGATTCGAAAGAGCAGTTAGTCCACGTCAAGGTCATCAACTTCATGCAGAGCGAGCACAGAGCAGATACATCTTATTACTCTTCATGAAGATGCAACATCAAGATTCAACATCTTAGAAGATTTATTCCTCTTGTACATTCTCCATTCTTGTATATTCTCCAGATCACATCAGTTCTAACACTTACTCCTGTCCTATACTTAGGCTGACCAAGAGCCTAAGTATAGGGGGAGCCGATGCCCGCCATGTGTATATACTCATCCATTTCTCCACTTGACCTCGTCCGCCCCATTTTCACTCTTCTTCTATACTTAGGCTGACTAGAGCCTAAGTATAGGGGGGTGGATCAACTTCTATACTATTTATTATTTTAGCCATCCTACGCTTAGCATGAGCTATGCCTTTTTCTCGCTTCTTGTGCTCTGAGGACATAGCACAAGCTAAGTATAGGGGGCGTATATATATTACATATATACTTTACCCATAGCTCGTACTTTCACGTATTTTTGTATATATTATAAAATAATTATGGGGTGGGTAAAAAAATTCTTTTAAAAAAAATTCAAAACAAAAAAATCTCTTAAAAAACTTTTCAAAAAAAACTATTTTCCTTATTTGCTTTAAAAAAACTTTTTTCAAAAAAAAATACATCATTTCTTATCTATCAATCTTTTTCAAAAAAAACCCTTTGAAAAAAAAACAAACCTTTTTCTTACAAAAAAACTTTCTTCTTTTCCTTTGTTTTTCAAAAAAAACTCTCTAAAAAATCACAAAAAAACTAACTAATAAGTTGGTTTAATCCTTGACACAATTCACTTTCACACAAGACTAGTGATGTTCAAGAACACTTGGTTTATGAGGTCTTGAGATTTTGAGTTAACCAACCTTAGTCATTAGGGTCTTGGACTTAATTATTCACATTTCCCTAGTTTGAAAGATTTGTGTGCTATATTGCATGCTTAGTCTCAATCTTAAGAATATGATGAGCACCTCACATACACGACTTCAGTTATGATGAGATGGGTTGAAATTTCACTTGAGGAATTGGGATGAGGGATTTGAGTTTGGACTTGATTTGATGATGCTCGAGGATGGGATAAAATCAATGAAGGCTTGAAACCTGAGTGTCAGCATCTTTAGCAAGTATGAGAACATGGTTCTTTTACTATCTCTTGACATTTACTATGTGACAGGGTGTGATAAAATAAAAAATGTTGATCAGTGTACGCCAACTCTTGGTAAAAGTAGTGGAGCTAGCCAAAAATACTACAAAGCAATGAAATGTTAAAGAAAGGCTCTCATTCCATACAAAGTCAAATTATCAAAAGAGCTTCCACCAAAGGCGAGCACTCCCAACCATTTCAAAGTGTCCACTTGGACCACCGCTATTTGGACCAGGAGTCGGGCTTGCACCAAAAAAGGGTTCTGCATCGTAAATGCTACAAGTCTGGGTGTAGAAGGTATAATAGATACTCAAAAAAGGCCCACCCCGGTGTACTCCCAGGAAAACAAGTGCAGACGATCCCAACTTCTCTTGACGGACGCACTGATCAACACCAAAAATATGCGTTGCGTAATAAGGCACTCGAGAGGATCCTTGTTCCAATGAGAGGGAGAGAAGAAATTATACAATCCTATGCCCTCCACCAATTGGCCTTCCATCTACACTTTCAAGTCTGACAACTAAAGAGACGGTGGATTGGATGCAAGCAATGGTTTATTCCCTAATGTTGAGGATCAGGTCCTTAGGAGAACCTCTTGGACTGGAACCTTGGGTGACGTTGTGACTCTACTCTTGTAACTACGGTCAACACTTAAAGTCATATCCCTACTATATATGTATACAAAGAGAGTCTGTGATTGGGGAAATTGGATACCTTTTGACTAGAGCTTGGTTCAGCTTAGAATTTTTGGATCTCTAAAACCGAGAGTTCATGAACAGATCAAGTCTTGTATTCACATGCACAGTCAAGGGTTAATACAACTTATTCATTCTTTATTTGCTCGAGGACTAGTAAAGTTTAAGTATAGGGGGTCATGAATCCACGATTCATCATCTCAATATCTTAATCTTAGCAAAATCCCTGAGTAAAATCCCAGAAAAATATCCATAAAATCATTAAATTATTAAAATAACTCTTGTAAATAAAACACATATTGTATATTAGATTGCACAAAATAAATTAACAATAAAAAGTCGCAAAATCAAAGGAGTTTCTCACATGTAAATAGCCCAAAACTTCATGTAGTTTTTAATAATTTCATTTCAACTCCTTTTTGGCTAATTCTTTCTCCAACTTGTTCATAACCATGTAAATAAAAATAAAAAAATATAAACAAATTTTACTCAAATAAACGATCCTAGATCCCAAAAGGAAAAAAAAAGCTTTAAAGACCAACTTCCAAGCCAAATTCTCGCTCCGTATGAACTCAAAATTCACCCAACTCACTTTTAAAGTTAAGTTAGAAAACTATCTATCCAACAGAAGCGGTTTCACTAGAATCGAAGCTCATTTGCAAAAGTTGGATTTTGGGACCTAGATGTACATTGTATATTATGTATATATTCATTCTCTCTTCATTTTTTATTTTACCTTTCCTAATTACTAAAAATACAAAAAAATCATGGTTGTATTGTTTTTTTGATTATAGTATAATATTGTATTTTTCTGTTGTAAATATCTCTTATTAAAAAGAAAAAAATTACATATTAGAAAAGTAAACAAAAAATGTACAAGTTGTATGTATTCACTTGTAAATTCACCACTATTTTTTCCTTCTTTATTTTTATCGTATTTAAAGTAGCCTATTTTATATCATTATTTATTTTATTATTTATTTTACATTCTCTATAATAATCACCATTCAACTCCATTCTACCACCAACCTCCATTCAACCCCACCATTTTTTAAACCACCCGTTCAACTCCATTAATAATATAACCTCCCACCACTTTAATAACCTCTCATTCATCCTCTTTATAAACATCCCATCCTCCTCAATTTGCACTTGATCCATATTTATGTGAGGAGAGCCTTGTTCCCAGAGTTGAATCGGTGACAGTGACGCAACCGCGGTCGAGCGACGACAACCCTCTCTCCAGTGAGATCCGTTGGCTTTTCGGCCAACATCGCAGCCACATCCGTGCGTTGCTCGAGCTCATCACTCGCTGGCAATTTGAGCGAAGACCGTGCTCTCATGAGCACATCATAAGCGATCGTCTCCATCGTAGGTATTTTCCCCTTCATCTTGTCATCATTTTTTATCTTTGCAATTTTTTAGCACTTCACATTGCATATTTCATGACCATCTTCATCATTCCATCACCATCATATCCCCTTCATTCTCATTTTTATTTGCATTCTCTGGATAAAAATTTAAAAAAAATAAAAAAAATCAAAATAAAAAATTTCAATTCTGACAGTTCAGTAAAAAAACATTCAAAAAAATTAAAAAAAATAACGGGGGTGGAGCAGTCGTGGCTCGGCCGCCACCCTACCCCCATCCGCCCGTAACCTTCCAGCTGCCCGACGTCGACTCTCGGCCCTAGGTGCTCGTGCCCAGCACTGCTGGGTCCCGCCGCAGCAGCCTCTCCTCCGCTCGCAGCCACCCGCAGGTGGCCGCCCTCGCCTACCGCGCCCTCGCCCGCCGCCCCTCTCCAAATCCACGCGCCGCCACCACCGCGCGAGCGCTGCGTGAGCGCCACGGGCTGCGCGTGCCGCCGTCCCCCTCGTAGTCGTCGCGCGCCACGTACGGGCGGTGCCGCCCGATTCCAGCTGGGTTCATCTCCAGCCGTCTCCAGGAAGAAGGTTCAATTTTATTTTAATTTTTTGTAAAAATTGCATGTTTGTCTTTATATTTATAATATGGCATAATAGTCCCAGTACATAAGTTGCATTGTAATTTTAGTTTCTATATTTGCAAGGATAACCCTGTCTTCGTATGCTAATTTGGACTCCCGTTTTGCATCATTTTATTAAATGAAAAATATCATTGTGTTGAGCAACTAGTTGTCTACCCTTTGAATATTTCCTTGTATTTTTGTGGTCTTTGAATAATTAACTAAAAATGTTTAACTAAAAATATTGCATATTTTACCTAATTTGGACTCTTAAATTGATATCTAAGTCACGGTTGCTCTAAAAATTCTACAAAATTTTTAAATGATGCCTCAAAATGTGCTTTAATTACTTTCCAAATTTCATCCAATGTGGAGTTCTCTTGTGCCTGAAATAAATCATAGAGTGATTTTGGTATTTGATTTTTAATTAAATCTACGTACATCTTTTTTGCAAAATTTCAAGTCTTCTGGATTTCATATAAAAATATCTATATGAGATAATTCGCTTTCTGCCTAATTTGCTATTATGGATTAATTAGGAATTAATTACTCATTATCGCTCTGTTTTCACTAAAAAATCCATAAAAAAATTTATATGTTGTCAAAAAATTCCAAAAATATTACCTAGCTTCCTTGCATCATGTTTATATTCCATTAAAGTTTTCATAATTTTTGCTTACTGTTTGCGTGAATCATTACGAAAATACCCATAAAAATTGTGTATTTTTACTTGTTGCATTTTAATTCCTAAAAATACAAAAAATTGTCTGGCATTCATCACTAGATTAGGATTCTAGGAAAAATATAATTTGGCTAAATTGAATTAATTTTGCATTAAATTTAATTTGGCTAAGTTGTGTGCTTTCTTAGTAACTTAATTCACCCGCATTTTGTATTTGGCATTCATTTTGCATTAAAAAAATTATAAAAAAATCGCATTGCAAATCTAAAACTTAATTTTCAAATTACTCCGAAGTTGTTCCTTTGCCTCCATGTGTTCGACCCCGGACTTGCCCGGGATATAAATTAATTCGAGACACTCTTCACGGAGATCTTCTCTCGGTTCTGATTAATTTGCTAAGTACGCGTACTAAAACGTGCATAAATTAAACATCGTATTAAGAAACTCGTCAGTGGGCCAACCAGAACACAGATAGATTACTTTGCATTGAGGAGAAGAGATCTGTTGTGTTGTATAGACTGCAAAGTAATCGCAGGAGAGAGTTTGACAACCCAACATCGTTTGTTAGTCTTGGATGTACAAATGAAAGGGCTAGTAAATAAAAGGAGGGTTTCTAAAATAACTAGAACTAGATGGTAGAATCTTCCACTGAAGCAAGTGAGCTTCAGGGAGAAGGTTTTAGAAGACTTATCTTGAGATTGTAGCGGTAGTGCAAACGAGATGTGGGATGCAATAGCATCTTGTATCCAAAAGGTAGCCAAAGAGATGCTAGGCGAGTCAAAGGGAGGAGCTCCAGGTCAAAAGGAGGCTTGGTGGTGGAGTGAAGGGGTGCAAGAGAAGCTAAAAATAAAAAGAGCTTGCTTTAATGCTATGTCTAAGGATAGAACACAGAAAACTATCACAAACTACAAAATAGCAAAGAAGGAAGAAAAGAAGGTAGTAAGAGAAGCTAAGTCAAAAGCTTATGAAGTTTTGTATAAAAATCTCGATTCTAAGGATGGACAGAAGGATATATTCACGTTGGCCAAAGCAAGAGAAAGAAAGACCAAAGACCTTTCTCAAGTGAGATGCATTAAGGACGAGGAAGATCTTGTGCTTGTTACTGAGAAGGATATAAAGACTATATGGGAGCAGTACTTCCATAAACGTTTCATTGGGGAAGGAAATAGAGAGATCACTTTGGGTGATCTAGATTGTACTGAAAGTTACTTGAATCGTGCAAGCTATTGACAGATACAAAGAAAGGAAGTAGAGGATGCTTTGAAGGTTATGAGACTCGGGAAAGGTGTAGGATCATATGACATCCATGTAGAAGTACAGAGCGTTTTAGGTGAGCGTGGTTTGACTTGGCTTACGAATCTATTCAATGTTATTTGGCGAAGCAAGAAAATGCCTGAAGATTAGAGGAGGAGTATCGTGGTGCCTCTTTATAAGGATAAAGGAGAGATTCAAAATTGTTTAAATTATGGAGGTATCAAGTTGATGAGTCACACTATGAAAATTTAGGAACGTGTGATCGAAAGAAGGTTGAGGCAAGTTTCCAATGTAAAAGAAAACCAATTCGGATTCATGTTAGGTCGCTCAACGATTGAAGCCATCCATTTGTTGAGGAGAATAATGAAGATTTATAGAGCTAAAAGGAAGAACCTCAAAATGATCTTTATTGACTTGGAGAAGGCTTATTATTCTATCCCACGAGAGATATTTTGTAGAGTGTTGGAGAAGATACAAGTACATGTCCTATACATTAACCTTATAAAGAACATGTATGATAGGGCTTTATCTTGTGTAAGGACCCCTTTTAGGAAGACTGGATATTTTGACATCAACATTGGTTTACATCAAGGTTCTTCTTTGAGTCCATTTCTTTTTACTTTGATTATAGATGAGTTGATAAGTCACATTCATGATGAGCTACCTCGGTGTATGTTATATGTTGATGATATTGTGTTAATTGACGAGACTAGAGATGGAGTAAATGGGAAGCTTGAGGTCTGGAGACATGAGTTGGACTAAAGGATTTTGTATAAGTAGGGCTAAGACAAAATATATGGAGTGCACCTTTGATGGAAGCAATGGTGAAGGAATCGAGGTGAAGATTGGTGACGATAACATTCAGAAGAGAGGTTCCTTTAGATATCTGGGATCTATTCTGCAACATGATGGGGAAATTTAAGGAGATGTTACTAATAGAATAAATGCAAGATGGCTAAAGTGGAGAGGAGCCTTTGCTGTTCTCTATGATAAGAAAATTCCTTTAAAAATTAAAGGAAAGTTTTACAAAGCACTCGTGAGACCTACTATGCTTTATGGATCTGAATGTTGGCCTGTGAACCATAGACATGTGTTGAGAATGAATGTATATGAAATAAAAAATGCTAAAATGGATGTGTGGACATAGACGTAAAGATCAAATTCAAAATGATGCAATCAGAAAGAAAGTTGGTGTAGCTTCGATAGAGGATAATATGCGAGAAAACCGCTTAAGATGGTTTGGACATTTGCAAAGAAGATTAGCTGATGCACCCGTTAGGAGATGTTAGTATTGGGATGTTGAGCCAGCTAAGAGAGGGCGAGGATGACTGAAGAAGTGTTGGAAAGAGACCATACGAAGGGATCTTAGTTTTGTGGATATAAGCTCAGGATTGACCCAAGATAGATCTGAATGGAGGCGAAGAATCCATGTAGCTGACCCTACTTAACTGTGGGAAAAGGCTTCGTTGTTATTGTTGTTGTAAATGGTTTTATAAAAAAAGGAAATTTGTACAGGTATTTACACGGAGTGCATCTTAGTTTTTACAAGAATCAAGGTGAAGGATTTTCAAACTATTTTTCAAATATTTTGTAAAAAAAATTATCTGATTTATTAATAAGTATATATAAAGAATTTTAATATGTTTTGTTAATTTTTATTAATTAGCCTTGTTATTAAAAATACGAAAGTATGAGTTATGGCTAAAGTATATAAAGAGTATATACGACCCTCTTATACTTAGCTTGAGCTATGTCCTCATAGATTAGAGAGAAAAAGAGAAGACATAACTCGTACTGAGTTTAGAAAAGCCTATACTACAATGATGAAATAAAGAATGAAGGAAGGAATGAATGAATGAGAAGTCGACCATCCTCCCTATATACTTAGGTTGAAATAATCCTAAGTGTAGTAGAATGTATTCTACATGCAGGGAAAGTCAAGGGTGGTAATGAACGAATCACAACTCGATCTATCTCCACCTATACTTAGGGTAAGAAATCCCTAAGTATAGATAAGAATATCAACAAGAGATGAGATGAGATAGTGGAGGGGATCAATAAAAAGAAACCGCTAAAAGTAAATATGTGGGGAGAATATAGAAATCACTCCTCATATACTTAGGGTAAAGCCCTAAGTATAGGAAACAATAAGAGTGATGAAAAAGAACGAAGAAAGAACACTCAACTCGTCCACACCTCTATACTTTGGACAAAGTATGTCCAAAGTAAGGCACACAGAATGGGGTGGATGAGAAAAATGGAATATGGAAGAAAATAAAACAATAATAGATACACAAAGAGGTGGATATACAGAGAACAAGAAGGCAGAAAGTGGACCTTCTTGTGTGATCGCTGAGGAATGGATTTGACAAGGTACATGTTGATATCATGGTCATTAATAGACACAAACCGATGAGGATCAACCTAATGAAGATCCTCAATAATCTTAGAGTAGAAAGGCACGAACTGGTTAGTGGAAGTAGTGTGGTTAGGTTCGGCCTGGGAAGTCTTAGCTAGGTCATCATGGAAAGGCATGAATTCCTTAATGAAAGTAGTAAGATCAAAATCTTCATGTGCAGTATCTCCTAAGTATGCCCCTGCACTCTTAAAGTGTCTATAGTGTAAATACCGCAGATTTCATCAATACATCGCCACTCACTAGAAGGGGGAACTCCAAGGTCTATATTTTCGAGTCTTCCTCACCAAAGAGAAATCATCGGGTCTCAGAATCATCTATTATAAGCAAGCTCTCTGATATCAGCATCAAGGTCATAGTGCTCGAGGTCAGCTGAAATGGGAACACTCTCACCATATGTGGGTCTCTGATCGATGATGGGTATTGTGATCAACACATCGCTCCCGTAATTAGATGGAAGCAGATCTCTCTATATCCATAATAAATAACAGCTCTTGCAAAGGCAAGGAAGGGCCGTCTCAAGATGATTGGAGTGTTCCCCACAATGGTGGAGATCTCCATGGGTAATACAACAAAATCAACAGTAAAGATCATGCCCAAAATCTGAATGAAGAAGTTCTCTAGTATACCCGTCGGTCTCTTTATTAATCTATCAGCTATTTGTCTTATTAATCCATCAGCAAATAGACAAATCATCATGGTTTTTTTAGAGGCCTTAAATAAAGAGATTGCACCGATGAGCATGGTATTATATTAATCGATTCATCGCCGTCAAGAAGAATGTGATCACAAGAATAGTCAAAGATGTTACATCTAACAAGGAGTGAGCTAGTGTCCCCTTTCCTACTATGTTGATGGTGAGTGATGGCATGGGCAGTGACAATTGTTAGAATGTGTTGCTCGGAGATAATTGGTTCATGGCCTGGAGAAGTGGGGCCTCAATAATCTCGTGAATAGCTACCACGACTTCTAGTTTAGTCAACTTTTTTTAAGATTTTGGATCTCCTCCATACAAGGGAGGAGATTAGAATCATCATCTGCACAAAGGATGACTAAGAGAAGTTTGTACAGTGTCATCTTTGGGGTCAAAGGTGGGGACTGTGGTGAATGTGATTGTGGTCAAATGGTCTATCAAGTTTTCCCTCTCCTCACAAACTGACTCAGCTATATGTCTTCTGAGTTCTTTTTGGATTTTTAAATTTTTTCTCATTTTTGTATTTTGGATGATTGGAACCTCTCATGGGTGTCCTTAAATGAATCCGTGAAATCTTATGGTGAAGCGATATTGTGTCTCTTATTTAGGCTAGAGAGATCATCTATCCTCGAATTTTTGATCCACTAATCGAGTCATGTACTCAAGAGCGGTCTTCATGAGAGGTGACTCCAAAAGCTCAGTATCAGGTGAGTGAGATGGTGGGAAATGTGAGGGTGGTGGTGGGTAAAAGAAATCTGATGCCTGAAACAAGGGACTATGTGAGTATGTACAAAAAGAATAATTAGGAACAAAGTACTCTTGGAAAAATGGAGGTGGACCTACTGGAGGGTAAGAAGGATCCACAAAGTGCGGATAAAAATAACTCCTATCGGCCATCTCTGACACAAAAGAAAGGGATTGGGAGAGCATGATAGTTAAATCAAGATATGCAATAAAAAGGTGCAAATACATAGAGAACAATGAGTATGCACACAAACAAACAAAAATATAAACAAAACAAAAAAAACCCATCAATTCAGCTACCCAACACAATGATGATCGTGACAGTTCAGTCTTCTTATCTCTTGTCCAATTTTAGAGTTAGGTGAATTTCACAAAGTTGTACAAGCACACAGGTAGGCTAGGGATTGAGGCACTATCCTTAGTGTATGTGTGGAAAGTATACAATTTGAATACAATTAGGGGGGTTACTCTGTCAAAGACAAGGATTTTTTCTTTTTGATTTTAGGGTCGAGTAATGTTAGCAGTCTCAATTTATTTATCATCACCTTTTTTGGATTTTTAATAAGAATGTACGAGTTCTAACGATGTATCAATTCCTTTAGAATCCTAAGTGACAAAATTAGAGGGGGAGAGAGAGTCAAAAAAGTAATGTCAGGTGAAAACAATGATGTATGCTAAGTAGAAATACTCACCCTGCCTCCAGCTCTCTTCATGCAAGGATGCCAAGAAGAATTGAAACATACACCATATAAATTGCAATTGATAAAATCACCATAGAATAGTAATTTCTTTTAATGTGAAGCAAAAAATGCAAAACACCTAGAAAGAAACCCAAGGTCCTGTCTTGGAGGCTCCTTGGTGCCCACCATAGTGGGCCCTGCAAGCATGTATGGAGGCCTCTCGCAGCACGTGGTTCCAAATCTATGTGAAAAGCAATTAAATTCGACTAGATCCAAGGGCTCAGGTCTGATGAGCCTAGGGCTTGGGTCAGAGAGTTGACCCTAGTCAACAGGTGACTGGCCTGATTGGGCCATGTCAGCCCCAAAAAGACAAAATAGACTATAAAACTTATAAATTAGAAATAAATTACTAAATTATTTTACTAATTTTTAGGTGAAACATAAAAAATATTTATTAATTTATGTAGTATGTTATTATGATTTTTATTTATTTTTACCATTTAATTTATTGCAAGTTAATTTTTGTAGGTCCATTTATAGGTATTTTTACCTATATTGTAGGTATTTTATTTTTATTTTATATTTTATAGTTTACTATTGTATATACTTAATTTATATATTTATAACTTATTTAGATACATATAAATATATTTTTGTTATTTTTTCTATTGTAATGTCTACACTTAAACAAATAGAGGTATATCTCATATGTATATGGTCCCTTCAATACTGCGACCTAAAATGGATATCGATATTATTTGACATTTGTTGATGACCATTCACGATACGAGTTTATTTTCCTATTACATCATAAGTATTAAACCTTTAAAAAGTTCAAAGAATTCATGTCTTTGGTTGAGAATCAAGCCAACAGGAAGATTAAACATATTTATTCTGACCGAGGTGGTGAGTACCTCTCAGATAAATTTAAGGAAAGCCTTAAAGAGAGGGGAATTATTTCCAATCTCACTTATCCTTGAACTCCCCAACTAAATGATGTTATTAAAAGATGTAATAGGACCATTATGATCATGTTATGTTCAATGATGAGTAAATTACATTTATACAAGCTTCCTATCAAATCTATACCCAAAATCCCTCATCATCTTTGGTTTGGAACTAATCCTAGTGTTAAAAACTTAAAAGTTTTGGGTTTCTTTGTCCATGTGAAGAATGTGTATGCAAGAAGATGGAATCTCGCACTAGAGAGTTTTACTTCATTGGGTATGTAAAAGAAAATATTGGATACCAACTTTACGACCTTGAGACTCAGAAGCTTTTTGTGTCTAAGGATGTGAAATTTCTGGAGGATGACTTCCTTAGGAGTTAAGATAAAATTAAAGTAAAGGAAATCATAGAATCTCCTAAGGATATTGTGCTTTATGACCCATGAGTGAAAGATGTGAATGAAGATGAAAAACACATACCTCTTCGAAGGAGTTTAAGGGTGGTTGAACATGAAGGTACGAATTCCATGTATAAGGTGAAATTGACAATAATCCAACTTCATTTGATGAAGCACTCGCAGATCATGACATGGATAGATGGATGCTTGCAATGAAGTCTGAAATAGACTGCATGTACAAGAACAATGTATGGACCCTAGAGGATCCACCTAGAGGGGTAAAACTCAGAAAGAGGAGGCCTGATGGGAAGGTAGAAACCTTCAAAGTGTAGATCATAGATAAGATGAGGCATTCTCTCATGTGGCCATGCTTAAATCCCTCAGGGCACTGCTAGCATAGTTGCATATTTTGACTACGACATCTGGCAGATGGACATCAAGACTGAAATCCTTATTGGATACCTCTAGGAGTATATCTATATGGAGAAATCCAAGGGCTTCATAACTAAGGAAGGCAACATATGCAAGCTAAAGAATCCTTCTATGGGCTCAAACAAGCCTCTCGTAGCTGGAACATTAGATTTGATGAAACCATAAAGAGTTATGATTTTGTTCAAAATACGGATTAACCATGTGTGTACAAGAAGCTTAGTGGGAGTGCCATTCAGTTCATAGTGATTTACATAGATAACATCCTTATCATTTGGAATGATACAGGAATGAGGACCAGTGTTAAGATTTGTATGTCCCATACCTTTAGAAGAAAGTTATTAGAGAAGCCTCTTATATCTTGGTTCTGAAGCTATTCAGAAATAGAGAAAAGAGGATTTTGGGATTGTCATAACATGGATACATTAAGATGATCTTGGAACGTTTCCATATGGAAAATTCTAAGAATGACTTCCTTCCCTTAACACATGGTATAAACCTATATAAATGGATGGCTCCTCAAAGTTTAGAAGATAAGAAAGCCAGGGATGGATGCCCTTAAGCATCATTTGTGGGAAACATTATTGTATGCCATGATGTATACAAGGCTATATATTTGCCAAGCAGTGGGAGTGCTAAGTCAAATCTTGCTATGGAGAACAACAATGAAATGCGATGAAGAGCAAATTAAAGTATCTAAGATAGACACAAGATTACATCCTCTCTACGGAGATGGCGATATCCAAGTCTTAGGATACATACATTTATACTTCCAATCTGATATAGATGGCTGCAAGTCAACTTTTGGGTTTGTGTTCTTATTGAACGATGGTGTTGAGAGCTAGAGAAGCAAGAAGCATGACACTATGACTGATTCAACAATAGATATCGAATATATTGCTGCATTAGATGTTGGAAAGGAGGTGGTGTGGTTATGCAAGTTCATCTTGGAACTTAGCATAGCTTCTTCTGATACTCCCTTCTCGCTATCTACGATAAGATGAGATCCATTGCTTAAGCAAAGGAACCCATGCAGCATCAAAAGAGCAAACACGTGGAAAATAAATATCACATCATTCGGGATATTCAAAAGAGTGGTGACATCATCATCACCAAGGTGGCCTCTGCCGACAAAGTTGTTGATCTCTTTACTAAACCTTTACTCCAAAAGTTTTTCGACTAGAATGTATTGAGCATGGGTTGAAATATTGTACCTGAATGGTTCTGAGTGCTAGTGGGAAATTTTTAGAGAATTGAGCCTTAGAAGAATCATTAATATAATAAATGTTATTGTAATATTTTGATATATCAATAAAGGTTATCGATTTATTTTTCTCCTTTTATGAGATTAGATGAATGAATGTACTTATAAGGCTCCTTAGTACAATTAGGGTTATGGTCATTGATTCAATGGTTGAATCATAGAGACTGGCTCTTGGATGGCATCTAAAAGAGTTAGATTGCAGAATCTAAAGCACCGTAAAATGATTCTCAAGAAAGGATCTCCAACTTGAAAACGATTTGGCAATCCCTCTTTGAAGGCGGACATCTGACCTACCTCTTATATACAACAAATGGAATAAATAATGACTGTAATTTGTACAAAATAATGCTATTTATATGCATTTAGCTAGGATCTTTAAGGTCAAAATAATAGAATAAAGGTGTTGAAATGGAGATTCATCACGTATACCATCCTCAATCATAATTTCTTACAAAGGAAAAGGTTCACGAAGAAAGGGACTAGGGGGATCCAAATATGAAATTGAACAGCCATATTATAGGTGACATATAATTGCAATAAGAATTAAATCCAATCACTCAATGACTAAACTATTAGAATATATATAATATAAACCTAACATTTGAAAGGTAAAGAAAATAAATCTTTCTATTGGAATTCTTACCTGAGGAAAAATGAATTTGAAATAATAATGTATTAGATCAAAACTTGAATAAAGATCTAATGAATGGTAGTTGAATTCCAAAGGTCAGATGTGAAACGTGATTGTAAAAATGTTCTCAACTAATGCATCGAGTAAAATGTTCAAAATAAAGACCATGTTCTCTAGATTTGCTGACAGGTATATAAACATGTTCCAAGGAAAAGTCATTTTCTAATTGATTTTTTTAGTCCTCTACGCTTATGAAAAGTTATTTAAAATGCAATTTTTAATACTTTTCATTTATATGTTTTATCATTGAATTATGTTATCTTCGGTGTTTTTATTTAAAGTTATGAAAACCATGTATATGTTACACATAATTTAATTTAGCTTCATTACTTATTTGGTGCATATTATATTTTTTATAATTGTTTATTATTGTTATATTTGTTAATATAAATTAAAAATAAAATTACTAGAATCAGTATAAAATTCGTAGATAGAAGTCACCTACTTTTCTATACAAATATTTATGTAAATATAATTATATTCATGTGTTGTTAATATATTTACATAAAGAAATTGTATTAGAAGTATAACTATTGAATTGACTCCATTTCAGAAATATTAAAAAAATATAAGTAGTAGATGGTACAATGATACAATGATTTGAATCTACTTACAACTAAGGTACTTTATCATGTTTTTATTGTTTATTATATGTTAGCCTTATTTTATATTTGATGCTTCATTATATCTATCACTATAATTAAAGTGAGATTCTCCTTACTTCTTCTCATGTAGTGACACGTGGATGCCACTTTCTTCTTCCCTTCCACTACTACCTTCTCCTTACATCCACTCCCTCCGTCTTTGATAGTTGTCCATGTGTTGTAGCCATGTGTTGCAACCAAAAATTTCAGGTTTTGTCTCACTACCTTGGACCACATGACATGCTAATTCCCAAATACAAGGACCTTCGAAAGAACCAAAACCCTCATCTCTACCCTCCCACCCTCCACTACTCCATTGATGCCCTCCTCATCTCCTGTAATGGGTCAAGGATGACGAGTAGGGCCGGAGGAGGTCGACGATGAGGGATAAGGGGGTCCAATATGTGTAGAGGGTGGTGGCGAGATCCTAGCTTAGTAGTTATGTGTCCATGGCTATGGTGGTAGCTAGAACAAAGAGCATATGATTGTAGTTCACGACGGAGGCATTAGGAGAAGGAGCTCCTACAACAATGAGCTTTGGGAGATGACATAACGTTGATGTCACATGTGTTGTCTAAAGATGGTGACAATAGAGATATGGAGCTCTGCCCCGATTAGGGTCTAGGACTCAAGCTCTCAGTTTGGTTCCTCCTCCTCGATGGCTTCCTCCTCCTCATTATAGATGAGGCTTGAGGCAAGGGAGGAGAAGGGTTGGAGAGAGCAGTGACGCGAGGTCAGAGGTCACTACTATTGTGATGATTGCACGAAGGGGAGAGGAGAAGGTACGACTGGTGGCGAGTGTTCAAGGGGAGAAGGTGCATGTTTGGAGGAAAATTTGTCAGGGGGTCCTCGTGAAAACTTATTCTAGAGGATCCCCATGTGAACATATATTTTGTTAAGTGTCGTAAGGAAGCCTTGATCTCAAGTCACAGCTTCCTTTAGAAGGGAGCCATCACTTGAGTCTAGGGCTCCCACAGAAGGAACTTGTGACCTCAAGTCACAGCTAGGTCCTGAATATAGCCCCAACCGTGATCCCCCCTCCCATGCAAACAAAAGCTCATGCTCCCTACCCCCACTGCTACAAATCGCATCCGTGAGCCCCCTCGTGCCCCCTTCCTCGCTGCCACCTCGTGCTACTCCACCTCCTGAAGCCAGTGGCCAAAACATTGGCCTTTGTCATTCCAACCTTCACCATCCTTTACTAGGTAGAAATCTCAGCCTCTGTCATTTTGTCCTTCTCATCCAATGTGAGTATACCATAATCTTATATGATTACGATGGTATTTCTTTTATTTTATGTATGTTACATGGTAGTTCCTATTTGAGTGTGGTGTATTATTCATGTGTAATGTTAATTGTTTTCCTTTTTTGAAGAGAGTCAAAGTTATGGAAGTAATGCGCTTGTGCCATCTTGGTGGGAAGATTGCTAAGGATGGTAAAGAAGTCATATATGAGGTAGGTCGGGTGAAAACCATAAGAGTTGGGATGAGTTTGACATTTAATGGATTGGTCGAGATGATTGCAAAATCATTTTGTGTCGACCTAACCAATGGTACAGAACTACGCATATTTCTCATGATGTTAGAGAATAATGACACATTTTCGATTGATGTCAAGTATGATGATGATGTTGACGATAATTTGAAGTACGATGAGATGATGGGAAGCTCATACCGAAAAGTTTTATTTACTGACCTCGTATGCACACAAACTCCTACGTTGATACACCAAGTTGTGTCTATGATTCCAAGAATGCAACCCATGTATCATACATCCTATGTGACACGACCCACTTATGATAGGGCCCATGAGAGTCTTTATGTATCTACAACTCATGTGGAGATGGCGCCATCAGTCTATTTGCCCCAATCTTTGGGATCTTTCCCAAATGACCCCATCTCCACTATAGGGGAGGACCACGATCCCGAGATTGATCGTACGATGGAGGATATGATGCAGAACACTAATGATGAAATGGTAAATGATTATAGTAAACTACCAAACTATGAGAACAAAATGGTATGTGTTGAGTCTAACATTCCCTTCTATAACACACGAGGCGGTGATGGTTATATCCGTAACAATGATGACGTGATGGGTATTCGTAATGGACTATCTAGTTCAGATGAGTTAAGGAATAGGATGACCTTCAAGCCAAAAGAGGACTTGATTTATTTAATTAAATTGTTTCACATTAAACACCACTACAATTTTGAGGTGCATGAATCTGACCATCATGTATGGGTTTTTTATTGTAGTGAGGGGAGGAGGGGCTGCCTTTGGCGGTTTCTGGACATCGCCGCCCACTTGGTGGCCTATTTGTCATTTCCAAAATGGATGCACCACATGCTTGCATCATGTAGCAAACCAAGATCACCCTCAGCTTGATTACAACTTTATGGTACATAAATTTTTGAATCAAATCAAGATATCACCAGCCGTGAAGGTTTCATACTTGCAGCAGTCTATTTCTGATGAGTATGGGTACATGGTGAGTTGTATAAGGATATGGGATGCTGGAAGAAAGGGAATAGAGATAGTATACGGTGATTGGGCCACATCATACAACGAATTACCGTATCTATTTTGTGCATTGGAGACATCTATCCCAAGTATCGTGACCGATCACTATTGGGATCCTGTTGGTGGGTATAAGAAGGTTTTCAAGTGGGATTTCTGGGCATTTTGTCCATGTATCAGTGCATGGAGACATTTTAGGCTTGTTATTAGCGTCTATGGTACTCATATGTATGGTAGGTACAAGCAGAAGGTGCTCATTGCATGTGGCGTCGATGTAGCAACCCTCATCCTCCCTCTTGCATTTGCCTTCGTAAATGAGGAGGATTAAGATAGTTGGACTTAGTTTTTGGAGAGTGTTCGGCTTGATATTTTTTGGGATCGTATTGGTACCATTTGTGTCATATCAGATCACGCACCTGGAATTCGTTGTACCATGCATCACCAAGAAGTGCAATTTCAACCTTATGTGTATTGGTGTTTCTGCCTACGTCACATTGCTAGTAACTTTAATAATGCTATGAAAAATCAGGTAATGAAAGGCATGGTAATGAGGGTAGGGAAGGCACATATACAGAGAAAGTGGACTACTTACATGGACAAGTTGAAGGAGATGGATGAGAATGCATGGTATTGGTTTGATACACACAATTGCCTCAAAGATCAATGGACTTTATACTTTGGTGATGGACACCATTTCGGTTACATGACATCTTGCTTATCCGAAAGTTATAATGTGGTATTAAAAGATGCAAGATCTCTCCCAGTGTTGGCATTGGTTCAGAAGACATACTACAATTACATTTAATATTTTTACGACCGTCATAATGAGACAATGTCTCATCTAGCTCGTGGTGATCGATTAATTAAATACATTGTTGACATGCTAAAGAGGTAGACGAATATGAGCAATAGTCACTAAATCACTCAAATAAGGAATACGACACAGTTTGGCCTAAAAGGCAGAAGGAAACATTCGATTTTAATCAAAGACTTGTCTTGCACCTGTCAGAAGTTGTAGGTTCATAGAATCTTGTGCTCTAATGCCTGCGTTGTTCTCGCACATCTGCATATTAATGTGGACGAGTACATGGGCCAGTGGTACTCGTGGTAGTGTCAACTGATCATCTATGAAGGAATCTTCTACCCCATTGGTGATAGTGGCTAAAATTCACAATAGATAAAATAATTTAGATTAACAACATTACGATTAAAGGGTCGACCCAAATCAAAGCGGATTCATAATGAAATGGATATACATAATGATCTTGTATAATAGTAGTGTGGGGCTTGTTGTCAACTTGGTCATAATCGTCGGCATAGTAGTCATTGACAACCAAGTATAAACAAATGTGGTTTTTGTCGGGAAAGTGGCCACAATAGGAGAAAATGCCCAAATCGTATAAGTCAAGGTTATTTATTTATTGTTATTTATGATCTTTTTTATTTTTTATTTTTCATTTTCGTTTACTTTTCCTGTCATATACTATTTAACCATTCAATTTCTTAAGTGTTGCAGATGGAGCTAGGGCCCATTGATTGATATGGTCTACTTCTACAGGGCTCTCATAGATCCAGTGGCAAGGATATGTGTGTGGTTATAAAAATTCTATCGTATGTATCTACCATGATGTTTCATTTCATTATCTGATGCATTCCTTTCATGAGTGCACTTTAGGTGGTGAGATGGTTGCGATGTCGACGTAGAGAGAGCATATTGCGACATGCCCACATTGATGAGCGGATTTTGCCCCATGTATATACTATTGATTTCACCATAGTGATGCAATTGGACTTCATCTTACTCAATTGGCATTTTGTTACTGCATTGGGTGAGAGATGGCGTTCAGAGACTCATACTTTTCACATTCATCATGGGGAGATAATGATCACTTTGCAAGACGTGGCTTACATATTTGGACTGAAGATCGATGGGCATCATGTGATTGGATACACATCGTCCCCTAACTAGCTTGGACTTTACGAGAGGTTTCTCGAAGTGAGGCTTGAGAAGCCTAACGTCTATGGTGCATGTATCTGCATGACATGGCTTGTGGAGCATTTCTCCGTACTTCTAGAGTATGTTGAAGAGAAGACCTTTCTACAGCACACTTGTTCATATATACTACAACTCTTAGGGGGATTGTCTTTCCAAACAAGTCTAGCAATGAGGTATCTCTGATTTACCTTCCAATGCTCAAAGACATGGAGGTATGTGAACAGATATCCTCGAGATCTACTTGCTTGGATTTCCTTTACAAGCAGTTGTGCATCTCATTCAAAGCAGAATAAATAGACATTTGTGTCCCTCTAATCTTACTATAGGTGTGGGTAAGGAAACATTTTCCCCACATAGCACCCATTGTTCACCATGGCCTGATTGGCAGGGGAACCCCTTAGGATGTCATTGGCGGGCAGATTTTGTTGTCACTATTGAGCCAACACACGTGGTCTGCCCATATTGTGATGTATTTGACCTTCAGACAACGTCACATGTATAAAAGTAAATATAACATGATGTTACACTATGATTAGTTATCCACGATTCTAATATAATTCTATCTATTTTCTTAGATTTTGGAGGCCATACACGCCAGATGTGATGTAGATGCTTCCTCCTTACAGCTTAGAATCACAAGATCTTCATGTTCCAAGAGTACCACTCATCCATTTCTGTTTGGTTGAGTTATATGCTCCAGATCGTGTCTTATAACAGTTTGAATCAGTTCAGGAGATCCAAGGTCCATGCAACATGTGCATGATGAACGTCAGATTTGCCTCGTTAATAAAGTCGTGTTATCGTAGTATAGGAGGCAAATCTTGATTATCAAAGACAACGCTTTTGAATATGTGGAAATTATTTTACTTGGTAAATGTACCAAGATCGAACTCAAGGACACGAGCCTCTTAAAATATTTATCAAATTTTGACGATGAATTAATGTGATATTATTTCCATGTCTTTAGGTCTTCATGCAGATGTACAAGAAAATGCATATTAAACAACACACAGAATTATTCATGTATTTTTTGTTAGATTTTTTAATGCCATTATATGATGATGCATGAACATAATGCAATGATAAATGCAAAAGACAGAGATGCATAAGAATATTTACAAGTATGCCCTAGAGAATATGGGCACAAATTATGATTTGAATTCGGAGTCAAATTGAACATAAAAATCAAGGACCAACATCTATTACTAGTAAAGAATTAAGAATCAAGAGACGTTATATAACATCAAAATTCATTGTATTACAATTAGTGTCAATCAAGAAATTAATTATGCCACTAGATAGAAGGTGAAATAAGCAACAAAATGACACTGAATTGGACTTAAAATGATCAAGATATGAAGTAAACATTGCAAATGGCATAATTATAATAAAATACATAAAAATAGAGGACAAATAATTACAAATAGGTACCTGTAAGGACCAATTTGTAATAACCAAAAGCGAGAGGGACCCCTGTGAAATTTTTCCTAAAGTACGGGGCCCTTTTTTAGTTATAGAATCCCAGTCGGGCCATGGAAAAAATGTCCAGGCACGCACGTGATGCATGCATGCATGGACCTCTTTGAAATTCTAGAAAGGTCCGGGGTACTTTCTGTAAATTTCTCAGCCCCTCACGACTTATGCATGTGAGGAGCCAAGCTCAATGGAGGTGCAACTTTGGGTGGACATGTGGCTTGTCTTGGGTGCTTCGTTGATTGACTTGGATCTCTAGGCCTGCATGTTTGGTGACGAGGCACAGAATGCATATGGATCGTTCGATCCAGATGATCGGACGGTAACTATAGCTTCTCGATATGTCGTTCCTACCGGAGAGGAATACTCTCCAACGAATGTCCTGGAGCTACTCCTTACTCCTAAATCTCTTCCGAGGATCAGAGGCAGACACTAACAAGCATGTAATGGAGCTGGGATCTCGACGGAGGTGTGGCAATGACTAGAGAGGTGGGGTGGTAGGGCGTCGGAGGAGGAGAGGAGTATGATCGGAGATGCTATGCGAATCGGTCATTGAAGGAGACGAGCACCTGCAAATGTTAGTCTTAGAAAAAGCAGTATGTGTGTGGGTTTGTGAGGTGAGTAGATGACCATGGTGGGAAGGAGGCGAGGCCTTGGTGGGATTCTTCTCAGATGTGGAGAAGAAATAGGGGGTGGACGTGGTGGAGGTTGCGGAGAAGGGAAGAGGGCGATAGGTAGGTGCAACAAAGATGAGGTATGAGTGGCGGAGGTCTTTGAGTGGTCAGGTGATGGTGAGATTAGATGTAGGCTGCAATAAATGGAAGAAAATGAAGGAGGAGTGGGTAAACAGAATACATGTTCGGAGGGCAAGGTAGGCTGAGATATTTGCATTAGGTTGGGCTTTGGAGGAAGCCCGGATTATCGCACGACTCACGCAGCCATTACGAGGTGCTCGGGTGCATAAAGGCAATCGCAATGTGGTTGGAGGACCATGGATGTCATCGGGGGTATGTGGCCATTGTTTCCTTGACAATCCACCCTCAGTTGTCACCAGATGGCAGAGGAAGCTAGGGCGGAGCCCCTTGGTTGGTGGATGGAGGTTGAAGATGGCAGAGGGTGTGGTTTTATAGGAGGGGCTTAACTGTTCTGGTAAACTGTCGGAGGGTTTTGTAATAGCCATAGAATTAAGGAGGAGTGATGGAGGGGCGCTGGGGGTTATGTGAGGAAGGTGGAGGAATGGGCTACGTGCAAGTGGCATTATGAAGGAAGAGGGTGATCAGAGGCATCTTCGAAAATAGGAAGGGGGTGGAGGGGGGCGGAGGGAGACACAGGTGTAATGCCTGGGGTATGAAGGGGGCGGATGCATGAGATGACTTACGGGCCATTGGATCTCGCAATCCAATGATTAGGAGGAAGCGTGGGTGAAGTTCAGTGATTAGATCCATAGGATCTGATTGTACGATTAGGGGACGAGCGGGGGAGATCGGAGGGTGGATAGTAAGGCACGTGTAAAGGGATAGTGTGAGATCTAGAGATCTCATACAATGGTATGGGTATAATGGGTGACATGGACAAAGAAGAGCCACTAGATGAAGAGTTGATCCAATGGTCAAGGGAAGGATGGGTAGGGACGAATGAGATTGCCTCTGGAGATATGATCCAACAGCTGGAAGCAAAGGGAAGGATGAATGGCAAGGATGGAGGCAGGGATGGCTTGATATGGCAGCCAAGAGAGGGGTCGGGTGACGAGAAGAGGGGGCGACCGCAAGGTCGACCCAGAGGGTGCTACGTGGTTGCACTAGGAAATTCAAAAATACAAAAAAATAAAGATAAATCAAAGAGAAAAAGTTAGGAGCAAAATTAAAATGAGTCAAAATATAAAAGTTGTAGATCTCGATGAGATCTACATGTTTTATGTTGGACAAAAAGCAAAAGAGGTCATTTACACAGAAGTGTATTATTAGGGAATATTTTTAATAGATAAAAACACAGCCTTCTGGGTTTTGATTTTTTTTGGTATTTTTTATTTCTTTTAAAGGTCAAGGAAATTATAGATAATTAATTTGTCTGATTTTTATGGGTTTTTAATAAGATAAAAATACAATTAATAGAGTTATCTATTTAGAGGTATTTATAGATTAATTATAAGCAAAATAAGTACAATATAATACAAGATATAATAATGAATTATTGGTGATTTTTATTGAATTGTCTAAAATCATTAAAAATTAGAAAATATAAAACATTAAAATCATAAACCCTAAAAATCTAATAAAATGAGCAAAAAATCAAGAAAAATCCAAAAATATTTTCTTCTATTTGTGATTTTTCTTTACTATATATTTATTATATTAAAAGTTGTATAGGGCGGATTGTGAACTTATGAATATTTTCTAATTCCTAGAAAATATCAGACAATTAATATATTCCCTATTTTAATTTTTTATTTCTTCAAAAATATGTAAAATTAGAAAAATTATATCAAAATGATTAGAAATTGAAGCCTAAACCTTTGTTAATTACCTTCTTCACCTTTGAAACAACCTAACTCCCCTCTCATCTATAAACTTGATATCCCTTATCCCACATCCCTCGTGATCAACCCCCATCCATTTACCCTTTAAAAATGACTGGATCTCATACATTGTTTCATATTATACCCATCTTATTAATTAAAATTACATTAAATGCCCCTGCCCCCCACCTTCATCCTCATCTAACTTTCTTTATTCAACACCCACCTACCTCCTCCCCACCTCCACCTTCTTGACCTCCCCTTCCTCCTCTTCTCTGGCACAAGGGTGATCTCCTTCTCCCTGACCTTTGCCTCCCTGAACTTCCCTTCCTCCTCTAGGTCCACCGTGAGGGTGACCTCCTCCTCCTCCCTGACCTTCACCTCCCTGACCTAGTATAGAAAAAGTTTGAAATATTTAGGTAGAAGGCATCCTCTCCAACTTGATTAGATCGCAGATCCTTACAACCACAACTGAGACTTTATTGAAGATAATTTGGACTCCAATTGTAGCTCCATGCAACCAAGTTCCCAAATAAAGTCATTTCTTATATTTAAAAATAAAAAAGAATTAAAATGTAAACATGAAAAAGAAAAATATAAATTTAAAAATTTAAAAAGTGAAAAATATATTAAAAAATTAAAATCTATAAAAAGTAGATATAATTTTAAACCCACAAAAATAAGGAAAAGTACAAAAAATCTTTAAAATGTATATTGATTAGCAATATCTAGTAGTAATTACTGCCATACGTTCTGCATCCCAGTGTTCAACACTCTCCCTATTATTGTCAATACACATATTTTTGTAGAGTTATAATAAATTTTGACTCAAACACATTTATCGCTTAATCTAACTGTGGGTTAAATGCTGTCTAAATTGGAGGTTGGTCACACAACGATTGCTTGCTTAGCTTGTTTGGTTGACAGATCAATCCTTTATTCAATGAATGATGTCGTTGCTGGGGAATAGCAATGGTAGGGTAGATTATGTATACATATTATCTGCTTTATTATATTTGCTTTTCATTTTTGTTTAATAATTATTTAATCATTCTAATCCATCTCTTGTTTTACTTTGTTACGAGGGCACATGGAGTAAGAGTGGATTTCTTAGGAGACCTGATGTGCCTGAGCAAAGTAGCGGTTGGCTCATTCAGACCGAGCTAATATAAGAGAGATCTAAAGCTGATTGAGGGATTGAGAAGAGTTGTAGTTGTAGCTTATCATAGTTTAATTTTTATTTAATTATGATAAGATAGTGACATTTATATTTGTTGTAATAGTTTGTTACTCCCGGACACTTGGACTTTTACATGCCCATTTCATCAGGTGTCTATTCACTTGGGGGACTCGACCGTATTTATCGTAGTTTTCATCGCTTCTATTTTTCATTCTCCCTATTTGTACACTTGTTCTATTTTGTTTGTCTTGATTTTAGTTTTTTACCTTTTTCTATTTTATGGCTTCGCTTCAGAAACCCTTAGACTCTAGGGTTGCTTGATACAGTAACTAGATCCAAAGCCCTAATTGATTGCATGTACCTATAGTCTTATATGCTTGGACTTAGTCAAATCAATTATTTCTTTACAATAATAACAATTCTTATGTTAGGGAAATTTCATCGATTGTATTTGCACATAGATTATGTTTACATTTATGCAAGGATCATATCGTAAGTAGAGTGCTGGATCAAGGTACACATCTCTATCGATTGCACACATTCATAGTTTCACGTGCATCGACTTTTCCAACTTTCTCCCCCAATTTTTTTGGACTTAAATAAAAGGAAATCGGGAAATTCTTTAGGTAAATTACATTGAAAAATATTCAAAAAATTGAATACCAAAAAACCTAAAAAAGGATTATTAAGAAAACCTTGACCATATTTAAAATTCATTAATGGACACCATTGTTTGGTGTTCATAAAACCTTCAATATCTTTAGCTACTCTTTAGACCGAGTGAGGCATGATCCTTAAGGATTAGAGCCTAGCCTATTTACTGCCTTGTGTATCACTTGGGCTTGTGAAGTAATAACACTTCTATCGGTGCATGATCTAGTAAGGTCGAGTTCGCTTGCAGACTTGGTCTAAATAACTTGAGCATAGGGGTACTACAATGTTGGAACCCTGTCTCATCATGCCACGTTCGAGTACCCTTCGGGGAAAGTATTTGATTCCCTATATCAACTTACTCTCTATTTCTTTGGATGAGTAGCATGCCAATATTCGATAACATGGACCTCCAAAAAGTACATGCTACTGGTTACAAAGGAAGTGAGAAGTACATTACACTTGTTTAGTAGTACTCACTCTCTTATAAAAATAGCGTAAGGCTATGTCTGGAAATATTGCTTGAAACAATCAATGAAATCTGACAAGATAAATAGTTGAACTTTTGTAAACCCACACTGTTTTGTGTTTGATTTTTAGTTAATGTAGAGATAAAAAAACTTGTGTACTTGTGCCTTTTGTTTGCACTTCATTTTCACTTTGCTCACTTTGAGCCTTCTCTCATTTTTTTCTCTTCACTTTATTCCTTGTTAATCTATATATTCACTATTACTCATCTTACTTTTTATGTTTCCAAGATGTCAGATATGGGATGGACTTTTCAGACTCTACAAACACCTACATTAATTCCCTAATGTTGACATTTCCAATAATTCAAGGTGATTTCTAAGAGACCCTTTTAGACTTTGCAAACATCTCTTGGATATCCCAACTCTCTTTTCATCAAATAATCGGGTTCACTCTTGTTCTTAATTTTCTTCTTTACGAATGGAGATAGACCAATCTCCATTAACATCTCATAACTTAATAAAGTTCAAGATCTACCCTGATCTTGAACATTTCTCAATATATAGTGCCTATTTCCAGTCTGATTAGGATGTAATTCCTCTTACAACTAAAAAATCCGATCTGTATTTCTCATCATATATAGACACTGACATGGCATCTTAGAATGGGAAGGCATACCAATTCAAATAGAATGAGGTCGATGCACAGATTCTTGCCTCCGTATAGGTGATTCAACAACAACTGACTGTACAGGATGATGCTGAGAGCTCCTTCTCATTGATGTTGATGGAACCGAGGAGAGATAAAGATCAAAGAGGAGGAGGAGGACAACACCATGGACCCCATGGAGGGGAGGAAGAGAGGCTTATAAGCCAACACTCAAAGAAACATACAATCCTAGCGCTAGCTAGATGACTGAGTGGATCCATATACCATTGGTCCACAGATATTTCAAACTGAAGTAGCATCTTTGTCAGTTCTTCATTCTTTTCGTGGGAACACCAATGAAAAATAATATATTTATCTACAACAATTTTAACACAATTGCTATACCACACATTACCCCAACATCCCATCAGGTGTTATCAAGATAACCACTTTTCCCTTTTGTGTTCATGACAAGCTTTTATATTGGATCAATCATCTAGGGAAAATAGTAATGACCTGGGAGGAGATGAAGTCAACTTTTCTCCATAAATGTTTTTCCCTAGGTCATCGCAATCAGATGCGTGCTTGTATAGCCAACTTGAATATATCCAAGGAGCATGGGAGACATTTAAAGATTTGTTGGAAAAATACCCCACCATGAAATTCCAAAGAATTCATGGTCCAATTTGTTTCAGTGGATTGACTTATAACAATCAATGATTGTTGCATGTTGTATGCCTCGTGTGGAAGATCCCGTTTTAACAAGGATGAAGACGTAGTGTGGAAAACTTTTGGGGGAAATGGACGAAGGAGAGACCACCCTCTCGTCATCTAGTACATATCAGAAACAATCATAGATCCTCCACATATCTAGCAATATGGATGCTTCATAAGAAGATGAAATGTGCGAGAGCTGGAATCTCAACATCATTGACAACCACCTGTCCAAAGTGGACATCATCGAGAAGCGATCTCAAGACATGTAAAAAACTATATGTGGTTGAACAGAGGATGATGAATATGGACAATCTTGACCAGATCACCTGGCAACTGGAACTATTGGTCAGCATTGCTACCATGTGTAAGTGTGCAATCCAATTCATCGAGACTCTCACAGAAGCACAACATCAACCGAAGAGTCCGGGATAGCTGTCGCTAGTCTTGTACGCATATGATGCGCGTGCCCTTGACCAGGTACTGCGAAAGAAGCATGAATGCTAGGGTTTCAGCCTTAATACATCATGAAAGCAAGAAGATTGCATCACATGCGATCAAGAGCGACTAGTCATACTAGTGGCTCTTGGAATGAAAAGTAAAAAATTTTAATTTGGTGAAACCACATGGTATGAGAACCATTCTCATATCACTTCATCAAGATCACAAACAAGTCAAAGGATTACCTCTCGAAGTGCGATTGTGTTCACGAGTCTTTAAGCAAAGAGACCTCATATCTCAAGTCCGATTGGACGAAGGACGCACTTGCAGGTGCGTGGATGAGATGTGTGCTTCCAACAATTCAAGTTGAAGATCCGAGCATACAATGCCCTCGTTTCACCTCACAAAATTCTTGCCCTTCCTCACAAGCACAAATCACTGAAGAAGGTAAAGATCCATGAGTAGTCGATCTGACAACACAATGTTGATGAGATGATAGTGATGCTCTCAACAACTAATGAATCTCCATTTGATCACCTTTATTCTTTCATTTTTTTCTTTAAACCCTATCTAAATTCATGAATATATGTTGATACGAATTTTCGCGGTTTAAAAAGTTGGTTTTACCACGTCGTTGTTGTTCCACGAAAAACCGTAATCAAACAAATAAGATTACAACTACAAGCATGTTGGAAAAAATATGAGTTGTATAGTGCAAGTAGAGGTTCGTATCCACGGGGACTACGCAAACTCGCAATTTTTGTTCTTCTTTCAAACTTGATGCAAATTGATCTTTTGTGGTGGAAGAAAAATGATGAGAAAATGTGATCTATAGAGAAAGTATTTCCAAGAGCTTAGATTAACCAAATATGGATGTGAGTGTAACTAAGTAAGAAGAAATGTCGGTTGAGTCGTAATGTAATATTGGAAAATGAGATTTACTTGCAATATTTTTTAGAGAAAATAATGAAATATAAAACTTGTAAAGCACATACTTTCAAGAGAAATTAAATTTGAGAGTAGCTTACACCATAAGAGTTGTTCCTTCAAATTCAACTTAAACCAAGTAACTAAGATACTAAAAATCCATGCGACAAATAAGATGGGAAAGAAATGCTTCTCTATTTGATTACCGAGTCAAGACGACTATGATGGCAGAGTTGGGAGTGTATGCGAAGATGCGTGGGCTGATTGCACACACGAGTATGCAGCCAGAGAGAGAAGGTCGTCGAGGAGAAGATGCGTCGCAGCAGCGGGCTAGAGAAGACGAGTCGCGCACAGCGGCCTGCGGGTTGGAGGAGAAGGCAGCTATGCACGCACGGGGGAGTGCGGAAGGTCGCAGCTGCTTGTTGCGAGAGAAGGGCAGTGGCTGGTCGAACGCCGGTGTGCAGTGGCGTGCTTGGAGGAGCATGATAGACTATATCTTCAGCTGCATGAGAGAAAATGAGAGAGAGAGAGAGAGAGAATGAGAGAGAGGTAAAGAGAATGGGGAGGGAGAGGGAGTGGTCAGGAAAGCCAAGTCCCCTTTTCCCTTTGCATTTGTATCCTTTTTATAGCTACCATATATGGCTACACATGCACACATAAAGATAAGAATTAAATTCATCTGCATGGGAATTGCATGGGGAGAGAAAGCATGGACGACTACTTTTGCATGGGAAGAAGAGAGAGAATTTATATGCATGGGAATTGTGTTTGTACGTGGGCCTTCATGTGCATGGGAAAGGGAACTGTGGTGCCCCATGTGCAACCAATAAAGAAAGGGTATTTTACATTCAAGCTCCTCTCCATTTCTTTCCAACAAAGTATGTGTAGAGCCAAGTTGGATGAAACCATGTGTAGGCTTGTTTGATTTAATTCAATGCTCTAGATACAATTTTATTTTCCTCTTGCTATAAGATGTGTGTGTGTGTGTGTGTGTGATTTGTTTAGTTTATATTTTTATGTTTCTCTTGGATGATTTATAAATTATCTCACCACAAAATAATATGTGAATCAACATCTAAAAATATTTTGCCAGATATATGATTTGTTGATTTATGCAATGGTTTGATCGATATTATGTAATTATGATGGTTTACTCTATTGTATAAATAGAATGCGAATTTATGCAAGATTGAAGTGTATACATCAAATACTAAGGTTGTTCTTCACATAATTTGATCATATTATAGCAGTATATAATGTAATCATCACACCCCCATAATTAAATCTTGCTAGTCCCGAGCAAGAATAAGATAAGTAATAATGAAGGTTAAGGAAGATAGCCAAGATAGATCTGGTGAGGGTTTGCAGCATACATACCCACAAAGTCTTGAGTTTTCATATCCTAACCACACAAAACACAAACTTCAGTAGAGTTGACCCATGGATTAATGATTTTCTCGAACAGTTGACATGACTTGAGTTTTGTAGTTTCAACAGCCTCTCAGTTCCAACAAAATCAGACATGGTTTCAGAAGGTCGATCAGGTCAGCTCATCCTTAAGAAACAAGTATTCTCTTTGACTTTGAATGGATATAAACAGTGTTAGTGATATTTTAGCTTTCGTGAGTCAAGAGAACGAGCTAACAACACAATCTATCAAGGTGCCGAATGATTCCCTAGTCATATAGCCTCAGTCCTCACCTGAATTCAGGTATATTCTCTTTTCACCTAAGTATGTCAGCATAAAGAAATAGGTCATAATTCTTTGGAAATTGGGACTTAATTTTCGGTGTTTTCCGTAGACCGCTTTGGTCTGTTGCTCTCATTTCTTTCCTTTTGCAGAGTATAACCCTCGGCCTCTTTGGGCCTCTTTTAAGAATTTAGGTTGCATCATTGGATTGCTATCATGGCTTTTTGGTGGAGAAGGGTTATTTGGTGGTCTTCTTTCATTGCTTTTGCTTCGCACATCTTTGCATGATTGGTGGTTTTTGACATTTGTATTGTGATATGCCTTTGTGGTGTTTTTTGTTTTGGGTTTGGCATCAAAAGGTAGTATCGTCTTAATATTGACTTTGGAGGCACGATACTGGCTTATTTGCTGGCATACTTAGACTAGAGAGATCATGTTGCTCTTGAGTCAAGTTCCTTCATTAGCTATAGATAAGGTTCAGGCATTGGCACAACCAAGAGGACAACTCCTCACCTCAACTAGATTGTAATTGTATCTTGTAAAATAAACTCAATCAAGCTAAGTGCAATGTGCAGTTGCTTAATATCCACAGAAGAGTTTAAGAGTGCTACTAGTTTCTCAGGTGATCTAGTTTGATACAGAAATTCATTCACCAGTAGAGTTAGTGGAACTGAGAGAATAAAGTCCATATGGACCTGAAGAAAGCTTAAAAACTCATGCCTAGTGAACTTCTGATGAAGTTGAGTGGATTAGGGTCAACTCAACCTTAGTCTATGATTTATAAAATGAAGATCTGATTTCTTAAAATAGGATAAAACTAGGAAGGATGCATTTTTGGTGGTTTTCTTGCTTTTTGAAAATATTTTTAGGGGAAATTTTGCAAAAGAGATTTTTTTTGAAAGAGTATGCAATTTTTAAAAACTATGCAGAAACACCCCCCATACTTATCAGAAATCATGTTCTCATTGTGAAGACAGGGTGTAGTAAGATGCTCAGAAGGGATGTGAAATGTAAAATGTATTTTTGGTTTTTTGTGAAGTGTGGAGGTGGACCCCCATACTTATCTAATGCAATGTAATAAAGAGAAGGATACAAAGAAAGGAAAATATACCTATGGGTGTGGACCCACAAAATGTTGTTGGTTTAACGTTCCAACTCGACGATTCAGCTTATCAAGAGTATCCAGTGTTACGTGTGAGTGCAAAAGCTTTATTCAGAAAACCCAAATGAAACTCTTGATATAATACGGATATCCTGACCCAGATGTGAGAGTGTGGTTGATGAATTTGATAAATGTGTGCTCTCATTAATACGGTGAAGACATTAATTGGTTGATGAATCAGAATGAGAGATGAATCAGTTTGATCTTGGATTGGATATGATGGGAGGGAAATGGGTGGACTAGTGAAGGGCTCATGGACCAGATATGATGTATTGAAGTTGAGCTCTACATGATCAAGAATTGATTCCTCCATGAGGTCCTCTGTATATTGTGATAAATCATTATTTTCCCTCAAATAATCATCATGGCTATCCTCGGTGGCATCTATTGTGAATTTAATTTCAGTTCTCTTCTTGATCCACAAAGATGATTCTTTCCAAGACATATGATTAGGAGATTTAAAGGCCAAGAGCGGGGGAATATTGGCTAATGGATGACTTTCTTCGATTATTTTGAGTAGTTCCTCGGTATCATCCCAAAAAGGATCAGAGAATAGAATCACTCTGATCAGACTCGGTAGTAGAAGATGTATTCATATAATCATCAACTGAATTGATTTGATCTTCTTTCCTTATGGTGGGGGTAATGGAATTGGAAGTTTCATCTTTGAACGAGTCATCGCAAAAAATCTTCAGCATATCATCATGTGTTGGTTGGAAGGGAGTTTTGGTGCATGAAGACGTTAACTCATTGTCTGATATGTCCTCCGATTTCAACTCTAAATCTGTACTTTCCATAATTGAAAAATCACATTGGGAATCAACATCAAATGGTTATCTCCTTTTGTTTCTTCTTCCCATTCAACATAAGTGCCATACTCAATTTCAACTTTTGTTTCAGACCAATCGATATCATTAATACATCGAGGTTCATAACTTTCAAAATCATCTGAGGAAGGATCAATGCTATCATCAAAATATGTCTTCATCTTTGGCATACCCAGGCCTGAAGTTAGTTTGAGATCAATATTTAGTGTTTCCCAGGCTTCATCTAATTCAAAAATTTCCCGATCAATGAGAAGACATGGTGGGGCTTCAAGTGCAGAGTCTAGATGAGACATGTCCTTATGAGTGAGTTGTGAGGTGTTCATACTAACCTCTAGAGGGTCTTTGTTGAGATGGATGGGGGCAAAATCATCAAGAATAACGCAGTTCTGTATCCATCCACAGTCCTCAATTTCAGAGTCACCAAAAGTAGGGGTGACATGATCCACAGGAATATTTTCATCATTGATTTTCAATTCCACTTTCTCATCTTCACAGTCAAAATGTGCCTTGGCAGTGGCCAAGAACGATCGTTCAAGTATGTTAGGTCTCTCACTTGGTGTATTGTTTTGATTGGACTTTTGTTGTGTTGCAGCCAAGTACTGAATGGCCTGGGTCAAAGCATCAAAATCCACAGCTGAGGTTGGTTGTGTCAGTAAGGGATCAATCACCTGTTTGGGCTGGGTGTGATTTTGGACCCAATGGACTGTGTCTCTGCTGCAGAGAAATAATGTGTGCTGATGGGTGATGGTCGGATGAGAGGAGCTATGGTATGTCAGATTGTCGCATTCTCTTCTCTCAAAAGTTGTAGCTGTTGGAAGATGAGGTCCATGGTGTTAGGTTTCTTTGCTCCCATGTCTCCTAGGTTAGGTGAATTTTCAGATTTCTCAGTCAAAGGAGATGGGTAGGGTCGTACTCTAAAGATTGTTGCAATGGATTTTTCAGAGACCTACGACCTAGCATACACAACACAATATACCAGACAAGTTGTTGATTCACCAACTCACACAAAAAATTGCTGCGGAAGCGGTTATCTTTTCGATTTTAGTTTAGTGATTCAACAAAAGTTTTCAGAGAAATTAGAGTCTTAAAGATGAGGTGGGTGTGGAAGATTGTCAGAAATAGTTGTCCTAATCCGGCTGGAGGATCCAGGGTGCGGTACTTAGATCGTGAGATCTGCTCTTCCCACAAGAACCTGTACCCAACGTGTCGAGGAGTTACGATTTCTCTCTGCATTCTCACGTAGCACCAGGGATTTTTGTCTCTATCCAAGGGTTCTATGTACTCATGATTTTTGTGTCATACACGTACATCAAAACAAGCAATCAGAATTTTTCTTGCTTTCTGCTCGGGCCACTGCAGTGGCCTTTCAAGCTTATCTTTTTAATATGATCAAGCACGATTTTGGTGGTCTTTGAATTAGATTATCAGAGGAAGAAGACCACATAGATGATGCAATCAAGAACTCTTTTTTTATTTTTTTCATTTTAATTCGATGCGCAAACACATGCACGGAATATAAATCTTACAATGCCTAAGTGAAAGAAAAGCTCACAGTGCATGCACTTTTAGTGCTAAATCCGTAATGTTTTGTCCTATTGATGGCGAGCTTTTCCGAGAGGGGAAATTTTTTTTCTACTTAGAACAAGTTACAAGTTTGCAAAAAAAATTGCATGGATTCTTCATTTTTTCTTTTATTCGGGGTTCAAGTACCTGAAATAAAAAAAATGCACGGAATAGAATATGGAAAACAAGTTGAAAGTGAAGAAAAAATTGCAAATGCTGCCTAGTCCCCGGCAACGCCGCCAAAATGTTGATATGAATTTTCGCAGTTTAAAAAGTTGGTTTTACCACGTCGTTGTTGTTCCATGAAAAACCGTAATCAAACAAATAAGATTACAACTACAAGTATGTTGGAAAAAATATGAGTTGTATAATGCATGTAGAGGTTCGTATCCGCAGGGACTAAGCAAACTCGCAATTTTTGTTCTTCTTTCAAACTCGATGCAAATTGATCTTTTGCGGTGGGAGAAAAATGATGAGAAAATGTGATCTACAGAGAAGGTATTTTCAAGAGCTTAGATTAACCAAATATGGATGTGAGTGTAACTAAGAAGAAATGGGGGTTGAGTCCTAATGTAATATTGGAAGATGAGATTTACTTGCAATATTTTTTAGAGAGAATAATGAAACATAAAACTTGCAAAGCACATACTTTCAAGAGAAATTAAATTTGAGAGTAGCTTACACCATAAGAGTTGTTCCTTCAAATTCAACTTAAACCAAGTAACTAAGATAATAAAAATTCATGCGACAAATAAGATGGGAAAGAAATGCTTCTCTATTTTATTCCCAAGTGAAGACGACGATGATGGCGGAGATGGGAGTGTATAGGAAGACGTGTGGGCTGATTGCACACACGAGTATGGAGCCGGAGAGAGAAGGTCGTCGAGGAGAAGATGTGTCGCAGCAGCGGGCTGGAGAAGTCGAGTCGCGCACATCGGCCTGCGAGTTGGAGGAGAAGGCAGCTATGCGCGCACGGGGGAGTGCGGAAGGTCGCAGCTGCTTGTTGTGAGAGAAGGGCAGTGGTTGGTCGAACGCCGGTGCGCAGTGGCGCGCTTGGAGGAGCACGACAAACTATATCTTCAGCTGCATGAGAGAAAACGAGAGAGAGAGAGAGAGAGAAAACAAGACAGAGGTGAAGTGAATGGGGAGGGAGAGGGAGTGGTTGGGAAGCCAAGTCCCCTTTTCCATTTGCATTTGTATCCTTTTTATAGTTACCATATATGGCTACACATGCACACATAAAGACAAGAATTAAATTCATCTGCATGGGAATTGCATGGGGAGAGAAAGCACGGACGACTACTTTTGCATGGGAAGAAGAGAGAATTTAAATGAATGGGAATTGTGTTTGTACGTGGGGCTCGATGTGCATGGGAAAGGGAATTGTGGTGCTCCATGTGCAACCAATAAAGAATGAGTATTTTACCTTCAAGCTCCTCTCCATTTCTTTCCAACAAAGTATGTGTAGAGCTAAGTTGGATGAAACCATGTGTAGGCTTGTTTGATTTAATTCAATGCACTAGATACAATTTTATTTTCCTCTTTCTATAATATGTGTGTGTGTGATTTGTTTAGTTTATAGTTTTGGTGTTTCTCTTGGATGATTTATAAATATTATCTCACCATAAAATAATATGTGAATCAACATCTAAAATTTTTTGCCAGATATATGATCTGTTGATTTATGCAATGGTTTGATCGATTTTATGTAACTATGATGGATTCCTCTGTTGTATAAATAGAATGTGAATTTATGCAAGATTGAAGTGTATACATCAAATACTAAGGTTGTTCTTCACATAATTTGATCATATTATAGCAGTATATAATGTAATCATCAATATATCATTAATTTGTCCAAATAATCATTCATTAATTTGCACAAAAAATTATGTAAAATACTTTACATTTATTGTATTTGATGGAAAAATATTAGAATAAAGGAAAGAAAAGAAAAAGAGCAAAGTTTCAATGACACTGAAGTGAGATTAGCCCCCGAGACTCAGTCATCACGACGACTTTATCGACAAGGAATAAGGTAGGGGGAGATTGGGTGGATAATTGTACGGAAAGCACAATTAGATCACTCTACAAAACAGGTTAATAATTACTTTTTTAGATCTACTTTATTCTTTATTATGTACATCTCAAATAAAGAAACTTTGTACATGAAAATTGTAGAAATAATGTAAAGAAAAATACAAAATTTATTTCATATAAAAATAATATGCAATGTACTTTTTATGCACAGAATAAAATCCTAAAACCCAAACTTCACAATAATATCTCCGAAATAAAACTTAAAATGTATCGAAATCACCTATAATTGCATATAACTTTTAATAAACTATTTAATGAAGGAGATTTCATATTTTTGAGTTAAGGTGTGAAAGTTAGGTTTTGGACCGTTATTGTACAACATAACTGAATAAAATTCATTTTATTTATTATTTTTATAATTTTATATTTTTATAATTGTTTAAATATTATTTATAATTCTTGTAAATATTAAGGCTAAATAAATCATAAAGAAATTATTAAAATAAAATATGTATACCTAGTACATAAATGAATATATAATACATAGACCTATGTAATAAACTTATCTATTTATTTCAGTATAAACATTATATCAGAAAAATATAATAAAAATATATTTAAGAACATAAAAATAATTCAAAAATATATAAATTATCAAATTAAAATAATAAAATTGGCAATACAAAATAAAAATAAATTATACAAAATATAGATGAAAATACCTATATGTACACTTGTAATAGGCAACCTCTAATAAAACACCTCAAAAAAAAACAAATAAGTATAAATGATAAAAAAATATAAGAATTTTTATTTTATAACCTAATAGTAATAAATTTAATTTCTATTTATATATTTTCCAAGGCATTTTTGCCTTAAATTTCCTAGTTGGTCCACGTAGACCCACCATGCGTACCCAGGTCAACTGTACCTACTCTCTCTGACTTCTATCGGAAAGCGTCATTTCTCCCAATTCTATACGCCTCCATTCATACCCATAACCCTTGTGACTTCTACCTTTGTGTAGCCATCTCATCCTTCATCCGCTCCCTTTATAAAATCCCCACTAACTCTCGATCGATCTCAATCTTCATGCCTCGTTCTTTGAGCCGCCTGAGCAACTGATTCAAATTACCACCCGACCTCCCTCCTGCTCTTGGAACCGTGTCTTGGCCGAGTTTAGACCTCTGGGAGTGCGTGGATTGACTCCGGTGACAGGGGAGTCTCCAGCACCCCCGTGTGAGGTACGATGAGGCCAGGGGGTCAGCTTCCACCATCTCCGACCGAAGTTGGCCGTGAGGTACATCTCACCATTTCTTGGCTTGAGGTTTGCATTTTCTCTGACTTATTTTGTTCTTTGTATTCACCATAGCCCTAGGAGTAGTTCCCCACCTTCGTTTTCGACCACCACCCAACCATTCACCTAATTCATCCCTCGCCGGAGCTTGCTCCGGTGAGTCTTTAGTCCACCACCGCTCCATCGCATTTTGCAACCAGGAGGTCGCGACAGTTTTCCTGCAAACCTCCTTGACTCTCTGTTTTGTAGGCCGAACATCCAAGGGCACTTGGAGTGATTTTGAAGGTGTGCCGGTGGTCCTTGGAGGCATCTTCCTCCTCCACCTCTGTCGGCGCGCTCAGGTGACTGCCACCCCTTTTTGAAGCCCCAAGCGAGTAGAAGATACCTGCAGGAGTCATCTTGGGCATTTTTGGAGCCTCAAGGACCTCGGAGGCGACCGATCAGGGGTGGGGAAAGTCGCCTTCACCGGCGTTCTTCCCTGTTCTTCTGACAGACCTGGCCACCTTTGATAAAGCCCGCCCCCAGATCTCGCAGCAACCGTTGTATCCCTCTTGCCCTCAGTTGTCCGATAATCATCTTCTTTCTAATCTCGACCGCAGGATCGCGAAGGGGTATTGCGCAAGGAGGGCGCGACGCGTGGCAAGTCATCAATCCTTAACCGGCTGATCCTCTAGAGATTTGGGTATTTTGTGCATATTCTCCCTTGCTCATTTTTGTATTTCATTTTAGGATATAATCTTTACTCTGTCATTTAATATTTTTGTAATATTTACAGCTAGAACCCTGTAGTTCTCATTATTGCATTTAGGTCCTTGGCCATGTTACCTCACGTGCCTACGCGTGTGAGGTCCGTGGCATTTGGCATAGGTTCCCCTGAGGGTTTGGATATTTAGGTTCAATCCATAAAATGTTATATGCAGTTAGAGATTTCTGGACATTTTGCAAGTTAGCCCTCCGCGTTTTTGAGAATTGCATAAAGGTCACTACCAGGAACGTGGTCGGCGCGTACGACCCTTGGCGATTTTGTAGGGATAACCTTGCGTTTTTGGTGATTTCTATTTAGTACAGAAAGTTTTCACTGCAATATAAATTTATCTAGAAAAATTTCACTTTGCCTGGGATGTTTTGGATATTTACATATATGCCCCTCTAGTAATGTAGTTTATCTTTATAGTCTCTATTTATTTGATGTATATATAAAACCTTAAAAATTCCCAAAAAATATCATTGTGTGCCTGTTGAATTGCTCTATCATGCCAGATTTTTAATTTTCATTTTTGTCGCATTTTATTATTTATAAAAAATAAAAAAACAATGCATTTTCAGCACTGTTTGCATTAGAAAATACATAAAAAATATAAAACTTTTTTTGAAAAATTCGAAAAAAATTATTTTGTATGTTTCTGTATGTTTTAACTTCCGAACAAAAATATAAAAAATACAAAAGAAAACCTCTAAAAATAAGCAAAACCCTAAAATATTTCATAAAAACTTAAAAATTCCACAAAAATCCTAAAAATTTAAGTTTTGTCTCTGAATTTCTTATTTTATTATCTTTACTTTAAAATTAATTTGAAGAATTTTTGGACTCTGTTTGATATTTTTCATTCTCATTTAGTTTCAGCCTTCAATATTGTTCGTGTTTTTAGTATTTTTTACTTTAAAAATGCCAAAAATTAGGAAAATGTAGAAAAATTACAAAACATTATCAAAACATTAAAAAAGCCCAAAAACATTTATTTAGTGTAATTTGGATACTATTACCTATTTATACATCTCTCTCTTCTCTCTTATACATATATATCTTATATGTATTATCTCTGTATTAAAAGAAAAAGAAAATACAACAATATAAAATATAAAAAGAAAAAACAAAATCATTAAAAATAAAAATCAAATCACAAAAATATAAAATCAAAAATAAATAAAAATATAAAATTAAAAACCCCACAAAATAGCATACTTGTAGACATTGATCATTTTCATTCTTGAGCTAGATTGCCTGATCTATCCTGCTTGTTCTCTGTGTTCGACACTCTACACATACTTGCACCTATACACAATATTCGTTGTAGAGTTATAATAAATTTTAGTCCGCACATTTCTTTCATTGCTTGATTTATCTGTTGTGGGTTAATTGTGACTTACCCGGATCTCAAGTGGTCGACTCAGTGACAAAGTTCCCGCTTTGTTTGAAACTTAAGACCGCCGATTTTCTGGTTAATCAGTGGTCTACAAAGAGATCAGGTGTGGCTCTATCCTAGTGTTCGGGCCACTCTCTCGTGCAAGCAAACCAAACAATGAGGGGATTGCTCTCCCAAGAGAGATTTTTAAGTGAAGTGTCTTTTAAATGTCAAGTATGTTTAGCAGTCCCAATTTTTTATTATCACTTTTTATGTATTTTTAAAAAAAGAAAACAACGCCTAACAAATTTGCAAATTCTCCTGATTATTTATAATCCAAAACAGGGGGAGAAGTCCGAAAAAAGTCGATTGCGCGATCAAACACAATGATGCATGCAAAGTAAGAGATGCATACCGTCGCCGACACTCTACATGTAGGATGAATCCACTGCATAAATTAAAAGACAGAAATAAAATTATCTATATGATGCAAGAAGAAAACAACCTTAGACGAGAAATTTCTACACGAGAAGAACGGTAGCTAGCTAATTAGACCAAGGTCCAGAGTTCAATCTTGGGAACCACTCGTGCCTGCCACAATGAGTCCTGCCAACACTATTGTGGTCTCACGACACGTGGACTCAAGCCTAATTAAACTAACTTTTTATTATGCTTATAATTAGGTCCAATTACGAACTATAGGCACAGGCAAATAGTTAGGGATTGGGTCCTAATCAATTACATCACAATCAAGAGAAACTCCTAAGTCTAGGGGCCAAATTCTCGAGAATCAAAATAAAAATAAAATGTGAAAAAAGCAATACTGACGAAAACCATTATGAGGTCCCTGAGCACACCGGTGCTTCGAGAAATAGAAACCCGATATGTCAAGTGTCCCAAGGTCCTGAATTATTACAAAATCAAATGAAATATTCTAACTACTCTCTATCACTATAACTACTCTCTCCCATCTTTCTACTCCTCCTCGAGCGCGAGTCCTCCAACCAAAATTTGTGAAGCCCCTCGAGCGGTCCCTTGCACAGAAACGAAACAAGAAAACTTGTCTAAGAATAGTTATATCAAATAGAGCTAGAAACAAGAAGCAAAGACAAAGAAGGAAACAAAGCTGAAAATCGACTACTAAGCCGTTCTCCCCCAGCAACGACGCCATCCTAATGAGTGGCCCGAGTAGTGAGCTAAGTGATATCAAAAGTCTTGCGACCTCAACCACTCAAGCCAAAACCTCCAATCAAGAAAACAGAGAGCACCAAAGCAAATCTATGAAACATGAAAATCAAGGCAAGCGGTCCTTGCTATTTATTTTAATCGGGTATAATTCACCAGGGTCGAACACAGGAGCACGAGATCGTCCTACGAAGTAGTCGAGAAATCAAGAAGAAGTAAAAATATTTGGTGGATTGCAATTTTTTGTATTTTCATTAATAAGAAATGAGAAAGTAAAAGCAAGCACACTACAACAATTTTTATTAAGGTCTAAAATACTCAAAATTTTAAATAAAAATATTTTTGTATTTTTAAAATATGCAAGTGTTTTTGGTGATTTTATGAAATTTTTCTAATTTTTATAAGATTTTCTTAAAATAAGAGAAGGGTAAAACAAGCAAACAATGTACAACTTGGAGAAAAAGCAACGTTAAAATATTTAAAGTGCCCCTAAATTCCTGATTGTAATTTTATGTGAAATTAGAAAACAAAAATCTAACTACATAACGTGAAAACACATTTTTTATATTTATGGAATTTTTATTGATTTTTATGAGGTTTTTAGTCTTTTGTAATTTTTAGGTGTTTTAAAAAATGAAGTAAAAGATGCTAAACAACAAGCACTCACAAATTTTGTGGAATTTTAAGTGTATTTTTCTATTTTTTATGGGTTTCTAAAATAGGAATAGAGGTAGTTTTTGGGGTTTTTGATTTTTAAAAAATACCAAATAAAATCAAATGCTCACAAAAATACCAAAAATATTACACAGTAGCAGGAGCTACTGTAATGTTTATGAATTTTTGGAGTAGTTTGTTATTTATTGATTCAAAACAACACACACAGTTTGTAGGGACTTAAATGCAATTATTTCAAGTTCTTCACTAGACAACAACAAGCTCAAAAGTATGGGGGTCTATGTAAAATTTCCAAATAATTCCAACACATGTGTAATACAACATTCAAAGGGGCATAAGAAGCAAATTTGGAAAAACTTCTCAATCAAACATCAACGTATCAAATATCCAGGACCAAACTTGCAAAAATACCATTGTTCACGTGACCAAACATGTGCCTACATACAGGGAGGACTTAAACGCAAATATCAGAAACACTAGGGACTAGAATGCAAATAAGTTCAACTATACTTTTATTTTACAGACTAAAACTAAAACATAAACAAATGCAGGGTAAAAGGGATATATATCTTGCTGCACGTGAGGCGCGTGTGAGGATCCACATGGCGACCACTGATGTGGCAAAGACATGCGGCTTTGATTGTGTCAGATGTTAGATCTAATGGTCCAGAACGGTCGAGGACGTAGGGAGCAAGTGGCTGTCAGATCTACATCCAACGGCCTGACTGGTATACTGTGCTAATGGTCCTGGTGGAATCTACAAATGTAGGGTTGATACAACGGTGATGGATCAACTTAGAAGACAACTCCTGGGTGGACTTCACCGGATCCAAGAAGAGATCCTTAGCCCCGATGATTGAAAGCATGTATCTACCCTTGTTAATTCGATCAGATTAATGGTCAAATTAATATTATGACGTTCGTTGTAGTTGGGTAAAAACGACTGATCAAAAACCACTTTAATTAATGTTCAATTAATCACGAGCGGCAGATTTATTTTACTTGGGCAAGACCAAGGTCGAACTCAGGGAGGTAGCTGTCTCCTTATGTAACTTTTAAGTGAATTCAGAGGTCGGATTTTCAGAAGAATATTTTGGTATTTTAGCAATTTTTATGAAAATTAAAAGCAAGACAAAGTGACTTCAGGCCACTTTTACAAGTTAAATTAAACATATGGGCAAATTAAGTCCAAAAATTATGAAACATGGCCAGAATGTAAAATGCAATGAAATTAAGCTACACTAATTTTTTGGATTTTTCTGACACTATATGAATTTACTACGAATTAAATATGAATGCAAGGCGATTTCTACAAAATCAATTTTAATAAGTACCAAAACACCGTATTTCCAGATATAAAAATTATCCTAGATAGATCTAAGTATAATGAATACAAGAAAATTAATAAACCTAAAATTCTATGTGAATTGGACCTATTAAAAATCAATTAATAAAATCACTAATTAATTTATTATGCTTAGTAATGCGTACAAATGTAAAGATTTTTGGGAACAATGTAAATTGAATTATTCTAAGTCTAATATGATTTTTTGATGATTTTTGGAGCCACAAGGAATTTAATACAAATTAAAAGGTACACAATGGGAAAAATAACGGAAAATTTCACCAATTAAATAATATTAAATTCCAAATATGTCACAAAAATGAGACACGTATCACATAAGATAAAGGACAAGATATCTACACAATGTAATTTTTATAACTTAAAAATATTACCAAATGGGACACGTAAACATGATGCAAAGACAAAGACCAAATGCAAATACATAAAATTAAATTGCTAAAATTAAACATGCTGATAAGGACTTAAATGCAATTACCTATAATGTTGGGGGCATGTGTGCAAAATGCCCAGTGAACACGAGCGCCTCGTGATGCTCCTAGCAGGGACTGATTTGTAAATTGCAAAACCTCTAGGGGCCTCAGTGTAATTTGCCCAGCCCGTACGTGAGAAACATGTGAAGTACTAGGCTCGGGTGACGTCAACGGCTCGGATGTCGGTTCGGGTGCGCAACAGGCTCGGATGTGGGCTCGGGACAACTTCAGAAGCTCCGAGCTAAAGGTCGAGGAGGAGGCTCGGAGCAGGCGACGTGGCACACTATGGACCACTCGATCGATGAGATCGAACGGCTACTGCAACTGATACGTGGTGCGTCTTGGTCTGCTACTGGATCCAATGGAGATCCAACAGAGGAAGATGGCAGCCAACATGGCATGATGCGGCCCATTGGATCGAGATAGGTCCAACAATATCTTTAGCTGGTGGCGATGCGACGTGGACGAACAATGGTCGTTAGATCCTCTTGATCTAACGGTCGTTGGCTTGCAGCGATGTGGTGCGATCAGAACAGTCCGATCATGGGGATCGGACAGTTGTTGTACTTCATTCTCCTCTGACCCATCGCCTCCTGTGGCGGATGTGGCTGGGCTTCGGAGAAGTGACCGTAGCTCCGCCGCCTTCTTTCGTGCTCGGTGAAGGGTGCTGGAGGCTTTTGTGCAGCTCATAAGGGTTGTGGAGGCGTGGTGGAATGTCCGAGGGTCTTAGCTGAGGCTAGGGCAGCCTGAAAGACGACGACGATGAAACTCGAGGGAGCTCCGAAGAAGCTTCCGATCAATGAAGGAGAATGTAGATGCAGGGGTTAGTTCGATAGCCGAGGCGTGCTGGGTGTTCGCGAGGTGAAGGCGAGTGCAATGGGAGGCCTGGTGCGATGTGAAGGTATATCGGTGGTGTTCCTCCGTCGTGATCGGCAGAGCGACGTTCAGAGGTACTCGATGAGACGTGGAGGATGAACGGAGATGTGCACGAATATGCCATCTCCGAGGCGGAGCTTGGACGATGATCAGTGTAAGGTGAAGTCGGGCGATGTATACTAATAAATTACGAGAAAGACGAGAGGGAAGAAGATACAGATCGGAGGAGGAGATGGAAGGTGCTACCTGGGAATGGAGGCTCGAGATGGAGTCTCCGATCGCCGCTCAAGGGCCTGTAGAAGCCCGAGCTCTAGTTGCTCAGTGGAAGGGTTGCTTGCACGGCGAAGCTCACCGTGGATTTTGCTGGAGAGGATCTCTGTCTTCACTCGGATTTAGGCCTAATACTGTCACTAATAGGTGGAGTCGAGCTGAAGGAACTCTCCTGCAAGGGCGGATGGGGTCGACGATGGACGGAGGTGGAGTATTATAGGTTGGACGTGAGGGTGTAGGTAAAGGGATGGCGAAGGTGGTGGAGGTCGTGGATCGACGTGGGTGAAGTTCATGGCGATTGAGGAGGTTGGTGAGGATGGGGGTATGAAATGGAGGTGATAGGAGACGGAGAGGGTGGCTGGAGTAGTGACAAAAATAGAAAGGGGGCGGTGCGCTTGCGAGGTGGGCGACGTGGGTACGGGACCTGCGGGAGGTAGATGACGACGTCTCTGCTGTTGGATCTCGCAATTTAACTGCTGAGAATTAGGTACGGGGCGGCTGGGATTAGATCTAGGGCTATGTGATCGAAGGGTGATGGTATCACCACGTGTCGGGCTGAGGGTGCGGTGCTAGCGTACGGCTGTGATGAAATAAGGCGCGTGATTGAACGGTAGAGGGAATGGGGGAAAAGAGAGGCTGAGATGGAGAAGATCGGGCGGAGGAGTAAGTGACGCGTGGCGACCTGTGGGAGAGGTGCTAGCAGATGGCCCTAATTGGATCTGAGCTTGATGGGATGGTCGAGATGAGTTGTGACTTGGATGGCCCAGATCAAGAGAGAGGGAAAAGGATCGGACGGCGGGCGGCTATGGGCGCGTGGTGCGATGTGAGCGGGCCGCGTGGCGTAATCAGAGGGCGCAATGTGACCTGATCTGGATTATCAAAAGAGAATATGGAATTAGAGAGAGAAGGAGGCCAAATTTGGAAAAACTCAAAACACTCGATGAGATCTACAAGTTTAAAGTGACCAAAAATGGAGATAATGTCAAATAAGATATAAAAATACAAGCATGCAAATATACATACATATAGTACACAAAGGGGCCCAAAAACCCATGTTTTGCATACGAGCTCCGATTTAAATGAAATTGGTCTCATTTTGAAGGTCTTTGAATGTGTATTGGTCTGAAAGTGAGTATACCTAGATCGGATGTTGTATGAGGTAGATATTTGCATTCTAAGGTCTGGAATCTCCAACTGGGTTTGGGGTTTTATTGGGTAATTTTTACAAGATAAAAACCATGCCCCTTTTCCTTGTATTATTAATTAGTAATATACATAGTATAGGTTTAGTTTTATTATCTTTGGAGGGGGTATAAAATACAGATAATGGAGATTATATAGGTGAATATTTACAGGTGAATTGGGCTTCTTATTTAATGCAAATATGGATGTTAAAATGCATATCTTATGCACGCATGTATGTATGCTAATTATGCAAGATAAAGGGAAATATGCTGCTAAATACTTGGGAACAAGACTCTATTTTCAACTTTAAGAGTGATGAATCACATATTCATCAATGGTCGATCCGGAAGCGCCGGATGAATCCTGGAAGGCTTCCGCGTCGACTGAATAGCTCTGAGGGAGACCGCACCGGTTGGATAGGCGTAATGATGACGAGGAACTGGAGCTACTCCGACGAACCTCAGATGGGTGCAATATGGGGTCTTCAGTGCAAGCTTTCATCTCCAGAGGTAGTTGGGACTCATGGCAAGGCTCTGGTCCTGGTTATTAGGGATAGAAAGCAAAGAAGCAACGTAGGACGGGGTTCGATCTTGGCGAAGGCAAGGGAGGAGATCTGAATCCTAATCTTCGACCTAATGGATGAGGGTTAGGGTGATCAGGTTGCGGAGCGAGATGGAGGGTGAGCGTGCGGTGAGATCAGAGCGGCTGGAAGTGAGTGAGGGAGCTACGATCGGTTGGTTGGAGCTAGCAGAGATACGGCGATGAGAAAATGAAAGATTTAATCGAAAGGACAAGTAGGTAAGATGAACGGGTTACCTGAAGGTCTGGATAGACTCCTGAGCTCCAAGTGAAGGGGGCGTCGGGGTAGTGGCCTTGACTGAGTTGCGGAAGGCAAGGGAGGCTAGTCGCGACGGAACTCTAGCCACGATGGTCGAGCTACGACGTTGCTGCACCAAAACGATCGCCAAGCGGCACTCCAGGCAACTGTCACTCCGCTGGAGGTGGCTAGGGTATCAAATGGGAGCGAGGCACGAGCTTCCGTCCTGGAGAAGAGGATGAGATATTAAATAGCATTCCTAGGAGGCTGGAAAGAACGGGTGAGGGTGCATGAACCAGGAAAGATCCGCGCCTCCCTAGGGATCCGCGAGGGTCTTGGATCCATGGGGAAGATGCGGGCAAAAAAATAGGGCGAAAGGTTGCACGACCCGCCCGAAAAACCATGAGAAAGAAGTCCGGCCACGCAGTTGGGTCGGATCAAGCTCTAGAAGAGGGGGTTGACCTGGGTCAATATTTCGACGTGGCCCAATCCGGAGCGGCGAGGGAAGAAGACAAAAACCGCTACATGAAAAAATAGCAAGGAAAATAAAAGATAAATAAATTAAAAATAGTAAATGAATTTAAATTAAAAATGAAAAAATTGAAAAATCTTTATTTTTTTCAAGGAATTTTTCCGTGATTTTTATTTATTTTTTTAAAAAATAAATTAGTCTATATACAATATAGAGTATTATATACATGTATATTATACCTATGTATTTTGTACAATTATTTTATTTTATTATTTTTACATAAATACCCCAATTTTATATTTTATTTATTTACAACATAATTTTTGGAGTACAAAATAAATTGTGTTTTATTTTTATTATTTATTTACAGATATAAAATAAATAGAGAAGGAAATATATATACATCTACTATGTACAAAGGAGAGAGGCTTATTTTATTTTCATTTTATTTTTTATAATTTTTGTTTTATTTTTTGGTAAAATATACAAGGACATAAAAACATATTTTTATTTTTGTTTTCGTAATATTCATTTACACCCATGATATATACAATATAGAGTAGGCTCTATCTCTCTCTACTTATTTTATTTGGCGATCTGGCCAATGCTTGACCCTCTCTTGGGCTGTGGGGTCTCTCTGTATTTATTCTAAATACATCCTTACTTTTTATTTTCATTTATTCTTTTATTTTTGCACAAATACATGCTAATTATGTAATATTAACAAATGCATGCATATTACTAAGTTATTGTATTTGCACCTATTTACATGATGCTTTTCCTAGATAATTAGCTAAAATAAAAGAATAAAGAGTGATGAACATGGATTCATCAACTATCCACTTGGCCGGACGAATGCAGTGCAATCTCTAATCAACAACTTCTCCATGATCTCCAACGAGCAGTTCCATGAGGTGTCGAATCATTTCCGTGCGCTCATTGACCAGTGTCCACAACATGATATCTCCAAGCCCAACCTAGTACAGAGTTTCTTTTGTGGGCTGACACCGGAGCTGCAGGGGCTAGTGAATGCTTCTTGTGGGGGCTCCTATTTTGCCAAGGACGAAGACTAGGTCCAGGCCATCTATGAGGAGATGACCGATAATTATACAATGATGTCTCAGACCTAGCTTAACACTCAAGGAAAGCCCTCACCTCATGTCGTGTCTTATCATAGGATATCACGAGTCGATGCAGGTCCATCCAGCTCTTCTTCTTCAACAGCTGCAGCACAGGCAGAGCCGTCGGTCGCTGATATGGGCATCATCAGTGAGAAGCTAGACCATATCGAGATCATCGAGAAGAAGCAGTACCATGGCATGACTCAGATCGATCAGTTGGCATGGACCCTAAGTGACTTGAAGACCCAAATCATGTGTCTCTAGGAGGCACAGACGGCTTCTCAGTCCCATCTCAAATCACGAACTGATCCTAGCAGCAGCAGCTCATCCCAGCACTCTTCCCAGTATAGACAGGTTCACATCCAGGCAGAGTCGTTCCAGTAGTTGCGACATCGATACCCTCAGCCACTCCCATCTCAGGACACTCAAATGGTCGTGTATCAGCAGGATCAGCCACTGGCAATTCTTCCTCCATCCCCCTACAAGCAAGAGTTGTTGATGGAAGTCAACGGGATTTGGAACAACCGACAGCAGCTCGGGATCCGTCGAGATCATCCCCGATTCAGGTGGTCGACTGGAGGTGCCTCATCTCAGCAGCAGCCTCTAGCTCAGGGTGGACAGTTCGACTAGCCACAATAGCAGCCCCAGTTCCCTCTCCAACCACACCAGTAGCCATCCCACTAATACCAGCTGGGTCCTCGTCCCTACCAGTAGGGACAATAGTGGAGGCAGCACAAGCAGCCTCAACAGTATTCTCAGCCTGCCCCTCAGCACTTCCAGCAGTCGTCTCCCTTTCAGCGAGGCGACCCGTCCGATTCTCATGGGCCAGCCTATGAGAATCCAGCTCTTGACGATCTAGCCTGCCTACTCTCAGACCAACAGGCATCCTTTAGACAGGAGATGGATGAGTTTCGCCAAGAGATGAGGGACATCATCAAGTGAAAGGCCGCCCTACCCGCTCAGATTGAGCCCAACCAAACAACCTGAAGAGAAATCTGAGCCGGTACAGTTCACAAAGGCCACCACTCCTAGTGATTTGTTGGGTGACATTGCTTCGTACACGTTTGATGCTAATTTATGTCACGTAGGAGAGGTAGGATGCCAACCAGTGGTGCCTCGTCTGAGTGACGACACCATGAGGATGTAGGGGCGCCAGACGAGGAGGGTAGCGGCACTAATGCCGCAAAGGATGATGATGACGATGGTGCTGACACCACTAAGGATGTTGATCCAGCCAACGTTACTGAGGCCATAGCTTCTCTAGATGTATAGGGTGGTACTGATGCCACTAGATTCCATGATGTTAAGCCAGAGTGCGGTGCTAATGCCGCAACACCTGATGTTGTGGGTGGTATTAAGGCCACCCCTTTTATTCCAGCTGTGTTTTCTCCAGTTTATGTACCCGAGACATTATGAAAAACACAAAAAACTAATAAAGGAAAGGTTTATTCAGCTTTGAGTCCATATGTGATGATTGATGATATTTGTATGGATCCCATGCTTTCGCAACAACATGAACCTTTTCCTATCCCTATATCTGAGGAGAGCCCAGTCATCCCCTTCCCTCAAGCACTTTGCTTGGCTAATGATAATAAAAGAGAAAATAAAAAAGAAGAAGCAGTTGGAGTTCAGCCAGCAGATGATTGATAGATTCCATATCCAGTTGACTCTACATGAGGCTCTTGAGCACATCTCCCTCTTCTAAAAGAATTTGAGAGAGAAAACCACTATCCGCAAAAAGAAGAGGAACCATTAGGCAGAGATCCATATGCTGACCTGTGCCACCTGCTTCACCATTTAGAACTGACTGTCAGCCAAGAGGCCAGATGCATGAGCTCCCTATGTCAGATGCCACATCCACGAGCAGAGATTCGACCGTACACTATTAGACAACGATTCTTCTATTAACCTCCTTCTGACAGTCTTACTCGACCGATTTGAGTTTGGCCCTCTTCGACAGAGCAGGATAGTCCTTCAGTTTGCTGATAGATCTGTTAAGAGGTCGAAGGGGTTGTTGAAGGACATGATCGTCACAATTTAGGGCCTAAAATTACCCGTGGACTTTGATGAATCCATGATTCATCGTCTTTATTCTTTTATTTTAGCTTAATTTGCTTAGTCAGACACCTGTAAATACCTACTAATTTCATGAAATTACCATTTTGCAAGCATTTGTTAAATATGCATTTAACACTTTTTATATTCAAAATAAAAGAATAAAAAGGAAAAGAAAAAGAAAAGAAAAATAAAGGATGTGTTTATAAAATAAATGCAGACTGACCTGAACCCTGAGAGAAGGTCAAGACTTGACCTGATCGACCATGAATAAAGTAGGGAGAGATAGGGTCTTTAATTAAAAAAATCCAAAAATATTTTATAAAATTTTCCTTGTATATTTATATAATACTTATACTATTTTATTTGTAAATAAATTGACCTCAAATTAAATATTTTTGTACACAAAAGTTGTAAATAAAAATGTTTTTTAAATAATAAAAATAATTTCAAAATAACATAATTTATAGATTACAAATAATTACACTCAGAAAAAGCCGTAAATTGAGAATTGAAAGACCAATTTCGGCTTCATACGAACTCAAATTGAACCAAACTCACTTCAATTATAGTCAAAATTAAATTAAATAGGCGAGTAGGAGGAGACGAGGCGGACACCGGGTGTTGCGATAAGATTGGCGGTCATGCATTTGTAGGATATGATTTCATAATTTTTGGAGTTACGGTTGAAAAGTCGGTTTTCTGACGTGTTTTGTGCAGTTTTACCACTTACTTGTTGTACATATTTATTCATATTTATTTTGTATACATAATGCACATGATTGTAAATATCATCTTCATTAAAAACAAAAAAATAAAAAAATAAAAATTATTTCCTTATTTTTACATGTGTATATTGTATTATATGTACATAATATTTGTATACAACTAATCTCCTTACATATAAATCACCAAAAAAGTAAATATCTAACATTAATGAATTTAATTTAATTATGAAAATTTTATTTAATTGTTTAATTATTTAATTATTCATTTATTCATCTGTTTATTTGAAAACATACCTTGTATATAAAGATATTATTCTATACCATTAACAACCACCATTAAGGTGGCTAATTGTAAATTAATTAATTAATTTTATTTATTTTTGAAATTCGTTATTAATTAATTAATTTAATTATTTTATTAATTCCACCACTAATAACATTTCTTAAGTGTATATAACTTCATTTTTGATTTTTTTTTCTTCTCTTTTTATTTGCTCCTTCCTCCTTCATTATTCTTTGATCAATCTTTGGTGGAGAGGAGCCCAATCTCTGAAAGCAATCTTTTCGAAGAAGGTTGTCCAGCCTCCGAGCCCTCCGACGACAAAGAGTTGACCCTCGTCACAGGATATCCGACCCCAAGGTGAGATCCAATTTTTCTGTCGTTTCATTAGTGTAACCGTAGCATAGTTTTTATTTTCATCAAGCTCGTAGATCTAGATCCATAATTGTCATCACTAATTTTTATCCTTATCACATTTCTGATCCCACACCGATTTTCCACACCATTTTCTCTATCTCTACACATTCCCATTCTACCTCGCACAATCTATCAACTCTGGTCACGCACGGTGACCGAAAAATTAGGTCTAGCTTCCATATTAGAAGATCCACATTCGCATCCTATATTATAAAAAAATTAAAATAAAAAAATATATAGTTTCTTTTATCTCTAACATTTATTTTACAGTAAAATTTAAAAAGATAAATAAAAAATTTTATTTCGTCTATAGTTTCTACTTTAAAAAATAAAAAAATAAAAAAGGTTTATATTATTTCTGTTTACAGTTTTTAAAAAAGAACAAAAAAATAAAAAAGGGCATATGTAGCAGGTCGGCGGAACGCCCTCGCAACCCCCAACGGTAACCACCCGCGCCACCGCCGCCTCTTACGGCACCCCACCACACTCCAGCCACAAGCGGCCATTTCCTTGACCGCGCCACAACCGAAGCAGCCCCGCGGGTCGGCCCGCACCTCGCCGAAAACTTCCAAGCGCTGCCCACTAGCGCGGCGTCACCGCCAATGCGACGCCGCCGCCCGTGCCCTCGTTGTCGTTCTCCCTCCATGGCGCTAGCCCCAACAGCGCCTCCACCATGCTCCGCTGGCAAATCCCCCTTCCAGATTCAATTCAGACCAGCGGCTGCTGCCCCCCCCCCCAATGTGCCCTGACTTCGCACAACCGCCGAGCCCAGCCCGATTGTTCATTGCATTTTGTTGCCATTTGATATTTTAAAAAAGTTCAAAAACAATGTCTTTTTGTCTACCCAGGCTCTAGAAAAATCATAAAAATTCAAAAATTTGCCTAAAAATTCCAAAAAAATACTATAGGTGTATTTTACTGTCTTTTAATTTCAATCCGAAATTTCCGTGCATTAATCGTTTATAAAACTCGAAAAAATTGCAAAAAACTAAAATATTATAAAAATTGTAGAAAGATCTAGAAAAATCAAAAAATTTTGATTCAAGTCTTTGTGTGTGGTTTATACATTAGCATAAAAATAAGCTACAGGAATTTTGGGCACTTAAAGTATTTTTAAGTTGCAAAATACTCATGGTTGTGTATTGTTTACCTTTATTTCCCCTGTTTGATTTTAAAATCACAAAAACATCAGAAAAATTTGAAAAAAATTACCAAAATTGTTTTAAAATATGCAAAACATAAAACATTTTCTCTTGATTTTTCTAAGCATTGTTGGGTATTTTGAAAAATACAAAAGAGTGTGGTGTGTGTGTTTCTATCCCTTTGTGCATATTGTTTCTAATTTGAAAATTTTAAAAATTGAAAAATAAGAAACCACTAAAAAAATTTATCTTCGAAATTTGACTGCTAAGTTATTAAATCGTGCCCATTGCTAAATCTCTTGTTTTTCATTGCTTGATTTCTTTAAAGTGGCTTAAAAATAAATTTTCTCATTGATGACGCTTGGTGATTCGGGTCCCACCGACCCTTGATTATTTACATACTTAACCCGAGTTGTCAAACGCATCATTAGAATGGTATCGTTGCCGGTGAGCACGACTTAGCAGTCATATTTCAACCTTTCTTGTCTCTTCATATTATAACTATTTTCTAACCTTCTCTTATTTGCTTTTTATGCTAGGGACTACGTGGAGGACGAGTTGGAGTCTTTTTGGAGGACTCGTATAGGAGGTGGAGCAGAGAAGAGAAGAAGATAGTCATTTTATTTAGAGAACAATTAAGTGTCATAATAATTTAGATACTTGAACTCTTCTGGACTTGGACATTATTCAGGGTATGTTTCGCCAAGTGCCAGTGCAGTTGGGAGACCTCGCTGCTGTTTTCACGTTTTTGATTTCACCGCCATAACTTTCTATTTGATTATCGTGGATTTAGGATTTTTGTTGATTATGATGTAGTCAACTAAGGCACAACACCTAATTACTTGCATGTACCTATAAAATGTAATTATACCTTGCTAAAAATTAAATTGAAAAAGTTAGCGTAATTGGATTTGAGACCACGCACCGTGAGGAGTCACATACAACGCTAGCAGGACGCGTTGTGGCGGGCACTGAGTGACTCCCAAGATCAGACTCCGGACTTGATTCGTTTAGCAAACTATTATTCTTCACGATCAATAGAAGCTCCTCGTCTAAGTTCGATTTCCTCGTGCATCATATAGTTCGTTTACTCTCCTCGTCTAAGGTCGATTTACTCGTGCATCATATAGTTAGTTTACTTTATGTATTTAATTTATACACGGATCATATTGCATGTAGTGTGCTAGAGTAAGATACACATTTCTATCCATGCATGCATCATTGAGTTTGACCGTGCATCAACTTTTTGGACTTCCTCCCCCTATTTTTGGACTCAAAATAATCAAAGATGAAATTGGAAAGCTCGTTAAGCATTTTTTTGAAAAAAATCCAAAAATCAAAAGATATACCTAGGACTGCTAATTGAACTTGACCATTAAAAATAAATGTAATTGATTCATCATTATTTTGGGAGAGCAATCCTCTCATTGCTTGCGCTTGTAATTGCTCACGTACACACTAATGAGCAATGTCCAAATTTCTTTAAAGCCTCCTAAGTGTTTGTATAACTTTTGTCTGATCACTAAACTCTAAAATTGAAAAGATAAAAACCAAACTCTCACGGTCAGATTGCGTTGAGTTGGTGAACTGAAGGTTTGCTTTGTGTTCGGATGTCTTTGGTGTGAGTTAGTTACGCTCATCTTCCCTAGATCATTAGTAGTCACCTTCTATCTCCTTTCTTCTCCTTTACTCTGTTCCTACTATCCCACCCTCCCTCCCTTCATTTTCATCTCATCATGATGGGCCACACCCCATTTTAGTCGGATTTTTTGGCTTCTTCATTTCATGCCCATCATTTTCGCCTGCTCTCTTGGGAGATCAAAACTCCGACCAACATCCCATCTTTTCCCTCCTCATTCCCACCTTTCCATGGACATAGAGATCCCTAAATCTATGAATGAATCTAATGATACGAAATTCCGATGAAGACGAGATGGAATAATTACGCAATGGTCATTGTTCTCAACCAATCGATTCGATCAACGAGAAAAATCTGTAACCCACTTTAAAGAAATATCAAGCAATGGAATGTAAGCGGTTTTCGCTATTTAATTTTCCAAGTATAGCGACCAGGGTCAAACACAAGGAGCACAATTTAAAACTTAGCAGTAAAATTTCGAAGATAACTTTTTTGTGGTTTTTTTTTATTTTTTTTCATTTTTTATTTTTCAAATTAGGAACAATATGCACAAAGGGATAAAAACTACATACACCACACAATTTTTTGTATTTTTCAGAAAATCCAAAAATTCTTAGGAAATTACAGAAAATATATTTTTGGGTTTTACAGATTTTGAAATATTTTGATAATTTTTCCAAAATTTTCTGGTATTTTTGTGATTATATGAAAATCAAACAATGCAAACAAAGGTAAACAATGCACAACCAAGAGTATTTTGTAGCTTAAAAATACTTTAGGTGCCTAAAACATCTAGAACTTATTTTTATGTTAAAGTATAAACAATTATCTACAAACAGAGACTGAAATCACAATTTTTTATTTTCTAGAATTTCTACAATTTTTATAGGATTTTTAGTTTTTCATTATTTTTGGGGGATTTATAAATGATTAATGCATGAAAATTGAATAGAAATTAATAGAGAATAAAATACAACTATGGTATTTTTTTGGAATTTTTAGACCAATTTTTGAATTTTTATGATTTTTCTAAGTTCGGGCAGCGAAAAGACACTATTTTTAATTTTTTTTAAAAGTCAAATGATGATGAAATGCGATGAACATATTATACAATGATCAAGGACATAGCAAGAGCATACATAATTTTTTGTAAAATTTTTAGAGTAAAAAAATTATTGAATAAGAAAACACATGCAATTTAAAGTGCAATTATTTAAAGTTTTTGCCTCAGAAATTCACAAGAAATAAAGGATGAGGCTAATAATGCAATTTACCTAAATTTTTATTGAAAAATCTGGGCCTGTTTGGTTGCTGGGTTGGACTGGGTTGGGTTGGGGTACACCGGTGTTCCCCTCCTTCCAACCCCCTTCCAACCCTCTCAATCCTCCTCACAGTTTACTATTCACAGGGGTACAATTTACTATTCACAGGGGTACCCCAACCCAACCCAGTCCAACCCAGCAACCAAATAGGCCCTTAGGGTTCGTTTGGATCCTTTGTCTTCACAAAATGGGGGGGTAGGGGGAAATGACCGCCGCCCTCCCTATTTCTCTAATCAGATTGGCTGCAAAATCGAGCGTGACGGTTGGCTCTCGGAGCTCGTAGGTGGTGCGGGCTGGCGTACATCGGCGGCAGTGGTGGATCCCAATGTGGGCAACAGTGGAGGCGCCACATTGGGACGCGTGGTGGTAGTGCGCGGGTGGGGCGCCTGGCCGTGCAGACGGGAACGCCCCCCGCACTGGGACGGTGATGACAGAGCCCTAGGGGATGCGTTCGGCAGGGGGAAGTGTGGAGTAGACACGGCTACGCACGTCACATAAAGGGTGGACGTAGTGCGATGCTTCAGGCACGGGTAGGGGCCGCTGGCGGTGTGCTGGAAGTCATTCGGTGGAGCGGGCGCTGGGCCAGAAGGCGCGCCGCGGCGGCTCGCCGTGCGTTGAGGGCGCGACGACGGGCAGATGCCATGGCTGCCTGTGGGCGGTGACTATTTTTTTAATTTCCTTGAAAAACAAATATTAGAGATAATATATATATTATAAAAAATAGGATGTGTGAACGGTTGCAGATCTTAACGAAACAGGAGATAGATAGGGATCTCCGAGCACCGTGCGTGGTCAGAGGTGATTGGTCGTGTGAGGCAGAATGTGAAATGTGAGGATCGGAAAATGAGATGATAATTGGATTTGGAAGTGAAATTTGGAGATGGATATTTTTTTGGGATTTTAGGATCTAAATTTTAATCACCAAATCAAAGCAAAAAATAAGTCTAAGATTTATCTTAGAAAAACAATGGGAAAGAAAATGGATTTCACCTCGGGATTGGATATGTCGTGATGGCCTCGACGAGGGCTGACTCGTTGTCACCGGACGGCTCAGAGGCTGGACACCCTTCTTCGATAAGATTGCTCTTGGAGATCGAGCTCCTCTCCACCAAAGATTGACCGGAGAATAATGAAGGAGGAGGAAGCCAATAAAAAGAGAAAAAATCAAAAAGGAAAGTATATACAAAAGAGGAAGGTATTTAATAGTTGGTTAATTTAAAATGTATTTTAGAATTAAATAAAGTAAATAAATTAATTTACAAAAATTAATAAGCTACCTTAATGGTGGTTATTTAAGGTATAGAATCATATCTTTATATAGAAGGTATGTTTTCAAATTGAATAATGAATAAATTATTTAAATAAATAAATAAATACAAATTTTGTAATTAAATTAATTTATTTAATTTTTTTTAGATATTTAATTTTTTATGATTTTTATTTAAGGAAATTAGTTGTATACAAATAGTATATACGTATAGTAGAATATACATATGTCCAAATAAGGAAATAAATTTTAAATATTTTTTTGATTTTATTTTTAATGATGAAGATAATATTTACAATTATGTACATTATGTATAAAAAAATAAATATGACTAAATACATACAATAAGTAAGTGGTAAAACTGCACAAACCACCCAAGAAAATCAACTTTTCAATCGTAACTCCAAAAATTAAGAAACCACAATCATATGAAAGATAATTACATTATGTATAATGGAAGTGAGTTTGATTAGTTTTGAGTTTGTATGGAGCCGGAATAGGTCTTTTAATGATTATTTTACGGCTTTTCTGAGTGTGATTATTTGTAGTCTGCACATTATTTTATTTTACAATTATTTTTATTATTTACAAAATATTTTTTTACAACTTTTGTTTTCAAAAATATTTAATTTGAGTCAATTTTTGTAAAAATAAAATAGTACAGGTTTTATAAAAATATACACGGAAAAATTTACAAAATATTTTTGGATTTTTGAATTAAAGACCCTGTCTTCCCCTACTTTATTCCTAGTCGATCAGGTCAAGTCTTGACATTCTCTAGGAGTTTGGGTCAGTCTGCATTTATTTCATAAACACATCCTTTATTTTTCTTTTCTTCATTATTCTTTTATGTAAGTACAAAAAGTGTTAAAAATGCATAATTAACAAATGCATGCAAAATAGTAATTTCATATAATCAGTGGGTATTTACAGGTGTTTAACTAAGGAAATGAAGCTAAAATAAAAGAATAAAGATGATGAATCGTGGATTCATCACCCCCATCATTCTAAGACGTCCATTCTTGGCCACAACCAAGGCAGTGTATGACCATGATCGTGGGAAGGTATACTTTTGCGTCGAGGGCGAGAGTATACAAACAGAGACGATCAATGAGTGGTGACTTGCCCTGATAACCCGGGTTAAGTAATATCTAAGGGTCATTGCGACCTGAATCGCGAGGCTCGATCAACAGGAAAATTAAGACCACAAATAGGACAATCACAAGCACAAAATCTAATGTAAGCGACTTCTGCTATTTATTTAACCTAGTATAGCAACCATGGTCGAACACAAGAAGCACAAAAATGTACAAAGTAGTCGACAATCAGATGAAATCATAATATATTTTTGTGGTTTTTTAATTTGTAATTTTTTTTATATTTTCTAATAACAAAACAAACAGAAAGATAAGACAAAAACAAGTTCCAACAATTTTTATTAGGATAAAAATAGAAAAATTCAGAAATAAAACTATTTTTACGTTTTTTACATATGCAGATGTCTTTGGTGATTTTATGATATTTTTCTGAATTTTATATGATTTTATAAAATTGAAACAAGCATAAAAAACAAAACAATGTACAACCTGGATCATAGAGCAAATTTAAAATATCAAAAATCCCGACACGTCCTGGTTATGATTTCTATGACAAAGTAAATAAAAATACCTAACTAAATCAACTAAAATCTCATTTTTTTTAGAAATTTTAATGATTTTTATAGCATTTTTACTATTTTGTGATTTTTAGTATTTTTATAAAAGATAATGCCACAAAAATGATACTAGAGTGAGAACGCAATACACAAACAAAAAAGAATTTTTAGAAAAAATTTTAGACCATTTTTATATTTTTTTAGTGTTTTATAAAATAGACAGACACATTTTTCAGGGTTTTTTTATTTTTAGAAAATCTCAAATAAACTTAAATTGAGTCACAAAAATTACCAAAAATATTACATGTTAGCAATACTTAAGGTAATTTTTGTGGAATTTTTGGAGTAAATTTAGTAATTATTTGATTAAAAAGAAGAGACACATGTTGTGGGGATGTATTTGCAATTATCCTAAAGTTTCCAACGCAAACAATAACACATACAAAAAGTCCAAGGGTATTCATGCAAAAAGTCCACACAATATACATACATGGCGATTAAATCATGCATGGGGGTATTTTTGCAATTAATGTAAACCTTTCATTTAAAATATAACAATCAGAAAATGTAGGACAATATATGCAAATCACCCAGAAAATCACGTAGATGTGCACGCGTATTCAAAGATTTAGAGGACTAAAGTGTAAATACTAAAAACATAAGGACTGCTATGCAAAAAGTTTGAACTACAACTTTATTTAACAGACTAACAAGTTAAGCATAAAAACTGCAGGGAAGTAAATGTAAAATACCCTTCGCAGGGGCACGTGACATGCACAGTGTTGGACATGTGAGCTCACGGCGGGCCATTATGCGATAAATGTTATTGCGAATATCATTCCCTGATCTGAAATGAATAATAACTAATTTGCATAATAGGTCCCTTAGTACAATTAGGGTTATGTACCATGGCCATCTTAATAATCATACAGCTGTTGATTCAACTATTGAGTCATAAAGGCTGGTGCTTGGATGAATATCTAAAGGGTTAGATTGAGGACTCATCAAGCACCGCCAAATGATTATTAAGAGATGATCTCCAGCCTGAGTAGGAGATGGCAATCCTTTCTCAGTTAGGCTGATATCTGACCGACCTCTTGATACAGGTCCTCTGCATAGGAATAGAGATTTGAGGTGTCAGATTGGTTAGGTCAAAGAGTTGACTTAACAAGATCGAGATAACCAAAGTCCTATATCGTATGCTGTCATGATACATGCACACATCCTCTGACCAGAGACAGATGTGTTACTATATGTCTGAATATGTACATTTGGCAGACCAATAGGTTGATGACCTAATCAAGGTCTATACACCAGTGCGCTGGTGTGCATGTAAGGGCATATGAGTAATATGATCTCTCAAAAGGATCATACAGGTTCAGTTACTGAACCGGAAGACATGAGCTCACTCATGAGATATTGGGAAGAACCAAATTCCGTGCACGGTCGTCTCGCTTTGGAAGCTTGACTGAATTTTTAGGTTTGGTATATACTTTTGGAAAGTATATGATCAAGACCTAGGTATGATATATGCTTTTGGAAAGTATATGATCAATACCCGCTCCCAATGATCGAATGAGAAACTTACTGATAAAACCCTGAAGTAGACAATGTTAAAGTTGATCTAATACTTCGGGTTTATTTTGGGTCTTCCAGTATGCAGGATGTACAGGTATTTGGAATACCTGAGGGTGATGTGATCATAAACGATTGTATAACCATGATGCTTCCATTCCTATAGAGTGATGAAACAGGTTTGGATTTTAGTGACTCCTCTCAGTAGAGAAGTAATCTGATCTTGGTCCAAATTTTGGACATGATCTGAATGTGATTCAGATGCAATGAGAAGATTAGATTTGCGGTCTTGATTTAATTAAGCATCTACGGGAGGCTTGAGATCTGGATTTGAGATGTGATATCAATATACAAGTCACTAACGTGGAACAATACAATCACCATCTCCTTATCTCCATGTATCTTCGGAGAAAGCACATTATCCTTGAAAGAGTACAGGATGATTTCATTGTTGATATTATATATCCGAGCATTCAGAAAATTGATAGCTAAATATGATTTAATTATCATGAGTAATATGAATTTGATTCATATTATAAAGAGAGTTATCTAAGATAAGTAAACGATGTAATTATCAAAGATGTGAATAATGTGAATGTGATTCATATTATTTGGGCACATGAGAATAAAGATCCAAGATGATTAAATGTGATTTAATTATCGTGGATATGAATAATGTGGATAGCACTATCTATATCAATCATATATATATATATATATTAAATATGATTTATAAATATAAGAGAGAGCTAATTGTAATTTACATTTTTAAATTAAATGTTGATGTGAATTGGATTCACATTGAACAATTAACTGAAAATGTAATTGACATTTTTTTTGGGTTGTGAATGTGATTCACAATTTTCCAATGGCAAGATTGTAATATTCACAAAATAATTATGAATTATTTTGTACAATAATTTACAACAAGTATTATTGTAAATCTTGGAGATTTCCATGGAATAATGTAATCTCATGAGATATCATGAGATTACATGAGTTTGCCACCAAATCCCATATTATGGAAGGAGGCAATCTTCATTCCATAAGCTCCATACTTGATTGATTTAATTTGGGATTAAATCATATTGATTTATCAATATATATTTAGTATAAATTAAATTAATTGTTGTTGGTTTTTTACCATCAAAATCTTGGCCGTTAAAAGAAACACAAATCAATGTAAGCCATTGGATTTGTGTTGTCCCATGGATTGCGATCCATGGATCCCAAAATATTATAAAGGGAGAGGCACCACTTGCTCTTCTTGGTTACAAGAACACAATGAGAACATAAGGCTCTCTCTCTCTCATTCTCTACATGCCCTCTCTCTCCAATATGGTCATCCACCATGGATGCCCTAGAGAGAGTCTCCGTCGTCGCAGCATCGTCGTCATGCTGCTGGATTGTTTGCTCGTGGATCTTCGTCTAATTTGGCGCACCTTGCCCGTGAAGAAGACGTCGTATCTCGTGGGACGAGATCAGGAGATTCACTGCTTGGATCATCAACATGGATTGCAAGGAGCACACGTTTCATCAACATGCTTGCAAGCGTCTCCTCCGTCGGATCGGACTTAAGACAAGAGGTCTCTTCGTTTAGAGACTCGATCGCAACCACGCTTTAAGAGGTAATCCTATTACTTGTTTGTGGTTTAGATGAAATGATTCGAGAAGTGGTCTTGGATCATGTGGTTTCGTCACATAATTTTTTATTAATTTCCGTTGCATCGAGCAACTAGAGCAACTAGTTGCTCCAGATCGCATACGATGTGATCCTCATGCTTCCGTGATGCGCTTAAGCATCTTGCCATATCCTTCATGCAGGTGGTGTCGTGGGCGTACGACTCTGATTGTTGCTGGAGCAGATCTGACGATGCAGAGAATGTTCCCCTACGTGCAATCAGATGCGTCAAATCTGACGACTGAAAAGGCTACACGATCAGCGACTAGGATTTGATATGGTGAGTGCATGTTGATCCGACAGTGGGCAAAGATGGAAGAAGAACACCCTCCGGTCGAGCTTTGATCGACAACTGGAGGAGATCCACGAGGCAGATGACCTTGCTGAGGAGTGCTGGAGGGACGTAAAGGTGGTCTGCATCTGGAGATGAGCTCCAATGCGTCAGATAACGGTCGGATGGTTGTGTAGGTGTGTAGTTGCATGGAGCTGCTTCGCCCTAGCAAGGAGGGGACCAAAGAGGGTCTTCTATGCGCTAAGTGACCTGCAGAGGGTGAAACGCTCAGAGACGCAGCTCCGGTATGGTTTATTGCTTGTTAAAGAAGGGAGAAGCATGGAGGGGATGGAGGTCGATCTCCAACGAAGGTGGAAGGAGGAGATCTGGTCCTTAATCTCGACCTAAGGGACGAGTGCAATGGTGATCAGGCTGCGGTGCGAGGTGAAGGGTGATGCGTAGATTCGATCGAAATGAGTGGATGCAAAGGACGGGGCTCTGACCAGCTGGTCGGAGCATATGAACGTGCAACGGAGGTGGATGAAGTGGATGAATCGAACAAAGAATTGGATGGGAAATAAAGGGTACCTGAGGTTCTAGATGAACTCTGGAGCTTCAACCGAAGGTGGGAGGTGAGATTGTGGTCTCGACCAAGCTGTGGAAGGCCAGAAGGCTTGTCAAGATGACGCACACCGACCACGAGGCTGAGCAATGTGGATGCTCCACCAAACTTCGATCTGAAGTGTCCCTTAGGATGTTGCCACTCAACCGGAGGTGGCTAGGGCTGGAAGGAGGACTAAGGCATGAGTTAGGGCACTTTGGAGGCAGAAGACAGATTATATAGGCAGCTCATGGGTCTAAAAGGACCAACAAAAAGCGCGAGACCCGAGAGCGATTCAGATCATCCAAGGAGTCCATGAGGATCACGGAGGTCCAGGGAATCAAGGGTCTAAGATTTGAGGAGAGAGGATCTCAGATTTGGGGGGAGAAATCAGAGAAAAAGCTCCGACAATGGGTTTTCGACCCGACCTGAGCTAGGAGGGGGCATTGACCGGGGTCAACAACTTGGACCAATCAGAAAATAGAAATTTACATAATATATATAAATTTAATAAAAAAATAGTAAATGACTTAAAAATAAAAAGTGTATAAAATGAAAAATATTTAATATTTTCAAACTATTTTCTGTGATTTTTATTTATTTTCATGAAAAATAAATTAGTTTTTATACAATATAATGTATTATATACATGTATAATATACCTATGTATTTTGTACAATTAGTTTTATTCTATTAATTTTACATAAATACTTCTATTTTGTATTTTATTTATTTATAAGATATTTTTAGGAGTCTAAAATAATTTTTATTTAGTTTTTATTAGTTATGTACATGTATATAATAAATAAGGAATGTTGTATATATACATGTATTTTGTACAAGTGAGAGATGATTTTATTTTAATTCTTATTTTATTTTTCTGATTTTTAATTTTTATTTTCTTTTTAGGAAAGAATACAAGGAGGTAAAAATAAAAAATTATTTTTATTTTGTAAAAAACAATTATTTACAGATATAAGTTCTATATATACAATATAGAGTAGGCCCTATCTCTCTCTACTTATTTTATTTTACGATCAGATCAAAGCTTGACCTTCTCTTGGGGTTCGGGTCACTCTGTATTTATTCTATATACCTCCTTACTTTTTCTTTTCCTTTATTCTCTTATTTTTGCACAAATACATGCTAATTATGCGGTATTAACAAATGCATGCATAATGCTAACTTATTATATTTACACCTATCTACATGATGCTTTGCCAAGATAAATAGATAAAATAAAAGAATAAAGAGCGAGAAACAAGGATTCATCACCCCCATATACTTTACCTTTGCTAATCCCTTAGCAAACACTTATTTGAAAAAGAAGTGAGAAAGGAAAAGAAAAGAAAAAGAAGGAGAATCAAGGTTGATCATTAAACTTGTCTTCATTAAATTGAAATATGGAGCTCAGTCAGACCTTTGGATTATTAGTTTATCGGACCCTTATTTGGACCTAGGCTTAAGACTCAACATCCTCTAAGTTCCACCAATATATGGTCAAGACTCCTCAATAATCCAGATCAGAGCAAGTCTACATACACAAACTCTAATGACCATGAATCTTTTTTTGTACGGTGTAAGGGATATGTATCTCCCCACCTCAGAAATGACAAAAAAGCAGCCCCCCCCTTAATAAGGTAACTCTAATGCCCTAGTCCAGCAGCTCTTTCCTCAAGGAGCGAGGTATTCCCTTCTAAGTTCAAGTACAACCGGTTCAAGAAGAGGGGAAAAAGAGAATGGACCATGACCAGTGTAGCCATGTATCCCTGGGAGCCTAACAGGTGTAGCTAAGTCTTCCGCTGCAAGCTTCATGAGATGAGAAGGTGTAACATAAGCTTTACTTTATTTGACTATATACACTCCGATAGGTATTTTATTTTCTATCAGACTTGCCACTTTGTTGGAGTTTTTCTTTCTTTTGCACATTTTTTTGATATGCATATGTACAACATATCTACATGGTGCAACATATATACATAAGGACTTTTTCCTCTCGAGTCAGTAGACTATCCCTCTTTTGAAGCATTATTGCAATGCGCAACTCCTACCTTAGACCTCAACACCGCAAGAACAAGTTGATACGCACTTATTTCCCTAAAGGAAGACAAAAGGTTCTGTCTAGAAGTACTACCCTTGTATGCTACCCCAAGCCAAACGAATCTGCCTCCTCACCACCTCATCCATAGAGAGCTATGTGTAAGGTGCTGGTGCAAGTAAAGCCATTGTCTGTGAGAGACATGTGTGCGTTGTTAAGTGTTCTACTTAGGCTCATCAAGATGACATGTGATCATAGCCTCGTGGACTCAAAGAATTAAGTCACCAATGGACTTAAAATGTATCAACCCTAGATCCTATAAGATTCCTATTAGAATTAGGTGAATTAAAGTCTTAACCAAGCTCCATTTTCCAATTTAATTATAGGTTGGTTTAAATGTCAACTATGATTTAGAAGAATATACAAATATAAACAAAAATCTCTTATGCATAGTTTTTGAAATTGTGTAATTTTTTTGAAAAGTGTTTGGTTGTATGCATGAATGCAGAAGTTTTGCAAACTATTTACAAATATTTACACAAGGATTTTTGCAAACTTTTATTTTTCAAATATTTTACAAAAATTTTATACTATATATAGTATTTAGATACCAAAATATTTACAGACATTTTACAAGCAAAACATTTTTACAGACATCTTTACAATTTTTTTATAAATATCTATGTATATGCAAGAAGAACATTATGTAGAAGAAAAAATTTGAAATTTGTGCGATTTTTAGATAAAGGATTTTATCCATTTTATTTATTAACACACTACCACAAAGTATGAGTTCTTGATAAAGTATATATGTAATATATACAACACCCCCTATACTTAGCTCGAATGATGTGCTTAGAGTGAACAAAGTGTGATGAAGAAGACAACTTGTGCTTAATATAAGGGAGTGAAAAGCAATAATATACTACAACGACGAATCAAAGAATAGAATGAAGAGGGCCCAGTGATTCCCGCTATACTTAGGATAAAGTAATCTTAAGTATAGTAGACTGTACACAAAGGGAAAAACTGAGTGAGTGAATGTACAAGGTTTACCTGCCTTATATTTGGGGTAAGATATCCCTAAGTGGAAGCAAAACAGAGGTAAGAAGAATCAAAAGAATAATCTAAAATTTGATACCCCCCTATACTGAGGGTAATGTACACCCTAAGTCTAGCATAATCACATGATGTAGATGGTGTGATAGACTAAGAATGATGTGATATGGACATATGGATCTATACAAGGCGGAAGGCAGTGATAATCAGGCACAAGATGCAAATGATGTGAGTCAAAGACTACATCGCATGCAAAATGAATCAGGGTGACATCAACGATCAACAACTCATGATCTAGATATGGTTTGTGAGGCGTTGACTGTTAACATGAAAGGTGGACTCAAATGACATCTCATATATGTTGATACTACCATTGTCATGCACCTTCGCTAGTTGTTTATGATCAACGAGAGTTCTCTCCTTTAAATCTAGCTGCATTCACTCAGACTTTTCAGAGGCCAGATTTGCCAGCTCCCAGTTGTCCAGAACTAAAGACTTTGCTGCAATCATTGAAGTATAGATTCCTTGGAGGTGAGCATGAGATGTACCTAGTCATTAGCTCAACAAATTTGACTGGAGAGAAAGAATCTTGTCTGATAGAGGTTCTTGAAAGGAACCACAAGGCAATAAGATGGAGTGTAGCTGACTTATAGGGGATAAGTACGGCTCTGTGCTTGCATCATATCTATCTCAAGGAGGACCCCAAGCCATCGCAAGATTCTAGCGACAGTTGAACATAAATCTTCAAGAGGTGGTCATGAAGGAAATATCGAAATGGTGGAGCACCGATTTTATCTATCCCATCTCCGACTCCAAGTGGTTAGTCCATTACATGTGGTGACCAAGAAGATGGGCAACACTACAGGTGTGAGTGAGTCTAAAGAAGATATAACTACCCGGGTACCCACTTCTTGGAGGGTCTGTCTGGACTACAGACGATTGAATCGGACTACCAAGAAGGAACATTTCCCGCTGCCTTTTGTTGATCAGATTATAGAGAGGCTAGTTGGGAAGAGTCACTACTGCTTTCTTGACGGGTACTCTGGATATAATCACGTGGCTATAACTCACGAGGACTAGGACAAAACGACATTCAATTGTCCGTTTGGGACTTATGCTTTCTAACATGCCCTTTGGGCTATGTAACGCCCCGGCAACATTCCAAAGGTGCATGTTGTCCATATTCTCGGACACGGTGGGTGACTGTTTAGAGTTCTTCATGGATGTTTTTTCGATCTATGATGATTGGTTTGATGCTTGTCTTGACTGCCTAGACAACTTTCTTCAGCGTTGCATAGAGGTCTATCTTGTCTTATCTTGGGAGAAGAGTCACTTCATGGTGACTCAGGGGACAATGCTTGGTCATATCATCTCCAATAGGGGCATGGAGGTTGATTTGGCCAAAGGTGGATATCACAAGGAAACTCAATCCACTGTCAAACTTGCGGCAGTTACGGTTTTTTTGGGGCATGTCTATTTCTACTGACATTTTATTGTTAACTTCAGCAGGATTGCCCGACCGTTGACTGATCTGCTGACAAAACACACCGAGTTCATTGTAGATGATAAGTGTATTGTGTCATGTAAGACTCTCAAGAGCTTAGTTGTTGGGGCTCATGTTCTATAGCCACCTGATTGGTCTCTCCCATTTGGCATCATGATGGATGCCTCTGATTTTTCCGTAAGGGTTGTGCTGGGATAGAGGAGGGATGGAGTGCCTTTTGCCATTCACTACGCTAGTCGTACATTGGATGTCACGCAGCAAAATTATACCATTATGCTAGCCGTAGTCTTTTCCTTGGACAAATTCAGATTGAATAACCATGGATCTAAAGTGACTATTTTTATTAACCATACTGCCATCAGGTACCTTATGGCTAAGAAGGATGCCAAAGCTCGATTGACTAGATGGATCCTTCTACTCTAGGAGTTTGATACTGAGATTAGGATAAACCTGGAGTCAAGAATATGGTGGCGGACCATCTTTCCCATTTGGAAAATCTTGAGGAATCCGAGTAGATTGATCCTATTTCAGAGATCTTCCCAGATGAGGCGATCCTTGCTATCACCTCCCTCCCATTGTACGCCGATATTGTGAACTATATTGTTGCCAAGAAAGTTCCACAAGGTTGGCCCAGCCAGTAACCTGAGACTTTCCTTGCGAAGGCTAAGTCCTACCATTGGGAGGCTCCCATCCTTTATCACAAAGGAGGGGATAGCGTCTGGCACCAGTGCATTCCTAAAGAGGAGCATCATAGCGTCCTTGAAGGATATGGAGAGATCCTTAAGCGCATCACGGAAGTGTGAGGATCGCATCGTATGCGATCGTGGGCGATTAATCGTACTAGTTGCTCGATGTAGCGGAAATTAAAAAATTTTAATGTGACGAAACTACATGATCCAAGAACACTTCTCATATCATTTCTTCTAAACCACAAACAAGTAATAGGATTACCTCTTGAAGCGTGGTTGCAATCGATTCTTTAAACGAAGAGACCTCCTGTCTCAAATCTGATCCCACAGAGGAGACGCTTGCGAGCATGTTGATGAAACACATGCTCCTCGCAATCCATGTTGATGATCCGAGCAACAGATCTCCTGATCTCGTCCCATGAGATATGACGTCTTCTTCACGAGCGAGATGCACCGAAGGAGACCGAGATCCTCGAGTAAACGATCGGGTAGCATAACGATGACGCTGCGGCCATGGAGAATCTCTCTCGGGCATCCATGGTGGAAGCTATATGAGAGAGAGAGTGGACTTGTAGAGAGAATGAGAGAGAGAGAGAGAGTTGTGTTTCTCATTGTGTTGTTGTAACCAATAAGAGCAAGGGATGCCTCTCCTTTTATAATATTTTGGGATCCCTGGATCTCAATCCATGGACAGCACAAATCCAATCTCTTACATTGATTTGTGCTTCTTTTAATGGCCAAGATTTTGTTGGTAAAAAACCAACAACAATTAATTTAATTTAGATTAAATATATATTGATAAATCAATAAGATTTAATCCCAATTAAATCAATCAAGCATGGAGATTATGGAATGAAGATTGCCTCCTTCCATAATATGGGATTTGGTGGCAATCTCATGTAATCTCATGATATCTTATGAGATTATATTATTCCATGGAAATCTCCAAGATTTAAAACAATACTTGTTGTAAATTATTCTACAAAAATAATTCATAATTATTTTATGAATATTGCAATCTTGCCATTGGAAAATTGTGAATAACATTCACAACCCAGAATAAAATGTGAATTACATTTTAAATTTGTTGTCCAATGTGAATCCAATTCACATCAACATTTAATTAACAAATGTAAATTACAAATAGCTCTCTCTCTTATATAGTATAAATCACATTTATAATATATATATGACTAATATGGATATTGCTATCCACATTATTCATATCCATGATAATTAAATCACATTTAATCATCTTGGATCTCTATTCTCATGTGCCTAAATAATATGAATCACATTCACATCATTCACATCCTCGATAATTAAATCACATTTAATTATCTAAGATAACTCTCTCTATAATATGAATCAAATCCATACTATTCAAGATAATTAAATCACATTCAATTATCAATTTTCTCTATGCTCGGATACATAATATCAATAATGAAATTATCATGAACTCTTTCAAGGATAATGCACTTTCTCTGCGGATACTTGGAGATAAGAACATGACGATTGTATTATTCCATGTATAGTGGCTTGGATATTGAGATCACGTCTCAAATCCAGATCTCGGGCCTCCCATAGATGCTTGATTAAATCAAGACCGCAAATCTAATCTTTCCATTTCATCTGAATCACACTCAGATCAATGTCCAATATTTGGACCGAGATCAGATTACTTCTCTACTGAGAGGAGTCACTTAAATCCAGACCCCTTTCATCACGGCCTAGGAATGGAAGCGTCATGGTTATACAATCGTTTATAATTGCATCACCCTCAGGTATTCCCAACACCTGTACATCTTGCATACTGGAAGACTCAAAATAAACATGAAATATTAGATCAACTTTACACTGTCTACATCATGGTTTTATCAGTAATTTTCTTATTTGATCATTGGGAGTCGGTACTGATCATATACTTTTCAAAAGCATATATCATACCTAGGTCTTGATCATACACTTTCCAAAAGTATATATCTTACCTACAAATTCAGTCAAGCTTCCAAAGTGAGACGACCGTGAATGAAATTTGATTCTTCCATATATCTCATGAGTGAGCTAACGTCTTCCAGTTCAGTAACTGAACCTATATGATCCCTTTGAGAGATCGTATTACTCATATGCCCTTACATGCACACCAGTGCACCGATGTATAGACCTTGATTAGGTCATCAACCTATTGGTCTGCCAAATGTACACACTCAGACATATAGTAACACATCTGTCTCCTATCAGAGGATGTGTGCCTATAGCATGACAACATATGATATTGAACTTTGGTTATCTCGATCTCGTTAAGTCAACTCTTTGACCAAACTAATCTAACACCTCCGAATCTCTATTCCTATGGAGAGGACCTGCATCAAGAGGTTGGTTAGATATCAGCCCAAATGAGAAAGTATTGCCATCTCCTACTTAGGTTGGAGATCATTTCTTAACAATCATTTGATGGTGCTCGATGAGTCCTCAATCTAACCCTTTAGATATCCATCCAAGCACCAGCCTCTATGATTCAATAAGTGAATCAATAAATGTATGATTATTAAGATGGTCGTGGTACATAACCCTAATTGTACTAAGGGACCTATTATGTAAAATAATTATTCTTCATTTCAGATCAGGGAATTATATTCGCAATAACATTTATCGCATAATGGCTCGTTGTGGGCTCACATTTCCAACAATCTCCCACTATCCGAAAGAGCCATTAACAGGATAATCATTTAAACCCACACTCATGTGACAATAATAGGATATTTAGAAAAATAGCTAGGTAAGTTGATCAATCACTCTGTTCCCAAGTGACTACGCAAAATCCTTTTACAGTACTTGCATATCTCCTAGTAACAGTGCTCACATCCAATGCGAATGTTGCATCTTATGCAACCAATACTCAATCTTGTTAAAGCTATTATAGTGTACTTGACACTATAGCTTAATAATTTTTATAACCAGCATTTCCATAATCCTTATCAGAATACCCTTATTCATTGAGATCTCTATCGCCTAAGGTATCTACAATTAAGACCTTTTAGATCACTATCTATAAAGTCTTAAGCTTTTGAAGATAAGACTCGGAGATCACTATCTTGAAAGTCTTGTCATCTTTGAAGATATAGTTATTACTGCAATCAAGTGTTTTATCTCCATAGTAGGATTAGTAACAGCTTACTACTTCCACTACATGGCAGATATCTGGCTTTTGTACACATCTAGTATACACTCGGCTTCTCGTAACTGATGCATAAGGGCAACCAGTTTTAGCATTCACTTCCTCAACCCTTTGAGGTGCTATCCCTTTAGATAAGCCAATACCATATCTTAAGGTAAGGAAGCCTTCCTTGGAATTTTTCAGAAGATGGAACATAACCAAGGTGTACCACAAATGTAACAGTCCCAATACCCTCTTCTCTACTCTTCTGACACCTTCAGAATTAAGATCCAAGAGGCATCCTTGGGTTATGGAACAAGTTATGGAACAACTAGATTATAAAACACTTATTATCATCCTTATATCATTCTAAGTGATTAGAATATCATCTACATTTAGCACGATGAACACAAATGACACTCCCACTAAGCTTCATATGGTTCATCAAGATTCTACCTGAAATCATAACATTTATAATTTCATCAAATCTGATGTTGCAACTACAAGAAGCTTATTTGAGTCCACAGATGGGATTTCTTTAGTTTGCACATCTTGCTTTCCTCAACCATGAAACCCCAGGGCTACTTCATGTGAATATCCTCCAAAAAGTATTTATAGAGGAATACAATCTTGACTTCCATCTAGAAGATGTCAAAGTCAAGTTGTGTATCTATAGTCAGCAATAACCTGATGGGTTTAAGCATGGTCACTGAAGAGCAAGTCTTATTGCAAGCGATGTCTTCTTTTTCGGTGTGGAACTCATGGCTACGAGTTGTGCTTTGAAGGTCTCTACCTTCTCATCAGGTTCGCTCTTTCTCTTGAAGATCCATTTACACCTAACAGGTTTTACCCTTATATGCGGATCCTCGAGGGTCCATATACACCACTTGTACATGAAGTCTACTTTAGACTTTATTACTAACATCCATCTTTCCATGTCATGATCTTCAGAAGCTTCATCGCATGAAGTCCAATCATTTTCAGACTTAACTGACATATGGAATACATCCTCAAACTTATTTGAAGAGTTATTAATGTTTCATATTTAATTGTCCTTTTAGTTTTCGATTTCAGAAGCCTCATTATCTTCTTAATATTAAATGAGTTCCTTCACTTCATTTTTATCTTGATTCTCAAGAGAGTCATCTTCTCGGAATCACATTCTTAGAAATGAGATCTTTTAAGAATCTCAAGGTCATTAAGTAGGTATCCAATACCATCCTTTATTTTCCTAATGAAGTAGCCTTCTCTAGTGCTCGATTCCAGCTTACTTGCATGGAACCTTATTAAGGATATACATTGTATTCTCTACTACACATATATACCTGGAACTAAGGGATAATTATGCTAAAATTATCATTGATAAGATCATGTCACACATGATCCAATTGTATCTCCCTATAACTCTATTAAGTTTAGGTGTGTTAGGAGGATTGAGATAGAAATGATATTCATATATCCATAAGGTATTTTTTGAATTCATCTAACATGTACATACTACCTATATTAGATCAAATTCATTTTATCTTCCTTTAAACTTTGGTTCTAAACCAAACATTTCAAAGGTTTCTTAGGTGAAGAGAAGAAATCTCATATCATAAGTAATCATCTAATGATATCACATATCATTAATGTTTATCATGATATAGATGATCCACATACATCAATATGTATGAGATCTTGAATTCCTTGACATCTAACACCATTTCCAAAGAAGGGTGTATTGGACATTTTACTTTGAATACAATATTCATAAGTTTGTATGTTTTGAAATTTTAGACATTGTAAAGTTTCATATCTTACTAGTCTATTCTTCTCATCAACAGACATATGTCCAAAATATGGTGCCACATCATTATCAAATGATCTTCATCCTCCTATTGATCTTCAAAGGTTTAATTTTCAGTATTAGAAATCTTAATGAACCATTCATTAATTTTCTTATTTTGTGGAGTCCACTAGATGTTAGACTACTATCTGAAATATATCAATCATAACTTTTTATGATAGTTCTATTTCAGAATTCATGTTTATTTCCAACACTTGGAAATAAACTATAGGTGTATTCTAATATCCATGTCATAGGGACATTCTCCAAGACTAAGGGATCCCGCTAAAATAATGAAGATTGTATATCCAATAGAGATTGTTGCAACAAATTGCATCAATATCCATGTAGATGACTACTGAACCTGTAGATCAAATTCCTAATATTCTAATACATATGCAACCAATTGCAAATGTCAATAGAAGATTGTGATACAACCATTAGACTTTATCTTATCAAATAAGAAAGCCAATTTCAATGATCAAATGTAGATATAGATTATTATGATGCATTATCTGAGTCCTTTTCTAAGGATTTTAGATAGACATAATAGTCACACTATCAATTCACCAACTTATTGCAGTATTGGCATTCATCCAATGTCTTGGATGTCATATGGAAGTCATAGAAGTAAAGTAAACTCTTTTGACTTTCCTTCCCGCATGGGTCAGACCCATGCTTCCACTGTGCTCTCTTCATCTATAAACAATCATTGTTCAAGACAAAGAATCTTTTATGTTGAATTCAAAAGAATTCAATGTAAGAGTATTTCAACATTTATACATGCTTCATTAAATTCATACAATATGAATATTATGAAGCTTCATCAATGACTAGAGTATAGACTATAGAATGATGACACTCATCGCATCTACATCCATCTAAACTCTTAAAACATTGGTTCAGGTAGGTATTCAAACATTTTGAATACATCATCTCTTATAGAGTCACCATTCTGCATGATGCAGAGAACCATGCCATTCATGATAAAATGTCAAGAGCACGTATGTATGCCATAAACATCTTCTTAAATTTTATAAGGATTATTTGATAGTTGCGATCATCATTGATATATCACTTCCAAAGTACATTCGATGAAAGATCAAGACTATAGAAACATACAAACCCTAAGGTTGTAGTCCTATTGTCTATTTAATTATCATTCCTTCTTATTATGAGGAAATTTGCACATTGCAACCAAATACATTATGTGTCCAACTGCAAGTACAATATCTAGATCATGAGTCCAATCCATGACATTTTACTGTTTATTATTGAGTATAACATTGAGGGGGTTTAATGAAGGATTATCTGAAATAAGAAATTTGCAGAAGTGTATATATTTATATATATATATACATATTTTAATTTGATTTAGGAGTTTTTATATCAAAGTTGTCTTGCCTTGCCAACAATGAAAGTTCATTCCCTTAATAACTTTCAATGTAAGAGATATACTTACCATTATATCTCAAACAATATTTGGGATCTCCTTCCTTTTCTTTGTCACATCCCAATAATATGAGAACCTATGACTCCGATAAAAAGAAGCGGGAACTCATTCCCCCTTGCAAGTCCAACTTGCATCTCCCAATTCGGTCTTTAACACCCGAGCCCACCACCCCTAAGGAGATGTTTACCCGTCATTAATTGGACCAATCGTCAATACGAATAGAACTCACTATGTGCAATCCAATATCGCCCCAATAATATGAGGACTCGATATTGGGGTCACTATGCATACGTCCTTACTCTTTCAAGAAGCGAAGAGCCTGATCCAAATGGATTGTATGCAGGAGATGTCATTTCGGACAGTCGTCTCGTACATACAATATCTGGCGACGGAACCCTTCGCCTTAACGGGAGACCATGGATGTCACTTATGTGATCCTCCATATCATATTCAAATTCTAATTAATCATTATGAATCATATTCATTACGATTAATTCTTCCCAGGGAAATAACACATCTATTTATAATAGAGTGTCTTAATTTTAATTGGATTCCAATTAATCTAATCATATTAAATTAATGATCCAATTAATATCCAACAAACATTCATAATTGTTACTTGAATTATGGTATTATCTTAAATACATATATTGAATTTTAATAATTAGAAATACATCATGATTTCTTAAGCATTATAGCAACCCTACCCGCTGTCATGGCCAGTATCGACAGGAGTGGGACAGACTGCACACGGTGCAACCTGCTACCCCAACGCTCCCCGACTTGACACCATATCCACCTCGGAAAAGGATAATGCAAAATAGATCACTTTGTACTTGAGATGATCATCGATTTTTCAACCGAAATTATACCATGTAATAATAATCAAAACATTTTTTATTAACATTATAATGAGATTTGCTAAACAAATCCCAAATCCTATCAAAGCAACATGTTTGTTAGAAAGTAGATCATGTAGATCATGTAACCAATTTTATGATCTATATCACATCTAATCAATTATTAGTTAAGGCAATGCCATTTATTGAAATAATTATCATAAAATATTTCACAAATATTTATGCACAATTATTCGAGGAAATTAAACCATTTAATTTCACTAATTTCTTAAATGACAATCACTAGGTTCTTGATTAGGAATGTAATTCCAGCAGTTATCCTCACTTACTAAAAATACCATATCACTATCAATTTAGATCCAAATTAAGAAAAATAAGCTCCTAAAATTTGCTAATTTGATTTACAACAGAATTGAAGTGATTTGCATGCATTTCTATACGTCTCAAATCAGTAATTAACTCCTTAATTACGTCATGATCCGCACTCCCCGAAATAGTGGATACATGCTCACTAATTTGATCATAATCCTACGGTTTCCTTATTTAATGGGAAACAAAATCCAATTATTTTTTTCGTGTTTGAACAATTTAAATAGGGTCGAAAATAATCACTAAACAGAGATGTGAAAATGCATGCAAGAAAACTTTCACAAACCCTAATGAACCCAAGTCATCTTTGGTTTATGAATCACATCTAAAACCTTCGACCTAAGGCTCTGATACCACTTGAAGGAGATGGAGAGATCCTAAAGCACATCACGGAAGCATGAAGATCGCATCGTATGCGATCATGGGCGACTAATCGCACTAGTTGCTCGATGCAACGGAAATTAAAAATTTTTCATGTGACAAAATCACATGATCCAAGAACAATTCTCGGATCGTTTCATCTAAACCACAAACAAGTAATAGGATTACCTTATGAAACATGGTTGCAATCGAGTTTCTAAACGAAGAGTCCTCCAGTCTCAAGTCTGATCTGACGGAGGAGACGCCCGCGAGCGTGTTGATGAAACACATGCTCCTCGCAATCTATTTTGATGATCCAAGCAACAGATTTCCTGATATCGTCCACAAGATACGATGTATTCTTCACAAGCGAGACACACCGAAGGAGACGGAGATCCACGAGTCAACGATCGGGCAACATAACGACGATGCTGCGATGATGGAGAATCTCTCTAGGGATCCATGGTGGACGGCCATATAAGAGAGAGAGAGAGGGAGTGGACATGTAGAGAGAATGAGAGAGAAAGAGAGAGAGTTGTGTTTCTCATTGTGTTGTCGTAACCAAGAAGAGCAAGGGGTGCCTCTCCTTTTATAATATTTTGGGTTCCATGGATCTCAATCCATGGACAACACAAATCCAATGGCTTACATTGATTTGTGTTTCTTTTAATGGCCAAGATTTTGTTGGTAAAAAACCAAAAACAATTAATTTAATTTAGATTAAATATATATTGATAAATCAATATGATTTAATCCAGAATTAAATCAATCAAGCATGGAGATTATGGAATGAATATTGTCTCCTTCCATAATATGGGATTTGGTGGCAATCTCATGATATCTCATGAGATTATATTATTCCATGAAAATCTCTAAGATTTACAACAACACTTGTTGTAAATTATTCTATAAAAATAATTCATAATTATTTTATGAATGTTAGAATCTTGCCATTAGAAAATTGTGAATCACGTTCACAACCTAAAATAAAATGCGAATTACATTTTCAATTAATCGTCCAATATGAATCCAATTCACATCAACATTTAATTAACAAATGTAAATTACAAATAGCTCTCTCTCTTATATATTATAAATCACATTTATAATATATGACTAATATGGATATTACTATCCACATTATTCATATGCATAATTAAATCACATTTAATCATCTTGGATCTCTATTCTCAAGTGCCCAAATAATATGAATCGCATTCACATCATTCACATCTTCGATAATTAAATCACATTTTATTATCTAAGATAACTCTCTATAATATGAATCAAATCCATACTATTCATGATAATTAAATCACATTCAATTATCAATTTTCTCTATACTCGGATACATAATATCAACAATGAACCTATCTTGAACTCTTTCAAGGATAATGCACTTTCTCCGCGGACACTTGGAGATAAGGACACGACAAGTGTATTATTCCACGATTGAGATCACATCTCAAATCCAGATCTCGACCCTCCCATAGATGCTTGATTAAATCAAGACCGCAAATCTAATCTTTTCATTTCATCTGAATCACATTCGGATCAATGTCCAATATTTGGACCAAGATCAGATTACTTCTCTACTGAGAGGAGTCACTAAAATCCAGACCCCTTTCATCACTCCCTGGGAATGGAAGCGTCATGGTTATACAATCGTTTATGATCACATCACCCTCAAGTATTCCCAATACATGTACATCCTGCATACTGGAAGACTCAGAATAAACCCGAAGTATTAGATCAACTTTACACTATCGATTTGATAGTTTTATCAGTAAGTTTCTCATTTTATCATTGGCAGTCGGTATCGATCATATACTTTCCAAAAGCATATAATACCTCTGTCTTGATCATATACTTTCCAAAAGTATATATCTTACCTACAAATTCAGTCAAGCTTCTAAAATGAGACGATTATACACAGAATTCGATTCTTCCCAATATCTCATGAGTGAGCTCATGTCTTCCGATTCAGTAACTAAACCTGTATGATCCCTTTGAGAGATCGTATTACTCATATGCCCTTACATGCACACCAGCGCACCGATGTATAGACCTTGATTAGGTCATCAACCTATTGGTATGCCAAATGTACATACTTAGACATATACTAACACATCTGTCTCCTGTCAGAGGATGTGTGCCTATATCTTGACAGCATATGATATATGACTTTGGTTATCTCGATCTCGTTATGTCAACTCTTTGACCTAACTAATCTAACACCTCTGAATCTCTATTCCTATATAGAGGACCTGCATCAAGAGGTTGGTTAGATATCATCCCAAATGAGAAAGGATTGCCATCCTACTCAGACTGGAGATCATCTCTTAACAATCATTTGATGGTGCTCGATGAGTCCTCAATCTAACCCTTTAGATATCCATCCAAGCACCAGCCTCTATGATTCAATAGTTGAATCAACAACTGTATGATTATTAAGATGGCCATGGTACATAACCCTAATTGTACTAATGGACCTATTATGCAAAATAATTATTCTTCATTTCAGACCAGGTAATGATATTCGCAATAACATTTATCGCATAATGGCTCGTCGTGGGCTCGCATTTCCAACAGTCCTCATATACTGCCATAATCTGAGGTAGGAGGACATCATTCTGGGAGGAGAACAACACAGAAAGTGCTCCAATTCAGCCTATGGTGGCCTACCATCTTCAAGTATTCTGATGAATTCGTGAAGAGGTGTACAAACTGTCAAAGGATGGGCACTTGTGGACAGTGTGATATGATGTCGATGCAGCCCATTCACTTATGTGATGTTTTTGACGCATGGGACATTGATTTCATGGGTCCATTGCTTAAGAGTCAGGGATTCGAGTACATTCTGTTGGCTATTGATTATGTGAGTTGATGGGTTGAGGCCATACCTGCCCGAGCCGCAGATCCTAAGAATGTTGGCAGATTTTTGAGGAAGAATATCATTTCACGGTTTGGAGTGCCTAGAGTATTGATATCTGATGGGGGGTCTCACTTTATCAACGACAAGGTAAATGCCCATGCTAATGAGTTCAGCATCGACCATCGAGCTGCCGCTCCTTATCATCCTCAGACCAATGGTCTTGTTAAAGTATTGAACAGAGAGATAAAGATGATATTACAAAAGGTAGTTTACCCAGACCGAAAGGATTGGTCATGGCTTTTAGACTCGGTCTTATGGGCATATCAGACTTCCTTCAAGGCTCCATTGGGTACATCTTCCTTTCATCTCGTTTATGGCAAGCCCTACCGTTTACCTGTTAAGATTAAGCACGTCACTATGGGTTGTCATTGAGATATTATTAGATCTAAAGAGTATAGGAGATCGAAGAAAGGCCGAATTGGCAGCCCTGGAGGAGCTTAGAGACACAACCTTTTCAAGCAGCCTACAGTATAAGGAGCGAGTGAAGATATGACATGATTCTCATATCATCCATAAGAAGTTTGAGCCAGATCAGAGAGTATGGTTGTTTGATGTCAGGCTTAGATTATTTCCAGGGAAATTACAGAGTAAGTGGAAAGGACCATACCTGGTCTGAAAGGTACATGACATTGGTAGTATCAATATATTTGAGATGTCATCTGAGTCCACCTTTCGTGTTAATGGTCAGCACCTCAAACCATATCTAGATCATGAGTCGCTGATCGTTGACGTCGCCCCTATTCATTTTGCATGAGACATGATCTTTGACTCACATCATTTACATCTCATGCCCGATTATCATTGTCTTCCGTCGTAAATAGATCCAGATGTCCATATCATCTCATTCTTTAGTCTAATACCCCATCTGCATCTTTTGATTATGCTATACTTAGGGTGTACTTTACCCTAAGGGCCTGTTTGGTAGGAGAATAAGCTCTGGAATAAGGGGTCAATTCTCCTCCTGACACGGTTCCCAGTGGTACGACTACTCCCCATTATTCCATCTTATTTCACTCTTATTCCTATCTTTATCCCACATTACCTACCTTTATTTCACCTTATTCTCCTTATTCCTATCTTCCAGCCGAACGGAGAATAGACCCTTATTCCACTTATTCTCCATCCTTATTCCTGCTTATTCTCCTACCGAACGGGCCCTAAGTATGGGGGGTGTCAGATTTTTTATTATTATTATTTTTATTATTTTTACCACTTTTTTGCTGCCTATACTTAGGGATATTTTACCCTATGTATAGGGGAGGTAGACCCTGTAGATTCTAACCCTGGGTTTCCCCTTATGTGTATAGTCTACTATACTTAGGATTACTTGATTCTAAGTATACAGATATCACCGAGATCTATTCATTCCATTATTTTATTCATCTTTGTAGTATATGAAGGATATGGAGTAATTCTCAAGCGCATCACGGAAGCGTAAGCATCGTATCATATACGATTAAGAACGACTAGTCGTACTAGTTGTTCTATGCAACATAATTTAAATTTTTTTCATGTGATGAAACCACATGATCTAAGAACGATTCTCGGATCGTTTCATCTAAACCACATCAAGAATATAGGAATACCTCTTGTAGCATGGTTGCGATCTAGTCTCTACAAAAAGAGATCTCCTGTCTCAAGTCCAATCTTTGGAGGAGACGCTTGCGAGGGTGGGAATGAACCACACGATCCTCGTAATCCAAGATGTTGAATCCAAGCGTGGGAACTCCTGATCACATCGCACGAGATCAAACGCCTTCTTTGTGAGCAAAGCACACCAAAGAAGACGGAGAACCGATAGTCGTCTAAGCGACGGCACAACAACAAAGCGACGACGAATACTCATTCTCTAGGGCATGGTGGACGACCACCAATGGAGAGAGGGAGAGAGGGCCTGTGAATGAGAAGAGGAGAGAGATTGTTGTAATTCTTATTAACCCTAGAGAGCATGGGGTGCCTCTCTCTATATATAGGGTTTTGGGAGTCCATGGATCACAATCCATGAGACACACAAAATCAATGGATGAGATCGATTTGTGCTTCTTTCAATGGTCAAGATGTTGTTGGTAAAAACACAACAACAATTAATTTAATTTATATCAAATATTTTTGATAAATCAAATATAATTTAGTTCTAAATTAAATCAAGTAAATATGGAGATTTATGCATGGAGATTACATCACACCATGGTGACTGGTGGGACAGCTACCAATTTCCATATAGGAGATGGTAGCCATCCACCATATCTCATGGTGGAGGCAATCTCATGCAATATCATGAGATAGCATTAATCCATGAAAATCTCCAAGATATTTTTACAACTTTTGTCGTAAATTATTCTACAAAAATAATTCACAACTATTTTGAGAATATTGCAATCTTGCCATTGAAAATTTGTGAATCACATTCACAACTCAAAATAAAATGTAATTTATATTTTCAATTAATTATCCGATGTGAATCCAATTCACACCAATAATTAATCAACAAATATAAATCATAATAAGCTCTCTTGAATACATTATAAATCACATTTATAATATATTATGAATAATTGGATATTACTATCCACATTATTCCTATCCATAATATTTAAACCACATTTAATTATATTGGATCATCATTCACATACATCCCAATAATGTGAATCAAATTCACATTATTCTAGATAACTAAATCACATTAATTATCCATTTCTCAATTCTTAGATATAATTCAACTATAGAATTATTCTTGAACTCTTTCAAGAATAATGCACTTTCTCCGCAGATATCTGGAGACAAGGACATGGCGATTGTATTGTTCCACATATAGGGACTTGGTTGTTGAGATCACATCTCAAATCCAGATCTCACGAACCTCTCATAGATGCTTGATTAAATCAAGATCGCAAATCTAATCTTCTCATTGAATCTGAATCTCATTCAGATCAATGTCCAACACTTGTACCAAGATCAGATTACTTCTCTACTAAGATGAGTCACTAAAATCCAAACATGTTTCATCACTCCCTCGGAATGGAAGCATCGTGGTTATACAATCGTTTATGATCACATCACCCTCAGGTAGTTCCAACACCTATACATCATGCATACTGGAAGACTTATGATAAATCCAAAGATATAGATCAATTTTAGATTATCTTCTTTATGGTTTAATCATCAAGTTTCTCAGTCCTGGTTATTGGGAATCAGTATCGATCATATGCTTTCCCAAAGTATATATCATACCTTCAAATTCTTGTCATGCTTCAAAAGCACGATGACCATGCATGGAATTTGATCGGTCCCAATACCTCATGAGTAAGCTCATGTTTTCCGGTTCGCAAGTGAACCTATATGATCCCTTTGAGAGATCGTATTACTCATGTGCCCTTACATGTACACCAGCTCGCCGGTGTATAGACCTTGGTTAGGTCAACAACCTATTGGTCTGTCAAATGTACGCACTCAAACAAATAGTAACACATCTGTCTCTGGTCAAAGGATGTGTGCCTATATTTTGACAGTATTTAATATAGGACTTAGTTTATCTCGATCTCGTTAAGTCAACCCTTTGACCTAACTAATCTGACACCTCTGAATCACTATTCCCATGCATAGGACCTGCATCAATAAGTCGATCAGATATCAACCTTAATGAGAAAGGATTGCCATATCCTACTCAGGCTGGAGATCATCTCTTAATAATCATTTGACGGTGCTTGATGAGTCCTCTATCTAACTCCTTGGATATTCATCCAAGCACCAGCCTCTATGATTCAATTAATGAATCAACAGCTGTATGATTATGAAGACAACCACGGTACATAACCCTTGTATGGGGGAGGGGGGCGTTATAGTGCATTCATTCATTTAATCTCAGAAAGGGAGTGAAACAATCAATAATTTTTTTATAGATCATTTAGTACAATAACATTTATTGTAAGAATGGTTCATCTCGGGCTCACATGGCTAACAATCTCGCACTAGCCCTCAGAACCATTTAGAAACAATGCTTAAACCCATACTCATTACATGTGGTCGAAAACCTTCTGTGCTAGAGGTTCAATAAGAGGATCAACAACGTTGTCGACAGAGGCCACCTTTGTGATGATGATATCACCACGCTTTTGAATCTCTCGAATGATGTGGTATTTCCTTTCTACATGCTTGCTCTTTTGATGCCATCTGGTTTCTTCGCCTGGGCAATTGCTCCCGTGTTATCGCAGAGCAACGGGATGGGAGTATTCGAGGAAACTACGCCAAGCTCCAAGATGAACTTGCGTAACCACATCACCTCCTTTGCAACATCCGATGCGACAATATATTCGGCTTCTATTGTTGAGTCTACCGTAGTGTCCCTCTTCTTGCTTCTCCAGCTCACAACACCACCGTTTAACAGGAATACAAACCCTGATGTCAACATTCGATCATCAATATCCGACTGAAAGCCTGAATCTGTATATCCCAAGCTTGGAGATCACCATCTCCATAGACCAAGATGTAATCTTGCGTCCATCTTAGATATTTGAAAATGTTCTTTACTGCATTCCAGTGTTGCTCTCAATAGTAGGATTGGTAACGACTTATCACTCCCACTGCATGGCAGATATCTGTCCTAGTACACATCATGGCATATATTAAGCTTCCTACACCTGATGCATAGGGGCATCCAGCCATGGCCTTCTTTTCCTCAACACTTCGAGGAGCCTCCCTTCAGACAAATGGATACCATGTCTTAAGAGGAGGAATCCTTTCTTGGAACTATCGATACGGAAATGTTCAAGAATCTTCTTAATGTACGCATGTTGTGATAATCCAAATATCCTCTTTTCTTGGTTTCTGAACAACTTCATGCCTAAGATGTAAGAGGCTTCTTCAAGATCTTCCATCTCCAAGGTATGAGATAGCCAAATTTTCACACTGGTCATCATCCTTGTATCATTCCCAATGACAAGGATATCATCTACGTAAATTACGAGAACAATGGTGCTCCCACTAAGTTTCTTGTACACACAAGATTCATCAGGATTATGCACAAAATCATAACTCTTAATGGTTTCGTAAAATCCGATGTTCCAACTACGAGAAGCTTGTTTGAGCCCATAGATGGATTTCTTTAGCTTGCATACTTTTCCATCCTCAACTATGAATCCCTGGGGCTACTACATACAGATGTCCTCCTCGAGGTATCCATTGAGGAAGGTCGTCTTGACGTCCATCTACCAGATGTCGTAGTCAAGAGATGCAACTATAGCCAGTAGTGTCCTGATGGACTTAAGCATAGACACAGGGGAGAACATCTCATCATAGTTGATGCCTTCTCTCTGTGTAGCCCTTGGCCACGAGCCGTACTTTGAAAGTCTCTACTTTCCCATCAGGTCCCTTTTTTCTCTTGAAGATCCATTTACACCCATTGGATTTTACCCCTTTAGGTGAATCCTCTAGGGTCCATACACCATTCTTATGCATGGAGTCAATTTCTGACTTCATTGCTAGCATCCATCTATCCAAGTCATGATCCACGAGTTCTCATCAAATGAAGCATGATCATTGTCAATTTCACCTGAAACATGGAATCCATAACTTTCGGGTGATTTAACCACCCTCGAACTCATTCGAAGAGGTATGGGTGTTTCATCTTTATTTATCTCCTCAATGTTTGGTTCAAGAAGCTCAGAATCCTCAGGGCATTCAATGAGTTCTTCTACTTTATTCTTCTCTTGGCCTTTAAGGAAATCATCCTCCAGAAATTTCATATCCGTAGTGACGAAAACCTTTTGGGTATCATGGCCAAAAAGTTAGTATCCAATACCATGTTTAACATACCCAATGAAGTAACACTCGCAAGAGAGAGATTCCAGCTTACTTGCATTCACGCCCTTCGCATGGACCAAGCAACCGTAAACTCCCAAGTGTTTCACACTAGGTTTGGTTCCATACCAGAGCTCGTGAGGAGTCTTAGGTACAGATTTGCTAGGAATCTTATTCAGGATATATATTGCAGTCTCTACTGCATATCCCCATAAACTGAGAGGTAAATGTGCTTTGATCATCATTGATCGGATCATGTCCATGATGGTCATGTTACTTCTTTCAGCAACACCATTAAGTTGGGGGGGGGGTTCAGGAGGAGTGAGATTGGAGACAATTCCATTCTCTCTAAGGTACTCCTTGAATTCATCTGAGAGGTATTCGCCACGTCGGTCAGATCAAATTTGTTTAATCTTCCTATCGGTTTGGTTCTCAACCAAAGCCCTAAACTCTTTGAACTTTTCAAAGGTTTCAGAGGTATGACGTAGTAGGAAGATAAACCCGTATCGTGAATGGTCATCAATAAACATCAAATAATATCGATATCCATTTAGAGTTGCGGTACTGAAGGGACCACATACATCGGTATGTACTAGGTCAAGAATACCTTCGCATCTTCTAACTTTGTTACGAAAAGGCGTTCTAGTCATTTTACCTCGATTGCAATGTTTGCAGGTATGAAAAGATTGAACCTGTAGAAAATCTAAAGGTCCATCCTTTATCTATCTATTGATCCTATCGGCAGATAAATGACCAAGCCTTTGATGTCAAATCATATTTGAATGATTTCCATCCTCCCAGATTCTTTTAGTGTTTTTATTATTATTAGTGGTAGTAACATTCATGACACGTTCATCAATGCACAATTCATAGAATCCACCGAAAGTCAAAATACCATCCGTAATATATTTATCATAACGATTTATGACTAATTTATTACAGAAAAGGAAGGAATATCCACTTCTAACAAGTTTAGATACAAATATCAAATTCCTTCTGACTTCAGGTACATAAAAACATTCATTAAGTAAAAGGACTCTCCCACTAGATAATGATAATTGGCAGGTTCTGATGGCGACTGCTGCAACACTTGCATCAGATCCCATCTAGATGACTATATCCCCTTCCTTCAGATTCCTAGTTTCATGAAATAGATGCAACAAATTTCATACAAGAACATAAGCACCAGAATCAACAATCCAACTCCCTTCTTGTCCAACGAGAAATCTAGTTTCAATGATGAAAGTAGATTTCATACCTGCTGGGGCTTTACCTTTGTCAACCGACTTCAGGTATTCTGGACAATTACGCCTCCAATGCCCCGTCTTCTTGCAGTGGTGACAAACGTCGGTTTTCTTCGATGCTATTAACGTCGATGCACCTGGGTCGGCCCTTCTGAGAACCTTGCTTCCGACCATACTTTCCTTTCACCTGTGCAACCATTGCACTGGCAGCGGGGCCATTCGTCCTTATTACGTCTTCAATAGACATTAATGCAGCTAACAATCCAGCGTTAGTAAAATCAACTTTTCTCATGTGGAACATGACAACAAAGTCGTTGAAAGACTTAGGGAGAAACAACAGAATGAAATCAGTGTGCATGTCAAAATCCATAAAGGCTCCCAGGGTTTCCAATTCAGAGAGGTAACCAAACATTTTGAGCACATGTTCTCTCACAGAGGTCCCTTCCTGCATTTTGTAGCGAATAAGTTCTCTCATTATATTATAACGTTGTGTGTGGTTTACGTTTGTGATTTGTATACAGGAGATGTCACTTCGAACATGCGTCTCTGACATACAATCTATGGCGACGGAACCCTTCGCCTTGACGAGAGACCATTGATGTCACTAATGTCATCCTCCATATCATATTCAAATTCTAATTAATCATTACTATCACATTCATTATGATCAATTTTCTAAGGGAAATAACACATCTATTTATAATAGAGTGTCTTAATTTTAACTAGATTCCAATTAATCTAATAATATTACTAATGATCCAATTAATATCCAACAAATATTCTTAGTTGTTACTTGAATTATGGTATTATCTCAAATACGTATTATTTAGAATTTTAATAATTAGAAATACATCATGATTTCTTAAGCATTATACCAACCCTACATGTTGTCATGGCCAGTACCGACGGGAGTGGGACAGACCACACACGGTGTAACCTGCTACCCCAATGCTTCCCGACTAGGCACCATATCCGCCTCGGGAAAGGATAATGCAAAATAGATCACTTTGTACTTGAGGTGATCATAGGTTTTTCAACCGAAATTATACCATATAATAATAATAATCAAAACCATTTTGATTAGTATTATAATGATATTTTCTAAACAAATCCCAAATCCTATTCAAGCAACATATTTGTTGGAATGTAGATCATGTAACCAATTTGTGATCTAGATCACATCTAATCAATAATTGGTTAGGGCAATGTTATTTATGGAAATAATTATCATCAAATATTTTACAAATATTTATGCACAATTATTCCAGGAAATTAAATAATTTAATTTCACTAATTTCTTAAATGACAATCACTAGGTTCTTGATTAGGAAAGTAATTTCAGCAGTGACCCTCACTAAAATTACCATATCTCAATCAAATTAAATCCAAATTAAGCAAAATAAATTCCTAAAGTTTTTAATTTGATTTATAATAGAATCTAAGTGATTTGCATGCATTTCAAGATGTTTTAAATGCGTAATTAACACCTTAATTACGTCATGATCTGTAGTCCCCGAAACAGTGGATATATGGTTATTAAAATATATGGTTATTATTGGATTTCAAATCACGCAAACTCAAATCCTACTTTTTCCTTAATTAATGAGGAACATTATCCAATTTAAAATTTCGTGTTTAAGCATTTTAAATAGGACTGAAATTTTATCACAAGATAGGGCTGCGAAAATTGAAATGCTAAAATATTCACGAACCCAAACGAGCCCAAATCTTCATAGGTTCATGGTCTCATCCAAAACATTCGACAATTTGGCTCTGATACCACTTGAAGGATACGAGAAAAATCCTCAAGCGCATCACAGAAGCGTGATGATCGCATCGTATGCGATCTGGAGCGACTAGTCGCACTAGTTGCTCGATGCAACGGAAATTAATAATTTCATGTGATGAAACCACATGATCCAAGAACACTTATCGGATCGTTTCGTATAAATCACAAACAAGTAATAGAATTACCTCTTGAAGCATGGTTGCGATCAAGTCTCTAAACCAAGAGACCTCCTGTCTCAAGTCCGATCCGATAGAGGAGATGCTTGCGAGTGCGGTGATGAATCGTGTGCTCCTTGCAATCAATGTTGATGATCCAAGCGGCGGATCTCCTGATATCGTCACACGAGATCCAATATCTTCTTCACGAGTGAGACGTACAGAAGGAGATGGAGATCCACGAGTAGATGATACGGCAACATAACGAAGATGCTGCGTCGATGACGACTCTCACAATGGCTCCATGGTAGACGACCATTATAAGAGAAAGAGAGGATTGGCGTGTAGAGAAGAGAGAGAGAGAGAGCATTCATTTTAATCATATATCATATGAAAAGCAATGGATGCCTCTTCTTATATAGAGTTTTGGGAGTCCATGGATCCCAATCCATGGACAACACACAATCAATGGTAGAGATTGATTTGTGTTTCTTTCAATGGCTATGATCTTGTTGTAAAAATAGAACAACAATTAATTTAATTTAATTTAATATATATCGATAAATCAATATATTTAAATTCAAATTAAATCAATTAATTATCCTTGGAGATAGTGAGGAGATAAACCATATCCCCTAAAACGGGGGATGGCTACCAACATCTTATGAGATCTCATTATCTCATGAGATACATTATCTCATGATATCTCCAAGTTTTACAACAACAATTGTTGTAAATTATTTCACAAAAATAATTCATAATTATCTTGTGAAATATTGCAATCATGCCATTGGAAAAATGTGAATCACATTCATATCCCAAAATAAAATGTAAATTATATTTTAATTAATCATCCAATGTGAATCCAATTCACATCAATAATTAATCAACAAATATAAATCACAAATAGCACTCTCTTATATATTATAAATCATATTTATAATATATATGATTAATATGGATATTTCTATCCATATTGTCATATCCATGATAATTAAATCGTATGTAACCATCTTGGATCTCTATTCTCATGTGTCAAAATAAAATGAATCACATTCACATTATTCACATCTTAGATAATTAAATCACATTTAATTATCTCAGATAACTCTCCTTATAATATGAATCAAATTCATATTATCCATGATAATTAAATCACATTTAATCATCAAGTTTCTCGATGCTTATATATATATATATCAACAATGAAATTATCCATGAAGTCTTTCAAGGATAATGCGCTTTCTCCGCAGATACTTGAAGATAAGAACAGGGCGATTGTATTGTTCCACGTATAGTGACTTGGATATTGAGATCACATCTCAAATCCAGATCTCGAGCCTCCCATAGATGCTTGATTAAATTAAGACCGCAAATCTAATCTTCTCATTGCATCTGAATCACATTCTGATCAATGTCCAACATTTGGACAAAGATCAGATTACTTCTATATTGAGAGGAGTCACTGAAATCCCATCTCGTTTCATCACTCCCTAGGAATGGAAGCATCATGGTTGTACAATCGTTTATGATCACATCACCCTCAGGTATTCCCAATACCTGTACATCCTGCCTACTGGAAGATTCAGAATAAATCCGAAGTATTAGATCAACTTTATAATGTCTACTTCAGGGTTTTATCAATAAGTTTCTCATTTGATCATTGGGATTCGTTATTGATCATATACTTTCCAAAAGCATATATCATACCCAGGTGTTGATCATATACCTTCCAAAAGTATAGATCAAACCTACAAATTCAATCATGCTTCCAAAGCGAGACGACCGTGCATGGAATTTGATTCTTCCCAATATCTCATGAGTGAGCTCATGTCTTCCGGTTCAGTAGTGAACCTGTATGATCATTTTGAGAGATCGTATTACTCATATGCCCTTATATGCACACCAACGCGTCGGTGTATAGACCTTGGTAAGGTCATCAACCTATTGGTCTGCCAAATGTACATACTCAGACATATAGTATCACATCTGTCTCCGGTTAGAGGATGCGTGCCTATATCGTGACAACATAGGACTTTGGTTATCTCGATCTCGTTAAGGCAGCTCTTTGATCTAACTAATCTGACACCTCTGAATCTATATTCATAAGCAGAGGACCTGCATTAAGAGGTCGGTCAGATATCATCCCATGTAAGAAAAGATTACCATCTCCTACTCACGCTGGAGATCACATCTTAACAATCATTTGACGGTGCTTGATGAGTCCTCAATCTAACTCTTTAGATATTCATCCAAGCACCAACCTCTATGATTCAATAAATTGAATCAACATCTGTATGATTATTAAGATAGCCATGGTACATAACCCTAACTGTACTAAGGGACCTATTAAGCAAATTACTTATTCTTTGTTTCAGATCAGGGAATGATATTTGCAATAACATTTATTACGCAATGGCTCGTCGTGGGCTCGCATATCCAACATCATCTTGCCAGATTATGATCTTCATCATATTTTTCATTAATTTTGATGTCTTCTAGAGTCTTTGGGTTTGCAAGATTGTCCTTAGTTAACACATACGAAATGCGCTCAACAGATAGGATAAGATCCAAATTTCGGATCCAATCCAAATAATTTGTTCCGGTCAACTGATTGACCTCCACCTGCTCAGAGGGTTCATGGACTTCATTTTCTGAAATTAAGAATGCACTATCTTAGAACATATAAATAATTATATATTCATTTTAAAACAATTGATTAGGGAACTTTAAATCAAATTAGTCTTGCTTTTTGAACTTTGAAAGTTCATTCCCTTACTTACTTTCAAAGTAAGAGATATACTTACTTCTATATATCTAGCAAGAACTGGGATCTCCTCTTTATCATTGTCACATCCCAATAATATGAGAACTTGTAACTCAGATAAAGAGAAGCGGAAACATATTCCGCCTTGCAAGTCCAACTTGCATTTCCCAATTCGGTCTTGAACACATGGGCCCACCACCCCTAAGGTGATGTTGACCCATCATTAATTGAACCAACCATCAACAGGATTAGTACTTGCTACGCACAATCCAATATCGCCCCAATAATATGAGGACTCGATATTGGGGTCAGTACGCATATGGCCTTTCTCTTTTGAGAAGCAAAGAGCCCGATCTAGATGCGCTTGTATACAAGAGTTGTCACTTCGGACAGGTGTCTCCTACATACAATCCTTGGCGACGGAACTCTTTGCCTTGACGGGAGACCATGGATGCCACTTATGTGATCCTCCAGCTCTTATTCAAATTCAATAGTTAATGGGCCGTATCCAAAACCTCCGACCTATAGATCTGATACCACTTGAAGGATATGGAGTAATCCTCAAGCGCATCACAGAAGCGTGAGCATCGTATCATATACGATTAAGAACGACTAGTCGTACTAGTTGTTCTATGGAGCGGAATTTAAAATTTTTTCATGTGATGAAATCACATGATCCAAAAACGATTCTTGGATTCTTTCATTTAAACCACATCAAGTATATAAGAATATCTCTTGTAGCGTGGTTGCGATCCAGTCTCTACGAAAAGAGAACTCATGTCTCAAGTCCGATCTTTGGAGGAGACACTTGCGAGTGCGGGGATGAACCATGTAATCCTCGCAATCCAAGATGTCGAATCCAAGCGTGGGAACTACTGATCTCATCGCATGAGATCAAACGACTTCTTAGTGAGCGAAACACACCAAAGAAGATGGAGAACCAAGAGTCTTCAAAGCGACGGCACAACGACGAAGCGACGACGGAGATCTTTCTATAGGTCTTGGTGGATGACTACCTATGGAGAGAGGGCGAGTGAATGAGAAGAGGAGAGAGATTGTTGTAATTTATTATTAACCCTAGGGAGCATGGGGTGCCTCTCTATATATAGGGTTTTGGGAGTCCATGGATCACAATTCATGGGACACACAAAATCAATGGATGAGATTGATTTGTGCTTCTTTTAGTGGTCAAGATGTTGTTGGTAAAAACACAACAATTAATTTAACCTAGATCAAATATATTTGATAAATTAAAATATAATTCAGTCCTAAATTAAATCAAGCAAACATGGAGATTTACGCATGGAGATTAGATCACACCATGGTGATTGGTGGGACGGCTACTAATTTCCATATAGGAGATGGTAGACGTCCACCATATCTCATGGTGGAGGCAATCTCACGAGATTGCATTAATCTATGAAAATCTCCAAGATTTTTTACAACAACTTTTATTGTAAATTATTCTAGAAAATAATTCATAATTATTTTGAGAATATTGCAATCTTGCCATTGGAAATTTGTGAATCACATTCACGACCCAAAATAAAATGTAATTTACATTTTCAATTAATTATCCAGTGTGAATCCAATTCACATCAATAATTAATCAACAAATATAAATCATAATAAGCTCTCTTTAATACATTGTAAATTACATTTATAATATATTATGAATAATTGGATATTGCTATACTCATTATTCTTATTCATAATAATTAAATCACATTTAATTATATTGGATCATCATTCACATGCATCCCAATAATGTGAATCAAATTCACATTATTCAATATAATTAAATCATATTTAATTACCCATTTCTCAATGCTTAGATATAATTTAACTATGAAATTATTCTTGAACTCTTTCAAGAATAATGCGCTTTCTCCGCGGATACTTGGAGATAAGGATATGACGATTGTATTGTTCCACATATAGTGACTTAAATGTGGAGATCACATCTCAAATCCAGATCTCACGGAACTCTCATAGATGCTTGATTAAATCAAGACCGCAAATCTAATCTTCTCGTTGCATCTGAATCTCAATCAAATCAATGTCCAACACTTGGACCAAGATGAGATTACTTCTCTACTGAGAGGAGTCACTAAAATCCAAACATGTTCATCACTCCCTCGAAATGGAAGCGTCATGGTTATACAATCCTTTATGATCACATCACCCTCAGGTATTCCTAGTATCTGTACATCCTGCATACTGGATCAATTTTACACTGTCTTCTTTATGGTTTAATCATCAAGTTTCCCAATCTTAGTTACTGGGAATCGATATCCATCATATGCCTTTCCAACGCATATATCATACATTCAAATTCTTGTCATGCTTCCAAAGCACGACGATCATGCATGGAATTCGATAGATCTCAATACCTCATGAGTAAGCTCATGTCTTTTGGTTCACAAGTGAACCTGTATGATCCCTTTGAGAGATCGTATTACTCATATGCCCTTACAAGCACACCAGCTCACCGATGTTTAGACCTTGGTTAGATCTTCAACCTATTGGTCTGCCAAATGTACACACTCAGACATATAATAACACAATTGTCTCTGGTCAGAGGATGTGTGCCTATATTATGACAATATTTAATATAGGACTTAGGTTATCTCAATCTCGTTAAGTCAACCCTTTGACCTAACTAATCTGACACCTCTAAATCATCATTCCCATGCAGAGCACCACTATCAAGAGGTCGGTTAGATATCAACTTTAATGAGAAATGATTGTCATCTTCTACTCAAGCTGGAGATCATCTCCTAATAATCATTTAACAGTGCTTTGATGAGTCCTCTATCTAACTCCTTAGATAATTATCCAAGCACCAACCTCTATGATTCAATTAATGAATCAACAGTTGTATGGTTATCAAGACGGCCAAAGTACATAACTCAAATTGTACAGAGGGACAATATAGTGCATTAATATCTTTAATCTCAAGAAGGGAGTGAAACAATCAATAACTTTTATTGATAAATCTTTTATTACAATAACATTTATTGTAAGAATGCTCCTTTCAAACCAAAGGCACACAAAAGAGATATTCATTTAACATATCTAGGGTCAAGTTTTCCTTTTATATCATGTGCATACGCATGACAAAAACAAATCATCGAATTAGAATAATCAGAGCATTGTTCAAACCATGCATCTTTTGGTGGTAGGCTATCTAGAAATCGATGAAGGAGATTGATTCAAAAGGAATGTCACTGTAGCAACTACTTCAACCAAAAAATTCATTGTCAAACCTGCATTTAAAAGCATCTCACTAGTAGAGTTCAGTCCATACACCATGGAGCTCAACTTTGCAGTGGAGTATGCCTGATTATTAGATGTTTATCATTGCTTTTATCTTGCTTAAAATGGGAAAGCCCCATTAGTTTAGCGGGAAAAAAGCTATGAATAAAGAGAGATCTCAATGAAAACTTGAGTACAAACTATGAAAACCCTAGGAGGCAATGCTCTCCAGGATATATACTCTCAAGCAACTCAAAGCTTACCATAACATAAGTATATATAGGTTGCACGATAAACATATCCTTAAAGTCAGATCGACCAAGCTCCGTTTACAAAAATGTATTGGAACCTAAATGGATTAAAGCTTCCAAGCATATCGTAACACATGGTTTTCGTTGATCAGCTTTTCAATAGAATTCTTGCTCATGGAATGTAGTCTTACTGATAGACAAGATCAAATTTAAATAGGCCATTCATAACATTGAAGTTACATTTTGATTGACTTTTTCTAGTACTAAGCACAGAATGACTATTAAATGTTGGTGATCATCCATACCTGTGAAAATGAATAATAAGGGTGCAAGACGATCTCAAATACATCACGCATACCTATTTTAAGACATTTTTAACTAGGGATAGACATAATATAATATCTTAGAATGCTCCATTAAATAATTAAGAAAGCATGCTAATGAGAAACAAATAACAAATGGATAGGCAACAAAACATGAGGATTACATAACCATTTTACATAAGCAGGTGGTGCATAGGGAAGAGAAAGTTTGTCATCTCCAGCAAAAAAATTTATTGGAGTCCAGAAAATCTCCTAAGAATATGCAAGACATTACGTCCAGTTAAACATTCTATTAAGATACAAGATGCCCAACTGCATATAAGAAAATAGGCCACACGGGCAGTAAATCAAGTTCTAGTTGAGATGATTAAGAAAGACCTCAAGTGAACATTTTGTTATGGTTTACCCAAGAGACCGCAGATGAGAACACATGAAATAGAAAAACAGTAACTTGGGAGCAGCAGAGAAAATCAGTTTCTGGCTTTATCCGAACTGAAACTCGTCATTCTTTGTGTGCTTCCAGAAAGCTAGCACACTAATAAAGCAACTATTTTAGATGTCAGCTAAAATTACTTCAAATCAGCAATGCGGCATGATGCCTCAGCTTGCACAAACCTATCTCTGATAATAACATTACATGTAAACTAGCCAGACCAATGGAGTATACCTGCAGGAGAAAAGAGAATAACGTTTGATTGAAGCCAGGTTTTTGCAAGTCATGGTACACAGCTAGGACATGCATTGCCCATTGTGAATCCATAAAAATAAACTAGAAAGCGCACCAGACAGCCAACTCCTGGCTACATTCAGGAGGAATTGTCTTCAAAACTGCCACTTTCTGTGTACGATACCAGGTTACAAATAAAAGTATTTTCTCATCGATCAGACCGAAAAAAGTCCTGATCCATCAACAAGTTGAACGAGCAAGTTGCTGAAATCTATTTCCTCGATGCTCAAAGTTTTCAAACTCGTCAAAGCTAGAGCAGCCTGGACTCAGCAAGACAGTATCACCTGCAGTCAGAAATAAACAAAACAAGAACCAAGGCTAATCATGTGGAAGTTCCAGGATAACTAGCAAGGGTTGAAGTGAGACAAAATATATAGTAGGCAAACAAAATTGTGGAAGAATACAAGAAAATTTCAACAACAACAAAAAAACATTTTCCCCACAATTAAGTAAGGTCGGCTACATTGATTCTTTGCATCCTTTCAGAATACAAGAAAATTTATTTCCGTGAAATCATATCTACATTGCTAGCCGAAAATTCTTCAAGATAATGCTGTGACAAATCCCATGACTGTGTATGACTAGCATTGATATGAATAATATAAAGAAAATAAATATGAAAACCATAACAGTATACAAACCATGTCTTGCCATTTTTCTTGCCTCCTTCACAGCATCCTCAAGATTAGGAGATCGAACACAAGGTTTCACGAGGCCACCATTAAGCAAATCCCTTTGTATAACATCTCCAGAGTATCCGAACTGCAAATTCAAGAAAGAAGAGGAATGGGGTATTAGATGTTCGTTTCTTGAATAGCATCAACATGTAAAATCAGCAGACCGCTAGAACTAGAAGAAAAAGTGGTATGAAAAAAATTTAAGTCGAGAGGCAAATGTGTGGAAAGGAAAAATAGAATTATTTATTCATCATAGCCCTAGGCCTCTTGTTAAGAGAAAACTGAGATACATTATTCAAAGAAACCCTAGGCTCTCTTATATAGGGAGAAACCTTAAGGGTAAAGTACAAAGTAGTCCAGAGAAAACAAAGAACAGGTACACAACATAATAATATCTATCTCTACAACTGTCTTATATAGGAGAAAGTTCTATGAAAAATTATATAAAGAAGACAAGATAAATAAGCCTCCGAGAAATACAAATATCTCAATACTCCCCGTCAAAGCTAGAGCATATATGTCTATCATACTCAGCAAGGGTATTGGTGAATATATCTACAATCTGATCACCTGACGCAACATGAGACGTGAAAATGAGTCCCTTCTAAATTAGATCTCGAGTGTAATGGCAATCTACCTCGGTGTGCTTGATTCTTTCATGCAATGCTGGATCATTGGATATACATAGAGCAGCTTGGTTGTCACATTAGAGGTGCATGGGAAGAAGCACCTAATTAGTTAGGTCAATTAGGATGGATCTGACCCACATCACCTCTGTACTCCCTTGTGCCATAGCTCTATATTTTAATTCAGCAGTAGATCTAACCACTAATGTCAGTGTTAGAAAATACAGAATGCAAAAACATATCAGATAAAATGGGTAAAGAAATATTGAACATGAGATTTAACGTAGAATCCTACTCCCTAAGGAGAGGGATGAAACCACGGGAGAACGGCTCAAAGAGATGATGTATGCATTGCACTTTTTCATTGGATATAGGAGGTCTGAAGCTCCTTATATAGCCTCCACAGAGCATCCAAGTCCCAACACTGACAGATGTGGGACTAAACGCAGGGATGTGGTAAATGGATCCTGTAGTGATCCTTTTACACATATACAATACATATACTCCAACACTCCCCATCAAGCTAGAGCATGCAATGCTTAGCTTGGACAAACAGAAAGAAATCTCAAACTCACGCTACAAGACACTACTGACAATATCAACTCAACATACACAACTGCCGGTTGTTGTCGAGGACATGACTTCTCATATCGTGCAGGTGAGGAGGACAAACGAGCTGGAGTGTGAGTCAACTGAGTGTGCTTTGAACTGTGCCTATCAGAGCCACTAAATTTGGATGAGTCTCCACCTACAGAACTCTGGCCTGCCACAACATGTGGACAACTGCTCCATCTCTGAAAGGGCCAAACTAAAAAAAGCCGTGTTCTCTGTGATAAGAAAATTCCTTTAAAGATTAAAGGAAAGTTTTACAAAGCAGTCGTGAGACCTGCTATGCTTTATGGATCTGAATGTTGGCATGTGAACCATAGACATGTGCAGAGAATGAATGTAGCAGAAATGAAAATGCTAAGGTGGATGTGTGGACACACACGTAAGGATCGGATTCGAAATGATGCAATCAGAAAGAAGGTTGGCGTAGCTTCGATCGAGGATAAGATGCGAGAAAACCGCTTAAGTAGGTTAGAACATTTGCAAAGAAGATAAACTAAGCACCAATTAGGAGATGCGAGTGTTGGGATGTTGAGCCGGCTAAGGGAGGGCGAGGACGGCCCAAGAAGTATTGGAAAGAGACCATATAAATGGATCTTAGTTTTGTGGATATAAGCCCGGGATTGGCCCAAGATAGATCTGAATGGAGGCGAAGAATCCATGTAGCCGACCCTACTTAATTGTGGGAAAAGGCTTTGTTGTTGTTGGTGTTGTAGTGCAATCCTCGTCGGATTCCACGATCGTTGGAAAATGGAGTATGAAGAAGTCTCCTCGTCGGAGAACTATGTCTCTCCCATACATGCTCAAAGAATGGTCTACTCTAGAGTCCCTAAGAAACCACATGAAAACACTAACCCACATGGCATAAGTAATTGATCTCTACTCAGGAATCCCTATGGAACACATGAAAACTCTGACAAAAACACAAAAGATGAGGACCACAGAAAAGATGGCAAACATGTGCACATTTGAAATAACCACATATATGTGCGTGTTTGAAATTGAGGACTCTGAATCTGACATCGAGTCTGAACAACTGTAGAGTCTGAAATCTGGATGGCCTGGAATATGGACACTGGAGAATCTGGATCTGACTTGGACTTGTAACTCTACACAATATTCCATTTTCTCCCATACTTGTCGGAAAATGAAATTGACAAAGTTGGAAGAAGATAAGATAATGGAGAGAACAAAACCAATAAGCCGATCACAATTTTTTCGGCTTTTCTTTCAATTTTCTTTCCTGGTTATTTTCATTTTTTAATAGCTCTCACATTTCAAATAAGCAGTTCAAAATTTTTTTACGGCTTTTCCTCTCATATTTTTTAATCATTTTTCTTGTGTACAACTTTTTTTTGCTGTACGCATCTTTTTCAAAAGAATAATTTTTTTTGAAACTCTCTTGTTTTTTGGAAGCACATGACCCAACTTTGGCCCTTTCTCCCCCTCATTTTTTCTGGTCCCTCTCTCCTTTTTGTTTTCAGTCCATCTCCCCTTCCTTTTTCTGCCCAACTCCAGGCTTACAATAGCAACAGAAAATAAATATTTTTTTTAACACCCATGACCCTAACGTTGGGCCCTAAACCTATGTAGGATTCCCCGATGGGAACCCCTCTTCACGTAGGGACACCCCCAATTGGGGTTTCTATAGGCGTTTCCACTTGGAGACACTGGATCATGCCTCCGCCTGTGTTCATGGAGTTACCTCCTGCTGCTGTCGTGGGGTATTCGACTAGAGGAGGGAGGCAGCGGCTCGTCTAGGACTGCTATGTAGGGGGACTTTGCGTTGGGTCGACCGGTCCGTCTCTAGTAGTACCGATTAAGACCATCAATCGCATTATGAAGTCTACATACTATATGCGACCCTCCCTCAGTAGCAAACCCTAGTGTCTGCTGCATGTAGACTTCCTCCTCCAAGTCACCATACAAGAAATCATTTTTGACATCCAACTGAAATAGAAGCCAGTCATGTACCACAACGATAAAAAATGGGATCCGTAGAGTAGAGTGACGGGCAATAAGGGAAAACTGTTAGAAAATAGAAAGCGGAAGCGAAATCAGAACATAAAGAAGAATAAACATGGAACAGAAAGGTTTAACGTGGAACCCTACTAACTAAGGAGCGGGATGAAACCACGGGAGAATGACTCAGAGGGCTGGTGTGTCTATTACATTTTTTTCTCAATGGGCTACATGGTGTAGAGCTCTATATATAGCAACCACGAAGTGTTCACATCCCAATAGGAGGTAGATGTGGTACTAAACTCTTGATGGGGTAAATGGATCTCTCCAAGATCCATTTACCCATCCCCCATACACATGCCGCACAACCAAATACTCCAATACTCCCGCTCAAGCTGGAGCATGCAATGCTCAGCTTAGACAAAAAGAAAGAAACCCAACTCACACAACATGACACTACAGACAATATCAACTCAACACGTACAACTGTCGGCTGCCGTCGAGGACGTTGCTTCTCATGTCGTGCAGGTGAGGAATACAAATGGACTGGATTGTGAGTCTATTGAATCTCCTCGTCGAAGAGCATGTTCTCTGAACTGCGTCTGTCAGAGAAGCTGCAACTGAAAAATGAGTCTCCTTATCGGAGTACTATGGCTCGCCACAACATATGGACAACTGCTCCATCTCTGAAAAGGCCCGAACTGAAAAAAGGCCGTGGAAGTGCAATGCTCGTCAGAGTCCACGGTCACTGGAGAATGGAGTCTGAAAAGTCTCCTCGTCTGAGAACTGTGTCTCTCCCATCTGGCTCAGAGAATGGTCCTCTACTCTAGACTCCCTATGATACCACATGAAAACCGTTGCCAACATGGCATAGGGAATAGTCCTCTGCTCTGGAGTTCCTATGGCTCACATGAAAACTCCGGTCGAAACAACAAGACTGATAGGGACCACGAACAAATGATGGCACACATGTACACATCTGAATAGACTGCATAATCGTGCGTGTCTGAAACTGACTCGGAATCTAACAAAATATCTGTAGAGTTTGAAAATCGGCTGGTCTAGGGAATATCTGAATCTGACCTCTGAATCTGGAATAATACATGTGACTCTTCACCATACTCCCCTTTTCTCCCATACTTGTCAGAGAATGACTATCGTCGACCAAGTTGGGAGAAAACAAGAAAAAGGGGAGAAAATAAAACATCTCAAATGTCGATATATATTTTTTTCTCGGCTTCAGATTTTTTTACTAAGCCGTTCACCATTTTTTTAACGGCTACTCAAATCATTTTTTTAAACACTTTTTTTGAATGCATATGGCTTTTGCATTTGTACACGCCTTCTTTTTTAAAAAAACACAAACCTCCTCTCCTTTGTTCCTCTTTTTTTCATGTATATTTTTTACGCATCTCTCCTAAAAAAAATTCACACATTTTTTTAATGCTGGCCCCATCTTTTCTCGAACCAAACTTCCCCTTTCATTTTTTTTCGTGAACGCTTGCCAAAATTGGGTTGAGTTGCAATCCCCCCCTTTTTTATTAATAATAAGCCAGCTCCTTATCTAGGGGTCCCATTGGAACCCTTTCTCGAAGACCATCTGCCCCGATGGTGGCCTTCTCCGCGGTTGGAGGGCTCCATCGTGCGGAGCAGAAAAGCGAAGGGAGGTGCGCCGCCGATTAAATCTGCCACCTTGGCATCGGCGGGGAAGTCGGAAACAGGGGGGGCGACACCGATCTGGAGGGGTGGTTCGTCGGTGGGGTGCCGCATGATGCGGTTTTGCCTGATGCGATGTGTCGCCAGCACTTGGGGGCATTGCGGCGAGATGGCAACAGGACTGAAGGGTGCTCCATCGTTTGGATCTGTTGCGCCCATGTATTGCACGAGGACGAGGGAGGTCTGGAAGGAGATTCATGAGGCGGTGCGCCGCCTACAGTTTGGGATTCGCCCGCTAGGGCTATGCGTTGCCAATAATGAGGACGCCTTGTTGCTGAAGCTATGGAGGTCGAAGGTGCTTCACCGACCGCCCGGGGGCCATCGTACTGAGGGTGCACGGCATGGGCTACCGCATGGAGGCACATTGTGGCTTGGAGATGGGTGACGTATGTTGGTAATCTACTCCATACATCTGGGTGGATCCACGAGTAACAAGTTTGGCCTTGTATCTACCCATTGTACCATCAGCACAATACTTCACTTTAAACACCCACTTGCTCCCCACAATAGATGCACCAAGGGGAAGCATCAACAACACACTACGTGCATCGAGATCGCAATGTTGTGATATCTTCCGCCATAGCAAGACACCACTGACTAACCTGTAATGCTCCCTGGTATGACCTCGGTATCTCCACTGCAGACAGACCTACAACAAACCTATAAAACTCCTCGGAGAGGTGTGTAAGAGAGATGTTTGAAATTGTGAATGCGAAAGCGTATCAGAGAAAGATGATAAAAACATTTAAAGACACCAGGATTTAACGTGGAACCCTACTTCCTAAGGAGCGGGATGAAACCATGGGAGAATGCCTTAAAGGGATGATTTATGCATTGCACTTTCTCATTGGATACAAGAGGTCTGAGGCTTCTTATATAGCCTCCACAAACCCTCCAAGTCCCACCATTGGTAGATGTCGGACTAAACATTGGGATGTGGTAAATGGACCTTGGAGGGATCCATTACCCATTAATACATATGATGTATATACTCCAGCACTCCTCAACTTGGAGCATGCAATGCTCAGCTTGGATAAACAGAAAGAAATCTCAAAGTCAACAACAAGATGGTACAAACAATATCAACTCAACGCACACAACTGTTGGTTGTTGTCGAGGATGTTGCTTCTCACGTCATGAATGTGAGGAGGAACAAATATGCTGGAGCATGAGTCAAAATGAATCTCTACATTGGAAAGCATGTGCTCTGTATTGTGCATGTTAGAGTCACTGCATCTGGAAATGAGTATCCACCTGGATAACTCTGGCCCACCACATCATGTGGACAATTGCTCCATCTCTCTGAAGGACCGAACTGAAAAGCCATGGAGACATCATTGTCGGAGTATACAGTCGCTGGAGAATGGAGTCTTAAAAAGTCTCCTCGTCAGATAACTGGGTCTCTCCCATACCAGCTTAGAGAATGAGATCTCTACTCTGGAGTCCCTATAAAACCACATGAAAACCCTATCCCACATGGCAAAGGGAATGGGCTCTCTACTCTGGAGTCCTTATGGATCACATAAAAACTCTGACCAAAGCAAAAGATGGGGACCATATAAAATGATGACAGACGTGTGAACAACAGACTAAAGACTCATAAACATCTGAATATGGAACAGACATGTGACTCGACATAATACTCCCCATTTCTCCCATACTTGTCGGAAAACAATGATATAGACAAAGTTGGGAGAAGACAAGAAATGGGGAGAACAAAAAATTCAACAAGCCGATCTCATTTCATTTTTTTCGGCCTTTTCTTTTCCACTTTTTTAAATCATTTTTTTTCAAATAAGGCGTTCATTTTTTATGACTTGTATTTTTTTAAAATTCTATGGCTTTTCTTTTGTACGTGCCTCTTCTCAAAACACTTTTTTTCAAAGAAGTCGTTCACATGTTTTTCTCAACTTTTCTTTTTGCATTTTTTTAAACTTTCGATCAAAAGTCTATGCCCAATGAAAGCTCCACTTCCTTTTAAAAAGAAAATATGCCCCTGACTTATTTCGGCTTCCCCAACTGGGAACCCTTTCTCAATCGAGCGCCAACCCCGATGACGCCTTCTGCTGGAGCTGGCAGTGGTATGGCTCGTTGGAGATGGAGCTGCTGCCACCGCCTGTAGAGCATGATGGGGCTCTTACGAAGGAGTTGAGAGGGAAGGGAGCCCCACCGCTAAAGCACGTCACCTAGAGACGGAGATATAGGAAGGAACGATGGCTGGAGTAGTAGTTAGAGGCATCACCATCACCTCGCTCATGGAGTTTGAGCGTCGCTTGGAGCTCGAGCTCCGCATGGAGGCTGTGATGGGAAGATGGACGTTGTGCGATGCATGTGCGAGGTCTTCGATTTTGAAGGGAACAACCGGTTGGCCTAGAGGTGCACCGCGAGCTCGCGCCACCTGCACGAGGGATGCAGGACTGGAGCCTACGCCTTGTTGCGCCAATGCCTGCAGGGGGAGAGCGTTTGTGATGGGGAAGCACCACCTCTTCCTTTGTTGAACTGTACCGCCAAATAGTGATGGTCTACTAGTTTTGCTGCCAGGAGGATGATGTTGCAACCGTTGAGGAACATGAGTATGCGCCACCCGCATGAGGCCTGCATCGAACTGAATGCTAGAGTTCCAAGGAAGGAACCCCCAAACATTGAAGAACATCAGATCAACAGCTGGTGACATCTTCTTCTCCCCAAAGCGAGGTTGTGCGCTGATGTATGCAGCCGGAACAAAGAGGGTGTTGTTGTTGTGAACGATGTTCTGTTTACAAGAGCGCCCTTGCTAACTAGGGTTTCAGAAAACCCTAGATGTCTGGATCTTGTACTTGATCAAATCAAGAATATGATCTTTGAAAACTAGGGTTTCAAGAAAACCTTAAAACTGAAACTCGAACTTGGAACGATCTTGAACAATAAACATATTCATGAACAAACTTCAAAATTCAACCAAGAATGACCTACTCCGATATCATGTTAGAAAATGCGAATGTGGAAGTGTATCAGAGAAAAAGGATAAAAACATTTAAGGACACCGAGATTTAACGTGGAACCCTACTCCTTAAGAAGCGTGATGAAACCACGGGAGAACGCCTCAAGGGGTTGATTTATGCATTGCACTTTCCCATTGGATACAAGAGGTCTGGGGCTTCTTATATAGCCTCTACAGACTCTCCAAGTCCTACCACTAGTAGATGTCAGACTAAACACTGCATGTGGTAAATGAACCCTGTGGGATCTATTGAAGTGAAAAGAAAAGTTGTATATCACGTAGCTATAGAGCCCTCTTATATAGGAGAGAGGCTCCGGGAGAAATTATATAAAGAAGATAGAAAAACATGAGAAATATAAATAAAGATACAGATAACTAAGAATTCTCTCAACACTCCCCCTCAAGCTGGAGCATATATGTCTATCATGCTCATCTTGGAACAACACTGGAAAGGACCTCTTGCGAGAGCTTTGGTAAACATGTCTGCAATCTGTTCTCCTGAAGCAACATGGGAGGTGGAAATAAACCCCTTTTGGATCAAGTCATGGGTATAATGACAATCAACTTCGATGTGCTTCGTTCTCTCATAGAAGGCTAGATTATTAGTTATAAATAGAGCTGCTTGATTATCACATTTGAGATGCATTGGAAGAGGCACTTCAACTGTAAGGTCAGTAAGAACATACTTGACAGACATCATTTCAGTGCTCCCTTGGACCATAGTTCTATATTCTGATTCAGTGCTGGATCGAGCAACAACCGTTTGTTCCTTGCTTCTCCATGAGACCAAGGAGCTACCAACGAATACGGTGAAGTCAGAAGTGGACTTCCTGTCCGTTGGACACCCAGCATAATCTGCATCAACACATCCAGTCATTGAGAGTGATGAGTCTCTTTTGAACAGTAGACCTGGACCAGGAGAGGATTTTAGATATCTCAAGATCATACAAATTGCATACATATAGATGTTTAGGTTGCTCCATGAATCGTCTAACTCTGCTCACAACAAATGATATGTCAGGCATGGTAATGGTAACATAAAGCAACTTTCCTACCAGTTCCCTATATTTTCTCTTATCTATCTCCTCAGAGTGATAATTATAGAGTCTAGCATTAGGATCCATAAGTGTAGTGTCAGGTCTGCAGCATGTCATACCTGTCTCAGCCAGAAGATCAGTAACGTACATCCTTTGCGTCAAAATCATACCATGCCGACTGCGTGCAAACTCCAAGCCAAGAAAATAACGTAACTTGCCAAGATCCTTGACCACAAACTGACGTCCAAGGAACTCCTTGGTAGCTTGGTACCGTGTTCATCACTACCAGTAACAACAATGCCATCAACATAAACTAGAACAACAACCGTACCTCCCTGAGTTCTCTTAACAAAGAGAGAATGATCTACAATAGATCCGACAAAACCATTTTGTTCTATCAATTCTGAGAGATTTTAAAACCAAGCCCTCAGACTCTACTTAAGGCCATAAATGGCCTTGTGAAGTCGACACACCATAGTAGACTCCCCCTCCCAATGGTTGCTGCATGTAGACTTTTTCTTGTAGATCACCTTATAAGAGAGCCTTCTTCACATCTAGCTGGTAAAGCGACGAGTCTCATATCACGGCAACCACAATAAGAATCTGCAGCGTGGAATGACGTACAACTCCTGCAAAGGTATCCGGATAGTCCACCCCATATGTTTGGGTGAAATCCACAAGCAACCAAACTGGCTTTATATCTGTCAATTGTACCATCTGCACGATGTTTTATAATAAATACGTACTTGCTGCCAAAAATAGACGCACCTGGAGGAGCTTGTACAATGCTCCACGTACTACGAGATTGTAAAGCTGCCATTTCTTCTTCCATTGTTAAACGCCACTGAGGAATTTTCAACGCCTCTTGATAAGACCATGGTAATTCTACTGTCGACAACCCCAGAATGAACTTCTGAAATTCCTCGGAAAGACGATCCAAGGAAACATGAGAAGCAAGAGAATGCATAGTACATGCACGCTTCTGCTTCCGTAGAGCAATAGGCACATCTAGAACTTCATTGCTCACTAGAGGTGTAGCATCTGGGAGATGTTGCAGTACTTGTTGTATATGCAAATGACCATTGCCATTAGAAGAACTCAAATGTTCAGAACATACCTCGGCCGTGCTGGATGACTAGCGAGGCACTTGAGCATGGGGTCAACGGTGGTAAACTTGGGGAAAGAATGGAGGTGGTGGCGGTGTAGGTGGTGGAGGTGATGGAGCGGAGATCGGAAGTAGAGGTATATATACCTCTTCCCCAACCTCAGATAAAATGAGCTTGCCACCTGTAGGAGAGAAGTACATGATATTCTCAAAAAAGGTTACATCAGCACTAACATAGTACCTTCGGCGAACAGGGTCGAAGAAACGATATCCTTTTTGGGTCTTGGAGTACCCAACAAACACATATTTGACCGCTCTAGGAGAGAGCTTGTCAAGACCAGGGGACACCTGATGAACAAGGCCACAGAACCAAAAACTCGAGGCGTAAGGGAGAAAAGATTTATCTCGGGAAACGCAATCAAGAACGGGATCTTTTCTCTCATAACAGAAGAGGGCGTACGATTAACAATGTAGCAAGCAGTTAGGACTGCATCACCCCAGTAAGAATGAGGAGCACGACTTTGGATCAATAGGGTCCTTGTAACATTTAGGTCATGGCGGTGTTTTCTTTCAGTCACTCCATTTTGTTGCGAAGTCTATGCACAAGATGTTTGATGGATAATACCATGAGACGCACGAAACGTGGCGAGCAGATTAGTACAAAACTCCAAAGCGTTGTCAGACTGTATATACTTGATTTTTGCAGAAAAAATGTTCTTTAATTCAATAATGAAGGACTGAATAACATGATCAGCATTAGATTTGTTTCTAAGAAGATAAACCCATGAAAACCTTGAACATTCATCAACAGCAACTAGATAATATCTATGCCCCTGATGATCAGGGACACGACTGGGACCCCAAATATCGAAATGAAACAACTCAAAAAACCATGACTACTTCGACCTTGACGACTCTGGATTGAAGAACGATGATGCTTCCCAAGCTGGCAAGCCTCGCACTGAAAGGTAGACCGAGGGAAAATCTGTGGAAGAACGTGAGACAACTTCTGCAGAGGAAGGTGACTAAAACGAAGATGTCATATATAAAGAGACGCAGACCCAGTGCGAATGGAAAAAGCACCAGCATAAGGAGACTGGACTAGTCTGTAGAGACCTCCTTACTCACGGCTAGTGCCAATCACCCTGACCATTAGAATGTCCTAAAACATAAGAGAAGATGGGTCAAAAATGGCACGGCAATGTAAATCTTTGGTGATTTGACTAATAGATAATAAGTTCATTGAAAAATCAGGAGCAAAAAGAACATTATGAAGGCTCATCGTAGGAGTTAGCTGCACTTCCCCCCGACCAGTAATGGGAGAATGTGTTCCATCTGCTATCACATCAGATCGTCCAGGCGAAGTCGGACCAAACACATTAAACTGACTTCTATCACCACAGAGGTGATGGGATGCACCCGAGTCCATGATCCATTCTGACAAATATGCCATGTAACAACTAGTCAACGCATATGCTATACCTGAAGAAGATGCAGTAGCAGATGCAGATGCAGCTACCTCTGAAGATCTTGAAGGAGAGTTGGATGGTCCTGAAGTAGGCACGATCTCCCTAAGTCTAGCCACAAGTTCGTCAAATCTCTGATCAGTAACTGGAGATGAACTCCCAACCTGTTGAGCTTGTTCTGTGACTCTAGCAGAAGCCAGGAAACCATGCTAAGAATACCAGGTTTCCTCTGAGTGTCCAATCCTGTGGCAGAAGGTGCAATGTTGACGTGATCGACCACCTCCTCCTCTGCCACGGGTAGATCCTCCCCTACCCTGAAATGTAGTAAGGTTCCCCCTACCACAATAAGCAGCCATAGTTGACGATGTCTGAGACTGTGCATTACCACCGGAGGAGATGGACAACCTACTGAGTCTGCGATATGCCTCCTCCATTGGAGGTATAGTAGTGTTTGTAAGAATCTGGGCGTGAGCTGAGTCATATTCAGGATCAAGGGCCGCTAGAAAAATCTAGGTCATCACGGAATCTCTGTAAGACTTAAGCTGCTCTTGCGTAGCAGTCAAGGGAATGTAACCATGTAGCTACTCAAACATGCGCCTCAATGAAGTGTAGAGAGTGTGGAGGGGTCTATTATTCTGCTTCGATGTAAAGATACCATGTTGAAGCTATAATATCTTCGCTAGAGAGTATGTCGCAGCGAGAATGTCCCACATAGCTTTCGCAGTAGGTTAACTCAGTATGTCATTTGCAATCTCTATAGCCACCGTCCCGGATGGCCATACCGTGCATAAGCATCATCTGCCTCCCATGAGGCATTTATCCCAGTCTCGTCACTTGGCTCCTCCGCCGTGAGGATGTGCTTCTTGCAATTACACTGCATCAGACTCATGAACTGCATGGCCCACACTTCATTGTCCATGTCATCCATCTTGACAATGGGAGCTGGACCTTTGAATCCCCAATGGATGGAACATCAGCTTTGTTGTCAACCATGATGACGACGATCACTAAGATTGGGACTGCACCAAATAAGACATGTGTCTACACGAACATATGGGAAGATGGTTGTGGGTGTAGACTCATACCACAACCTCTTCCATTCTTTGAAGCCGCCTTAGGGTAACTAGGGTGTTTTAGATGATCATCTCACTCCCTAAAGGTCCAAAGGAGGACCTAAACCGAGTCCACAGGAATGGCGGCTTCCAAGGAGAATGCCTACAACCCGAGAGAGGTGCAGGACACGCGACAACGGCAACAACCCACGTGGAAAGGGGCTGCGAGATCACGCGCGAGGGGCGGCGGCAGCCCACGCGTAGAGAGGGGCGCACGAGAAACAGCCCCTGAGAAAAGCAGCCCTCCCTGCGAGAAGGGAGAGGTGGCGGTGATAAGAGGTTGCCCCGCGTAGAGGGAGGTGGCGGCCCGTGCGGAGTATCGCACGAAGGGATTTGGTGGGGAGGGGCTAGGATTATGTCACAGACTCCTGTCCAGGACCGTCGCTCTGATACCATGTTGAAGTGAAAAGAAAAGTTGTATATCACGTAGCCCTAGAGCCCCCTTATATTGGAGAGAGGCTCAGGGAGAAATTACATAAAGAAGACGGAAAAACATGAGAAATATAAATCAAGATACAGATAAATAAAAATTCTCTCAACAGGATCCATTTACCCATCAATACATAAGACATATATACTCTAACAAGAGACATGGGAAGCAAGGGGATACATAATGCATGTATGCCTCTGATTCCGTGGTGCAATGAGCATATCAAGATCCTCAGCCTCCTCAGTGACAGGAACGTATATAACATCCTACTTATCATGCTGAAAATCCAAATGACATGAGCCATCAGTAGAAACCAAGTGTTCAGAACATATCTGGGGCGTGCTGGATGTTGGAGGAGGCACATGAGCACGAGGTCGACACTGGTAAACTCGTAGAAAACATGTGGATACAGCAGATGAAGTTGGTGGAAGCGGTGGAGGTGGAGATGGTGACGAAGGTGGAGAAGAAGTAGAGTTTGGTGTAGACACATATGGAGATAGAGGCATGTATACTTCTTCTCTAGACTCTGACGAAATGAACTATCACATGTAGGAGAGAAGAATATAATGAACTCAAAGAAAGTGACATTAACACTAACATAATACTTCCTACGAACAACGTCAAAACAACGGTATCCCTTTTTAGTCCAGAAATACCCCACAAATACGCACTTGACAACTCTAGGAGAGAGCTTGTCATGACCATGGGACATATGATGTATGAAAGCAACTGATCCACAAACACGAGTGAGGGAGAAAAGATCCTTCTTAGGAAACACAATCGAGAACAAAATATTGTCTCGCGGCATAGACGAGGGCATACGATTCACAAGATAGCAAGCTATTAGAACCGCATCTCCCCAATATGTATGAGGAGCACGACTCTGAATCAAAAGGGTCCTGGTAACATCCAAAAAGATGATGATGTTTGCGCTCTCCCACCACATTCTATTGGGAAGTATAAGCACATAAAGTATGAAGAACTATAATAAGGGTCTGAGAAACTGCGAGAGTTGATGGTTACAAAATTCTAAAGCATTATCAAAACGGATATACCTGACATTTGTAGAAAATATATTTTTTATTTCATTAATAAAAGACTGAATAACAAGACCAACATCAAACTTGCTTTTAAGCAGAAAAAACTCAAGACAGTATGGAAAATCATCCACACTAACAAGATAAAATCTATTCCCCCTGATGATATAGGACACGACTCAGGCCCCAAATGTCAAAATGGATTAACTCAAAAATAATGTTACTACTACGACCCTGACGATTCTGAAAAGTAGACCGGTGATGCTTCCCAAGCTGGCAGGCCTCACACTAAAAGGTAGCACAAGGGGAGATCTGAGGAAGAACGTGGCGCAACTTTTGCAGAGGAAGATGACCAAATCGGAGGTGCCACACATATGGAGAAACCGAGCCATTGTGAAGAGATGAAGTACCCGCATATGAAGATTGGACCAATCTATATAATCCTCCTTGCTTATGGCCAGATCCAATCACCGTGCATGTAAGAATATCCTGAAACACGAGGGATGAAGGATCAAATATGGCACGACAATGTAATCTTTGATTGTTTGACTAATAGATAATAAATTCATAGAAAAATTAGGAGCATGGTGGACATTCCGTGGAAGCATCCCTAACTCAACTGCATCTCCCTCTGACCAATAGTAGGAGAGTGGGTTCCATCTGCTATGACAACCAATCTACCAGGATGAGTCGACTTGTATGTACTAAATTAGCTTCTATCACCGCAAAGATGGTGTGAAGCTCCTGAATCCACGATCAATTCGGATAAGTCTACCCCGTAACAACTAGTAAGAGCATATGTTGTACTTGATGTAGATGCAGACGCTGAGGAGGCTACCTCTGAGGATCCCGGAGGAGCATTAGACAGACTAGATGCATGCAAGATCACTCTCAGACGAGCTACAAGATCATAGAATCTTTGATCAGAAGCAGGAGGAATACTAACATGCTCAATATGTTCCGCAACACGTGCTGAAGGAGGAAAATCATGCTGAGAATAACGTTTATCCTCAGAGTGTCTAGACTTGAGCAGTAAGTGCAAGGCTGACGAGGTCAACTACATCCTCCCCTACCACGGTTGCCACGACCACGATACTGTGTAGAACCTCCTCTACCACGAGATGCAGTCATAGCGGAGGAAGTATGGTGCTGCTGAGTAACACCGCTATACGATATAGAAAGCATGCTCAGTCTATGATAGGCCTCCTCCATTAAAGGTATGGTGGCATCTGTAAGGATCTGCACTCAAGCAGCATCATAATTAGGATCAAGAGCTGCTAGAAAGATTCTAATCATCACTGAATTCTTGTATGCCTTAAGTTGTTCTGACGTAGCAATCAAGAGGATGAAACCATGAAGCTTCTCAAATATACCCCTTAGAGAGGTGTAGAGGGTATGTAGAGGACATCCATTCTGCGTTGAAGTGAAGATATTATGATGGAATTGCAGTATCTTCGATTCATTTTTCGCCGGAGAATATGTAACATCCAAAGCCAACTAAACCCGAACCGACCCCGATTAAGAGCCCGGTTAATCTAATAAAATTACCAATCAATATTAAATAATCTAAATCAATCAATTGATTGTAAATCAAAAGTCGTTCAGGCGAAATCGACTGAAAGTTGATTATATCGTAAAGCGTTCCATGGAAAAGTAGTGACACAAAATCGGAAACCGCAAAACAAATCGAAACCGTCATAAAATCCGATTCGAGTAAGTAAGACCAACGAAATCGGACGTTTGTCAATCGTAGATCATTTGATATTTTAAAAAAACGAAATTTAACCCCAAACCAAAACTATATCTTGAGAATTTCAGGTATTCATACCCGATCTAATGTATATGAATATTATACTCATATTGATCACTGACCATAGACGATCAAAACAAACTATTTCACATAGAAATCTGACATTCGAGATGCGGATACATATTTTTTTGAACATCTCAAATAAATGAACCAAAAAGAAATTCCAGAACAACTTTTGTCTATCCACTTTGCTCTCTCTTTCATTCCACCCTTGGCGAATTCCTTTCCCATTTGGCAACCCATCAAAGTCTTCCTCTTGCGTATATCCCACCCCAACCTTCTAATTATGCTGCATTTTCACCAATGAAGGAGCCTTCAAGCTTTCTTTCCGGCCCAATGCTGCTTCAAGACTCCAAGGCTGCTGATCCTTGAAGCCCTTGGAGTTGGTCAAGCAGCTGGAGCTTCTCCATTTGCTACTGCTTCTCCTTGCTCTTGATCAAACTTGGAGTTGCATGCATACAATCTTCATCCCCAAATTTGGAGGTCAATAGGTATAATCCTCCTTCCATTCTTCATTGCTGCTATGCATGACATTTCCACACATTTTAATCCCTTAGATACTCTTTTCTTGAGTAATATGTTGTGAGAGTTTGGAAAATATGTTGTTGAATTCCTGTTTAAACATGGTTATAATATTGTTGGAAGTGCAGTTGGTGGAGCAAAGGTTGTCCTTTCAAGAGGTCTTTTTCTTCGATTATTGTTATATTGTGTTTGGTTGGTTTCTCCAGAACCGTTAAAATCATAGTAGATAATTAGGTATACATTTAGTGAATATGAAAAAGTATCTAATATAACTGATAAATGATCTGGATACATTGTAGAATAAGATAGAACTGAGTTAGTTTTGGAAATTATGGGCCCAACTGTTCAGATCCCAAAAGCAGGAACAATTGAAAATAAAAGAGAAGTTCTTTTTGTTAAGTAAATACGTGGAAAGGACAAATATGCAGCTATCGTTAAGATACAAAATGCCAAATACCCCAGGATGTTGACAGTTTTTTTTCTTTTGGGTGGGAGCAGTTATCCTTCGAGAAAAATCATAGGAGCTTATGTTTTCTAGTATGCTAACCAGAAGGGAAATGATCATTATTTAACAAAGTTTTAATACCTTCTCACCAATAAGGAGATATGATTTTATGTTTCTGGAACTGCACATGATGTTTTGTTGACTGTCCTCACTATCTCAATATCTAGAGTTAAATTTTTTTGTCAAACCGCCTAGTTGATAGTAAACACTAGAAACCAGACATCTGTATAAATTCTTAAAATAGTCTTGAAGATCAACATATAAAGTGGAACAATACAATTGATTATGCGGTAGATCAGTTTGATCGAGGCTTTTGGTAGTAAATGAGTTGGGATCGATGACCGATGATTGATGATTGATGATGAAGACTAATTTTGTACTAGGATTTTAGGACTAGTCTTCATCATCAATCATCAATCATCGGTCATTGACAATGAATAGGATTTTAGGACTATTGATACAAGTGATCAGTTAAGCTAGTGGACATGTCAGAACTTAGTTAGGATGAATTACACTTCACCACATGTCTACGGAGGCATCCCAACCCTAAGGTACACTTCATGCTTTAGAGTCACAGTGTGAGGTCACACTCAGACCAAGACCACAGACTATTCACTAGAGTTGAGAAATTAGGCAGAATTAAGGATCAGATCAGAAATACATCATCCTCAACATCAAGATCCACTAATATGATTTCTTAGTACTAAAAAAAATAATATACATATGAGTCAATATTATATATGAAAAGGATAGGTAAATATGGAAAATATTGGGGTGATGGCATGGGGTTTACAAACAAAGCAGCTTGAAAACAACTTACCATGCAAGTAGCTGTAAAATTTTAAATATCATTGCCTTTCTCCGTGCTTTCTTGTAGACAAATTAAATTCTGTTATTTATGTTATATGTTGGGATATACGCAACAATCGTTGACATCCTTTTGTTCTTTGCATGTTTGGTAGGCAAATCGCTTGCGTCTCTGTAGTTGATTGATGAACCCGAGCATCCGCTGCTATAACAAATGGTAGAATTGTTGTAGGTTTTGGTTCAATTTCTATAGCAATGCTTTTTTTTCTCTTCTGTACATTTTGAAAGACATGTATACATTGTCGGTTTCTTTTGTTACATGTTGTATACAAATGTGGAAATTAATGAAATGCAATTGGTGGCACTTCTTGTTATTTCTGTGGTTGTTACATATTTTATGAATGTTAAATGTGAAATGCAAAAAAAATCCCTTAATTTCAAGCAAGGCCCTAATTGTCGGTTTTACTCACCATTTCGGTATCAACCAAAACAGAATTTCGGTGGAATTTCGATGGAATTTCGATGGAATTTCGACCGGATTTCGGTAATTTTGGTCATTTTTTGTACTAAGACTCCCATATTTCAGTCATTTCCGTCATTTCCGTCGAATTTCGTTGAAATTTAAGGCCATGATTTCAAGTAGCTAATGCGATCATTTGTGAATGTAATATTGAGAATGCCGTGTAAACGGGTATCCGAATCTGAGGGCGATGGGAATGTCCTACATGGTTTGCAGTAAGTTGACTCAAAATATTATTGGCTTTCTCCATTGACACGGTCCCAGACAGCCATACACATGCATACGCATCGTCTGCCTCTCATGACACATTAACCCCAGTCTTGTCGCTAGGTTCATCCGGTGTGACGATGTGCTTCTTACTATTACATTGCATTAGACTCATAAACTGCATAGACCATAGATCATAATTTGTCCCATCCATCTTGATAATGAGTGTCGGACCTTTAAAGGCACATGGATGAGACGTCAACTTTGGAGTCAACTCTATTGTCTGACATGATGAGAACAGTGACAAAGACAGGGGTTGTAGACAAGATTGACTCCGTCTATACAATCACATAGGAAGACGGTTATGGGTGTAGACTTAAACCACAACTTCTTCCGTATGTTTGAGGTCTCTCTAGGTAACTAGGATGATTTTTGATGGCTAAATCAACCCTAGAAATCCAAGGATCAGACCTCGAAACTGTCGAACAGGGATCCCTAGGGACAAAGATGGAGTCCGCGAGATGGAGTAACAAGGACAGCTGGAAGCCCTAGGCTACAGTACAAGGGGCCAGAGACAACAACAGGGACGACTAACAGCCCTAGGCCACCGTACAAGGGTCCGACGGCAATAGCCTTGGCTTCTACTAATGTGCGACGGTGGTAGCGTCGGCTACAGCTGTTGCGCGAGATGTGGCGACGACGTTGGTTCTCGACGACATCCTCTTTTCTCTTGGCGATGCTCACATTAGGGTTTTGATGGGAAGGGGTATCTAGGGCAAGGGCTCTGGCCTAGGAACGTCGCTCTGATACCAAATGGAGACTCAACATCCTCGATCTCATTTTGCAATCTCTCTCTCTCTCTGGTCCTCACAACTAGTGGGAATGGGGGCTCCCTGAATTTCCAGTAAGCTGATTATTACACCCACAATCAGAGGTTCAGATCGAAGGACTCAGACATCCAAGAATGAGGCGCACCAACAGGATTGGTTCACACTTTGATAGCAAACCAGAAAAATAGAATTGTTTACTCATCGTAGCTCTAGAGCTCTCTTGTATAGGAGAAAAGCTCTATGGGAAAATTACATAAAGAGGACAAGATAAATAAAAAATATAAATAAGCATCAGAGATACATCTCAACAAAATGTAATTGGGAAATGAATGTAAATCGATCTAAATAAATAAAAAAGGAAAATGTAATATTTCTATGTTTAGAGAAGAAAACTATTGAAAACACCAAAGCTATTTTTAAGAATACATTCGTTTCTTTATTACAATTTTTAACTCCTCGTTAAGAGCATTTGGATCTACTTAAAGAAACTTTTCTGTCCAAGGACTCAATCGAAAGAAAAATTAAAAATAGTAAACCACCAAGAATAAGCAAAGAACGTTTGTTTAAGTCCTTCGAAGTTGGCAGTTATTTGTATAGCATGCCCAACATTCAATGACAATGTAGATATTGTGGACAAGCAAAGGTCTTTGGGCACATTGCTTAATGTTACATCCAGGTTTTATAGATCGTGGATGTAGATCCGTTTAACCCTCCGCCAGGAAATATAGTACACAACTTGCCTTTGTTTCACAAATGAAAAAGAAAAATACACTAGATATCTATGTGCACTAGGTATTCCCTCCCATAGTTTCCACATATTGAGAAAGGTTTTACATAAATCCCTGAGTTCTTGTGATTTCTTATTCCATAAGCTCAAAAAGCCAATCCTGTCGGATTAGAGAATTCATGGACACTCTTTGTACATGATATTTGTTGTAAATATTTGTACCGTGGAGAGAAAATAATGAGTTGCTTATTCATGAGGCCTTAGAGTTCTCTTATATAGAGAAGAATCCATTGGGAAAAATACACAATGTAGACATAATGAAAAAGAATACATAAAAGAGATTGAAGATAACACATATTTCAATACTTCCCCTGTCAATCATGCTTAGCTTGGAACAATATCAATGGAATAGCGCTTTGGCTAGAGCTTTGGTGAATACGATTGTTGTTTGATATCCTGAGATGACGTGAGAGGTGGAGATGAAACCCTTCTGAATCATGTCTCAAGTGTAGTGACAATCTACCTCGATGTGCTTGGTCCTCTCATAGAAGGTTAGATTGTTGGCAATGAAAAAAAACATGGTTATCGCATTGGAGGTGCATGGAAAGTGGCACCTCAACCGCTAGCTCAGTAAGAACAGATCTGGCCCACATCATCTCTGTAGTCCCCTGTGCTATGGCTCTACACTCTGATTTGACACTAGATCCGACGACCACCTTCTGCTTCTTGCTCTTCCATGACACCAAGGAACTCCTTATGAACACTACAAAGACAAAGCTGGACTTCTACATAATCAGCATCTACACATCCGTAATGGCAAGGGATGTGCTTCTGCTAAATAGAAGACACGTGTCAGATGATGTCTTCATATACCTTAGAATCATATGGACTGCATGCATATGTGTTTGTCTCAACTTCTCCATGAACTGACTTACTTTGCTCACTACAAAGGATATATCTAGTCCGGTGATGGTCATGTATAAGAGCTTCCCAATGAGCTCCTTGCACCTCCTTTTGTCAACCTCCTCAGTGTCGTCATTATATAACTTCATGCTCGGGTCCACGGGCGTAGTGGCAGGCATGCAATCTGTCATGCTTGTCTCAAAGAGAAGATATGTCGCATATTTCCTCTAGGTCATTACAAGACCTTGTTGGTTCCTGGTGAACTCTAGTTCAAGGAAGTAACGTAGACTGCCAATGTCCTTGTTACAAACTGTTGACCAAGGAAATCCTTAGTTACTTGCATGCCCTGCATATTATCCCATATAACAATGATATCATCAACATAAACTAGTACAACAACTATACCATTTTGAGACCTCTAGACTAACAGTGAATAATCTGCAATCGATCTCACAAACCCTTACTGCTCTATCAGATCCGAGAGCGTCTGAAACCATGCATTTGGACTCTGTTTAAGGCCACAGATAGCCTTACGAAGTATGCAAATCTTCTGACACTCTCCCTCAACATTGAACCCTGGAGGTTGATGCATGTAAACTCTCTCCTACAAGTCACCATAGAGAAATGCATCATTCACATCAAGATGATATAGGGGTCAGTCATGTATCACTGCAACAGATAGAAGGATCCACATTTTAGAATGTCAAGCTACTGGAGAGAAAATATCCCGATAGTCCATCCCATATATCTGGGTGAACCCACAAGCCACAAGTCTTACCTTGTATCGATCCATGATGCCATCTGCATGGTGTTTCACTGTGAGTACCCACTTGCATCCCACAATGGGTGCTCCTGTAAGAGTTGTAACAATGCTCCATGTGCCATGTAACTGTAAAGCAACCGTCTCCTCAACTATGACAAGACACCACTAACTGTCAAGTATCACCTCTTGATATGGTCATGGTATCTCCACAGCTAACAGTCTCATGACAAACCTCCTGAAATCATCTAAGGATTCGTTTGGTTGCAGGGTTGGGCAGGGTTGGGTACTATTCACAAGGCTGGGTGAATAGTAAACTGTGAGGAGGGAGTACCTCTGTGAATAGTACCCAATCCAACCCAACCCTGCCCAACCCTGCAACCAAACGAACCCTAAGAGTCATTCCAAAGATACATGGACTGCAAGAAGATAGGTAGCACAAGTACATCTTCGCTTCCGCAAAGCAATAGACAAATCAAGATCCGTGCCTCCTCCTCAGCCTGTAAACCACCCTTTTGAGAGGGTACATGCTCGTCTTGTAAAGAATTCTATTGCATGGACAAATTACTAGTTCCATCAGTAGAAAAAATTTACTCAATACATAAGGCATGTTGGAGGATAGAGAAAGCACATGAGAGGGGGAACCATGTGAGACTTGCAAATATAGGAACGTGGCAACGATTGGGCCAAAGTACCGGGTGGTGATGTAGGGGTGGCCACATGAGCAGGTGTAAGTACTGGAGGTGGTGGTGCCAACATATATCTCCTCACCAGAGTCAGACGGAATCAACCTGTCATACATAGGAGAAAAATACATAACCAACTCAAAGAAAGTGACGTCAGAACTGACATAGTACTTCCATCAAAGAGATCAAAGCGACGATACTCCTTCCGGGTACGAGAGTAGCCTATAAACACACATTTGAAACCTCGAAGGGAGAGCTTGTCAAAACCAGGTGTTAAATGGTGAACAAAGGCAACAAAGCCAACCACTCGTGGTATAAGGGAGAACATATCCTTATCGGGAAATGCAATCCAGAAAGGAACCTTCTCCCCTAAGACAGAAGATGGCATGATCCAAAATAGAAAGAGTTTGTATTATTGGAATCATCATTCAGATTACTTATATATAGCCGCCGGTAATCATTCTTAGCAGCCCTCGACCTACCGTGGCAATGCCCCTAAGCCAAAAGCCCTCAAAGCCTTGAGTTTGATAGGAAAGCATGGAGACCGAGCGAGACTGAGAGGAGAGCCCGGGGCCTTCAGTCAATGGGCATGCATATTGTAGATTGCCTTGAAAGAAGATCTCAGCTCTAGTCGCACGTCGACTACCTCTCCTCTGAGGTAATACGGCAGAAGATCGTGGCAAACAAAGTCAGAAAGGCGATAAGCCGAGAATCGAACTATAATGCTCGGTCCCCGACCAAAGGTAGCTGACTTGCCAGGACAAATTCAAAAATCAGTCTGACTCATAGTGGGGACATGAGGAAAGATTATCTATTTCGACAGGTCGGAGGCGCCTCCTATCTGGCTGTGTAAGCGTCCCATTTACTTGAGTGCCTGCTGACTTTCTTTTTCTCACTGACTGACCCTAGTCTACTATAGATGTCGAGTCGAAAAGGGTCCCTGACCTCCCTTTCTATCTAGTTATAGGGATCGAAGAAGCCTCCTTTCCTGCCGGTAGAAGTAGTGTGTTTGTTTGGGCAGGACTAGTCTTTGTCAGCCCCGACGGTGCCTTACTGCAATAAAGAATATTGACTACTTCACGCTTCCCGTCCAGCCAACAAGCTGAGCCTATCAGAGTCCATCTTCCAAGGATAGTCTGGCCTAAGGGAGGCGAGGGGATTCCCCACTGCGAGAGGGGCGCCTCGCGAGCCGGGCTTTTCGAGATGAGGCCTTTTGACAAAGCCAAGTAAATTTCGGGCAACCAAACCCTGCAGCGAGGGTGGGCTTCTCCTCGCATTTCTTTTCGGAATCGAAAGGTGGGAGTATGAGAAGTAGGGCGTCGAAGATAGTGGAGGTACAAGATAGTTCTATAAGTCCTGGTATGCTACTTACGCTCCTTCTCCAGAAGAAGAAAAAAAGGTCGATCCGCTGCTGCTTTTTTCAAAGCAGGTCTTAGCACTTTCCTATTGGTACCAAGTAGCAAGCAGTGAGGACGACATACCCCATAAAGAGTGAGAGCATGACTCTGGATCAAAAGTATCATGGTCACAGCAAGTAAATGATGGTGTTTGCATTTGGGAACACTGTCCTTGTGAGAAGCGTAATCACATAAGGTCTGGTGTGTGATGCCAAGAGAGCCTAAGAACTTAGATAAGTTGTAGCGTGCACAACTCTAAGTCATTCTCAGAGCGAATAAATTTGACAGTAGAAGATAAAATGTTTTTGTTAACGCATACAATAATAGTAGTATCTGTACTTTTCTCTATTTTGTTTTTCTTCATAGTATGCTTTATGTAATTTACCCATAGGCTACTCTCCTATATAAGAGAGCCTAGGGTTCATGGAATAAATAAGTTATTCGTTTTTCCCAACATGGTATCAGAGCGACGGTGTTAGACCGGAGTTCTCGAAACCTTAACCTTAACCCTACCCTACCCGCCGGCCCTCTTTCTCTCTCTTCTCAGCAGATCGGCGCCGCCCTCCTTCTCGGGTGCTCCTCCTCCGATCAGCGCATCTCATGCGCATCTCCGGCGCTGTCCGATTAGCGCTGTGCGCATCTCCTGCGCGCGCTAGTGCGTGATCTGCGCACCTCCTGCGTGTGCGCATCTCTTGCGCGTGTCCATCCCTTGCGCGTGATCGCGCGTGACCGCGTGTGCGCATCCCTTGCGCGTGATCGCGCGTGATCTGCGCCTCTCCAGCGCCTGATCGCGCGTCTCCCAACGTGCAGCTGCACATTATCTGCGCAAGGTTGTGCGTGCGCGCGTAACCTTCTACGCGGCTGAGCAGTGCGCGCATCCAGTGCGCGTGTCCAGCGCACCCAGTGCCCAGTCCGCGTGATCCAGTGCCCCAAGGCGTGTAGCTCCTATACGGGAGCACGGTTTCCAGCCCTAAGACCCAGAACATCAACATGGGTTTAGTTCCGTGAGGTCTACACGTGCAGCTAAACCCATCTATGTCGTTGTAGACAAATCACATCGTTTGTCAATCGTTCCAGTCTTCTTTTTCCAATATGTCTGAGAGCAAGGCAGATATCCCATCTATTGGCGCATTCCGTGGTCCAGCGCCTATTGTCAAGATGGACGGTACAAACTATGAACTGTGGGCTATGCAGTTCATGAGTATGATGAAGTCAACAGGTAAGAAGCAAATTCTTACCGAACCGGAGCCTGCAGAGAAGACTGGAGTCAATGCCTCTTGGGAGGCTGATGATTCATATGCCAAAGTCTGGCTATCTGGTACATTGGCTATTGAAATTGCCAATGACATTCTACACCAGCCCACAGCCAAGGATATGTGGGACATTCTGGCGGCTACATGCTCCCAAGCCAAGAACGAGACGAAGATTCTGCAACTTCAGCATGACATATTCACAATAAAGCAGAATGGTCGCCCTTTACATTCCCTCTATACATCACTAAGAGGGGATGTTCGAGAAGCTTTATAGCTTCATGCCTCTCACAGCTAGCCAGAACCAGCAGAAGACAACCGGAACGCAACGATGGGGGTGTGTTCCTGGCTTGCCTTGATCCTGAGATGAGGCACCGCACGATCACATATTCTGGCAAGACTCTACTATTCCTCCCATGGAGAAGCGTTTCCGTAGATTGAGTCGGATCACATTCCTTCCACAGCTACGAGTCAGAACTCTTCCGCCATGGCAGTCAACAGAGGTCGTGGGTTCCATCACCCTAGCCGCAGACGTGGACCTCGTGGAAGAGGTGGCCGCACTAGACCAACATGTACCTATGTCATCGAGTAGGATACAATGAAAGACACATGCTACTCAAATCATGGA